>JARYHS010011408.1:263837760-264024241 GCA_031002005.1 Vandiemenella viatica | reverse complement strand
CAAGGTCATCGGTAATGTAGTTTACGACCTACTCACTTTTATGGTGGCTGACTGTACACCAGCGATGTACGTTGTAAGCAATCAGAGACATTTCGAAAAGTGATATGGATTAATTGTAATTAATGGCGTAATTACTTTAATTTGACAAAAAAAGCAATAAATTATTTTTTTGTATTATATCTTAAACCGTAGTAATTATTGTCAATATCATTTACCTAGCATTTCTAAGCGGAATATTTTAATGTAATCGCACGAAATAATTTTGTGGGTAGTTTTGTACGGATGTAATTAAAAAGAGAACTAAAATTTAAAAACAAGAATATATACAACTGCGGAGGAAACAATTAATAATTTACAATAGAGTTATGAATGTATTTGGGGAAACTATTACTTTCGTTTCCAGAAAACCATATTTAGGAGACCTACAGAGAAAATAAACACAGAAATCTGAACCGTGTATACTTGGTGAATAAAGCCTGGACCACAGTACAACGTAACTATTCATACACGATACGATACGACCAGTGAGTAGCCGTCACAGTGGTCCAGGCTTCATCACAACTTAAATCAACAAAAGTGTGAAGAATGATGCCTAAAATCAAAGATTTATTTAATCGATCGCTTTTTGGTTACAATAAAGTAACTACGCCATTTATTACAATTAATTCATACCAGTTTTAGATATTTCGAAATGTCTCTGGTTGCTTACAACGAAAATCGCAGGTGTACAGTCAGCCGCCATAAAAGTGGGTAGGGTGTAAACTACACTCCTGGAAATTGAGATAAGAACACATTGACGCCGGTGTGTAAGACCCACCATACTTGCTCCGGACACTACGAGAGGGCTGTACAAGCAATGATCAAACGCACGGCACAGCGGACACACCAGGAACAGCAGTGTTGGCCGTCGAAGGGCGCTAGCTGCGCAGCGGTTGGGCACCACC
Source organism: Vandiemenella viatica (assembly GCA_031002005.1). Lineage (NCBI taxonomy): Eukaryota > Metazoa > Arthropoda > Insecta > Orthoptera > Morabidae > Vandiemenella > Vandiemenella viatica. Next base: position 264,023,297 of record JARYHS010011408.1, on the reverse strand, counting down.
GCAGCCAGTTTTCCGTGGCATACGGAGCTCCATCTCAGTCTTTAACACTGGTAGCATGCCGCGACAGCGTGTACGTGAACCGTATGTGCAGTTGACGGACTTTGAGCGAGGGCGTATAGTGGGCATGCGGGAGGCCGGGTGGACGTACCGCCGAATTGCTCAACATGTGGGGCGCGAGGTCTCCACAGTACATCGATGTTGTCGCCAGTGGTAGGCGGAAGGTGCACGTGCCCGTCGACCTGGGTCCGGACAGCAGCGACGCACGGACGCACGCCAAGACCGTTGCATCCTACGCAGTGCCGTAGGGGACCGCACCGCCACTTCCCGGCAAATTAGGGACACTGTTGCTCCTGGGGTATCAGAGAGGACCATTCGCAACCGTCTCCATGAAGCTGGGCTACGGTCCCGCGCACCGTTAGGTCGTCTTCCGCTCACGCCCCAACATCGTGCAGCCCACCTCCAGTGGTGTCGCGACAGGCGTGTATGGAAGGACGAATGGAGATGTGTCGTCTTCAGTGATGAGAGTCGCTTCTGTCTTGGTGCCAATGATGGTCGTATGCGTGTTTGGCGCCGTGCAGGTGAGCGCCACAATCAGGACTGCATACGACCGAGGCACACCGGGCATCATGGTGTGGGGTGCGATCTCCTACACTGGCCGTACACCTCTGGTGATCGTCGAGGGGACACTGAACAGTGCACGGTACATTCAAATCGTCATCGAACCTATCGTTCTACCATTCCTAGACCGGCAAGGGAACATGCTGTTCCAACAGGACAATGCACGTCCACATGTATCCCGTGCCACCCAACGTGCTCTAGAAGGTGTAAGTCAACTACCCTGGCCAGCGAGATCTCCGGATCTGTCCCCCATTGAGCATGTTTGGGACTGGATGAAACGTCGTCTCACGCGGTCTGCACGTCCAGCACGAACGCTGGTCCAGCTGAGGCGCCAGGTGGAAATGGCTTGGCATGCCGTTCCACAGGACTACATCCAGCACCTCTGCGATCGTCTCCATGGGAGAATTGCAGCCTGCATTGCTGCGAAAGGAGGATATACACGGTACTAGTGCCGACATTGTGCATGCTCTGTTGCCTGTGTCTATGTGCCTATGGTTCTGTCTGTGTGATCATGTGTTGTATCTGACCCCAGGAATGTGTATATAAAGTTTCCCATTCCTGGGACAATGAATTCACGGTGTTCTTATTTCAATTTCCGCGAGTGTAGATTACAGAGGTCATGAGAGGCGGCAGAACAGTTGGTACAAGAAAGAGAAGGAATTGAGTACTGGCTTTTTAGAGAAACCAACCCGGCCTTTTCCAGAAATGATTTCGGGAACCCATGAAAGAGCGGAATCTGGATGACCGGACGGAGATTCGAACATGCGTCTTCCAGGCCAGAGAGTTATCGTTGACCCACCACGCTCGGTGCCTGCAAAACAATCTCCTGAGGCAGTGTTTCTGGCCTGCTGCAACTCATTTTCCAACAACACATCAAAGAGCTAATCGCGAAATAAATTAATAGCGATAGTATCAGCCGCGCTGTTGATTGTCGTTGAAGGGCGGCAGCGTGAGTTAAGACGCGTAGAACGGCACGGGGGGCGGCTGGTCGATGGAGGACAGGCGTTTTTATGCAGCACCTGTCACGCAACTCTGATTGTATCACCCGCGGAACAGCAGCTCAAAAATAGGATAATTGGGTCGACAGGGCAGGTTGAACATTAGTCTCGCGGATGGCGAGAAGCACTGAGTGGGGTCCCACCACACCACCTGCCAGCCACTTCCTGAATCGCCACCCCGCCTGCAATTACCTCCCAGACGAAACTAACAAGTGATTCATGTCTTTGATGCCGGGGTGAATCAGATTGTAAATCAGAATTTACTGTCAGTGACTTGGCTGTTTCCGACCAACAGGAAGTTAGTATTTACGGGAGACATATTTAGTGCAAGGAATAGCAGGTTTAGCAGGTGAAAGCAACCCGCCAGTGTGGCTCAGTGGGCTGAGGCACCGCACACCGGATCAGCGAGGTACAATGGAACCGGGCACAACCCCAGGACCTCTGACACCGGCCGTCCTGACTTCAGCTTTTAGGCAATTTTTTGCAGCCATCAAGGTGCATGCTGGGACATTCCCCAATCTCTACCTTATTTCACGAACAAAAAATACAGAGAAAATAGTTTTCGCAGCCAGATGGCAAACACTTCACTTCCCCTGGTAGTACACAGTAAGACCTGGCAGAGGGTATAAAATGTTTGGCTTCTGCAAGGATATGCGGCCGTAAAACCGAAGGACCAAATCTGACCGTGCCAATGATGAATATAACTCATCAAAGGGAACCGACTTCTAATGATGGGAGATAGTGCTGAAGAAGGACAGCAGGCTAGAAGCATACTTTGGAAATATCGACCAATCTTTCAGTATAAGAAAAATCACTAATATCTACGGAAATCCAACTGTTTTATTTTATTTTTAATTGTAATGGTACGCACGCTCCGGTGGAAATTTCCCTACACAACCATCTTCCCCCTTTCCTACACCCACCCACATTTGCCATCTACAAATTTCAACTTTAAATTCTTTCAACGTTTTTAGCAAATTATTTATAATTTCCTTTGCTAACTTATTCCAAACCCTAACCCCCTTACCTAAAAAAGAGAATCTTCCTACACCCTTGTGCCTGAAATCAAGTGCCAGCTTGTGGTCATGAATCATGATCATCTTTTCCCTTCCATGCATTACTTATAAGTTTTACACCAATAACTTTCCATGCCTCGTCGCCAATATACACCTTGCACACTCCCATGACCCTCTTCACCCTACTCTTGTCTTCCAATGAATTCAGCTCTTTTATCATGTCTGTTACTGATTACGTTCTGCGATAATTTCCAAAAACAAATCTAGCAGCCCTTTTTTGCACCCTCTCCAACTCCTGTATTTGATACGCAAAATGTGGGTCCCATACTACACTACCATATTCAAGCAATGGTTTGCGATATAGTAGAGCAACAGATGACATTTAAGATAGTAAACGTAATGCGGAGAATATTCAAACAATCTACTGAGACAGGTACGTGAACGGTTAGGCTCGGGTTTCGTAGCCGGGAGCACTTGCATTCGATCTCTGTCCGTCCACCCAGGTTTTCGTTTTGCATTGTTTCTCGTAATCAGTCCAGTTAACGAAGGGATGGTTACTTCAAAAAGGTTATGGCTGAACTCCTTTCCGTTCCCTGTTCCCAATCGGCTTCTGGTTCTAATAATGTTAACGAGCCGTAAAGCCATAAACAAAAAAAAAACTACCTCCTTGACTTAAAATATCTTAGGAACCTACTAAATATTGGGAGTCGAAAAACACAACAAAAACATCAAACACTCATGAAAAGAGAGAGTATTAAAATTTCAATAGTCATAGGTTATACCAGAAATAATCAGCAAGTTTTTTTCAGAAAAATTGTTAATAATACCTTTGATTTCGTCTGTGCAGAATTGATACTGTCGGAGCTATTGAGGGTTGTAGTTTTGGAAGCTATAGGCCTACATACAATACCTGTCACCCTTAATATTTGTACATCTACATTCACATCGGTATTCTGCGATTCTTATGTGAGCAAATCACTGAAGATGGAAAAAGGAACACACTTACTCCGTTCAACAACCAGTTCCTTTAGCTCCGAGTGGTTTGTGTGTGAAAGTAACCATTCTTCAACAGAGATAACCGACAAAATCTGCGTTGGATCCTGGGTCCACCATCTAGACTACCTCATTTCAAGACGTCGTTCAAATTCGACTCATTTGTAAAATGGCTGGAGTGCCCATCGCGAAAGACGTATTTCGTCTTTCGTTTCAGTATCTTTGCATAACCGATTCTCATTTATATCGGATGCAACGAATTAGGGTCCTAATGAAGTATGTGCTTCCTAGTCTGGTGTCTGCCTTTGTTAAAAATATGCCCTGTTAAGTTTTGTTATCGGTTTTTCATCTATTTCCTGGTATAGGTGAATGTTAATTCTAAACATATTTCCGGAATAGAAGTATTTATAGTGGAGCAAGCAATGATGCAACGGATACTTTGATTCGTGGGGTTGAATTGTTATGATAAATAAGAGCATTTATTTAAAAAAAAAAACAACAGAATATTTCAATTAAAAATAGCAATAAGATTAACGAAATTTTTCTAAGTTTGATACCCTTAAGTTTTTTTCGCTCCAGATGTGGCTGTATATCTCTTTGTAGTTAGAGTTTCAATCTATTATACGATTACAAATTTATTAGACATCGGGGTAGGTGATATAACTTATGTGTTTACGTAATACAGCTTTCATTTAGAAACGATTGTTAACACCAAGTAAAACAACGTTTTAATGCGGTACGATAGGCTGCTCATAAAGTCTGTCTGTGACAAGGAAAACAAATTTGTGGTAAATTAATTACGAGAATAAAGTAAGATAATGGTTCAGATTGTTATTTCTGTTCAATGCTGTTATTGTAAAAGGTTTTTTAGAATTGCTATCAATAACACCCGACATGCCTTGTGTACGTGATGTTATTTCATTAAATACAGCAATGAATTACAGTGCAGCTATCATTTCACATTGGATAAGGAAGAAAATCATTATGTTTTTTGTTTAGGGTTTTACGAATCACTGACGTCGAGGTCTTTAGTGGTGGGAGAGGATTGGGGCAAGAAATGGGAAGGGATTCGGCCGTAGCCTTTTGACGAAACTATCCCGGTAGTCGTATGGAGTGATTTCGGAAAACCACGGAAAACCGAAATCTGGCATGTTCGGACGGGGATTCGAACCCGTTTCCTTTCGAATGCCAGGCCTCACGTTAGTACCTCACTCACTAGGTTCGGTGGGACGAAAGACATCAGAGATTTAGAACGTATTGGTATGCTAAGTTTAAAAGAACTTTGTCTTTAACTATCATCTACTGATTTGGGTAAGCAGAGAGTAAATTGTCATAAAAAAATTTACGAAAATTATCACGTCCTAGAAATAGATAAGATGGACGTCTACGGCACTGCATATCTTCGTGAAGAAAACAGTTATTTGTTAAACACAAGTCATACTGTTAGGTGTCCAGTGGTTTAATTAATATAGAAAATTAATCCACAATCCTGTTTAAAATTTTAACTGTTTATACTTCACGAAAAACAAACACAACTTCAAAGATACTAGTTACATGTATTCATAAACTCCAGTGATTACATGTAACACTTTTTCCAAAGACAATATTGGCATACACACTCACAGTACACGAAAACTCTCGCCATAAACTGTGTCGAAAAACTGTCTCTGTAAAACTGAGTTTCTGCCGCTCGCTTTATATAAGTTTCATCGAAATTTCTAGAACATTACAAAGCCTTCCGACAGATATTTCTTGAACTTAAACAATTAAAAACATTTTAAAACCAATCACAGTTAATACATTATTATTTAAAATCATTACAAAATGCTCAGAAATGAAAATTAAAGATACTTAAACACAAAATTATCCACATAAATCATTTTAAACTGTAGTAAATCATCCTTTAAACATCATAGCTCCCTTTAATACTTGTAATTACAAACACTGAAGTAATTCTCTAGCATACTTCTGTCCTTAGACGTATTTAATAGTATTTACATAATTTCTTTTCATTAAAGAAAGTCCATTTGCAGAAAAAGCAAGACAAATATACAAAACCATTTTCAATCACACCCTAGCTTGCTACAAATGTTTCATAAAACACGATTCCATTTAAAGTTTAGGTTTGAGGGTTGTTACAATACTTTGAATCGTTCACGATCAGGTTTCCTGTATGGGAGAATTTAGAAACCACTAACAGCAGCACTTTCCGCAAAAGTGGTCTCGTCGTTCTCTCGACTTATAAAAAGCGTAGACGGAGGCTTGGAAAGGTCTCACAGCCTCGCCTCAGGGGCCTTTCTTCACGAACGCTCTCGACGGAAAAAAACAAGCCTGCGATAAGGGCGCCCCGTAAACAAGTGTGTGTGTTCGGGCGGTTCAGTTTTTGCGCGCGCCTCATAGAGCATGCAGACTCCGTGCGCGCTCGGAAAGGTTCGGCCGTACTCGGCTTATCGATTCGGCGTCGTAGCCACGCGGTGGTCCCCAAGGCACCTGGCTGCAGCGCTCGGAGCCAACTCACAGAACCTCCAAACGTGCCGTCCGTGCGATAAAGCGTACCAACTTCTGAAAACAATACAGTATCTCTGGGGCACGACAGCTTACACAAGGTGGCGAGTAATAGCACTCTGTGATATTCAAAGCACATTAAAACCCCAATAACTTCACAGACATTTATGACAATTTCCATTTATGTTATTTATCACGACGACTTCTTGAAATATAACATTCTCAACGACATGGATGTAGAATCAAAAGATATGATTAGTTCGCATCCATCTTGTTATACACTGATCAGCCAAAACATTATGACCACCTGCTTATTAGTGTGTCGGTCCAGCTTTGGTGTGCAATACAGCAGCGATTCGGCGTGGCATGCATTCGAAACATCCTTGTTAGGTTTCCTCAGATATTTGGCACCAGATGTCTACGCACAGGTCACGCAATTTCCTTAAATTACGGGGCGGTGGTTTGTGGCCGCGGCGCCTGCGGAAACGGCTTAGCTGGTTGGCTGTTCGCGTGCTACTGTAGTGAACATCTATGCAGCATAGCGTGCTTCGAAACACTAGTGCCTGCATCAGCATTGTACTCTTCTGTTAGATCTGCCACATAACCTGCTTTACAAAGCGGGCAAGCCTCCGACCTCCACGTTCTGTGATGAGGCGTGGACGTCCACCACCTTTTCCCCCAGTCGTGGTTTAACCATCCTTCAACCATTCTGCATTGATGCTGGCCACAAACCACAGGCCCGTAATTTCAGGGAATTGCGTCACCTGTGCGTAGACATCTGGTACCAGACAAATCCGGAAGTCTAACAAGAACTTTCCAATCCATGCCACGCCGAATCGCTACTCCAAAGATGGACCAATTCACTCAGAATCAGGAGGTTGTTATGTTTTGGCTTATCAGTGTATCTGCCACGGGGTTAGTTGGTTTGAGTCCCTATGGTGGAAGAAAGTTTGACAGTTCAGGACTTGACCAACAGAGTGTACGACTCGTAATCACTAGTTTGTGTACCAATGAGGTGGATTATATCCCAAACCTTTCCTCAATACTTGAGAAGTGAGGGTATATGATGTTGATTCGACCGTCAGTTGGTATTTCCCTACCTTTTGTTCGAAAATCAAGCCTGAATCGACCGAAACCAGATTTCGCGTTCTTCCTTCTTTTAACTCTCATCTACAAAACAAACTACACTGAAAAACACACACAGAAGTAATTCAGATTTTTCAGATTTCTCGTGCTCACTGATTGTAGCGATCACTTTTCATGTAACTTGTAAAATGATGTATACGCATTTTGCAAATTGGTTTTGACCTTTCTTCAGTGCACATTGGCATTAGTATCAGAATTTACTTATGTTATTTTCATGTCCGAACTGTTTTGATCAAGTTTAAAATTTCGCCCTAATGTCTCTTTACGATACTGAGTAAAATGTTTGGTTTCCAATTTTTATTATTTTTCATTATTTTACTACAACAGCAGAATATTCATAAAAATGAAGTTATGCACCATTCAATTTATACATTTTTTAATATACCATCTCTCCAAAGTTCGAGTTGTCACCACAGGTATATTCGCGGAAAAACGAAAACTCTGCCACAAATATATCTATTTTCTTAAAAACAGCAAACACAAAACAATAACTTCGCCCAGTAGATAAGCATGCATTAGGTTTTTGAAATACTAATTAAAAAAGAAAATCATTCTTAACAATAAATAAGAAAAATTATTCTATTGTAATTACACATATACATATACTAATAGTTCAGTGTATTAAAGCTGATGAAAGAAATGCGTGTGCTATGTGAAAGTGAGGTTATTTAATCTTTGTCAATATCTATCATTTCTTTTATTTTTACCAGTAGAAAGTTCGTAGATACCATTAAAAAGACACAGCCAACGCACAGCTGAACTGAGAATGCTTCCCCATGCAAAGAATTTGAATCGTTACCGAAAGGAATGGATGGCAGAACTCGAAACTGAGTAAACATTGGTAGTTTGAAACTTGATGCGACCCTGGTGTGAACTACAGGAAATTGCTGTTACTCTGCCCCTCTGCGCAGTGATAACCACCAAATATCCTGTTTGGATCAGCTCGCTTCCGATACCACGAAACCTGGCCGGGTTATGTAACATTTCCCGCTCAAAGCAGCTGAATAAATTATGTTTTTAGATCGGTACGTTAAAAAAAATTCGTTGTGCTGATACATTTTATTGTAATAAAGTTATTTGAACTAGAGCCACTTTGCCGGAAACAAAGGGCAAAATTTTACTCAGCGCTACTGACTACTTTCTAAGTACAAGATGTAAACTACAAAAGTCACTTACAAATAATTGGATACATGAAAAACACACAGTAGAAGTAATTAATTAACTGGAAGCAATCTTTGTTTTTGAAGTTTGTAAAGCATCACTTCATAAAGACTTTTCGTTAGACCAACTCTAGTTTTTAATTTTTCTAGGCAATGATGATCAAATATTAAGGGGGAAATATTTTTTACTGGATTTGAATATATTTTTCACCATTGTAATCTACATTGTTTGATCCACTCTCTCTACTAAAAGTTAGATGTCAACAGTTTTCCTAGATGTGAAAAACTGTAAGCTAGTGTCCGTACGCAAAAAATTAGAAAAGGAATGCCTTTACACTGGAAAATGTTCAGGCCAGTTTTAAGAAATACTATGTAATATTTCGACTTACTAGATATATAACATTACAAACATTATCTAATAAAGATCTAAAAAATAAACCATTGATACAGTTCACATCGGTCGCTAATTAGGCAGCAAACGAACTCACGTGATCGGCGGTACGGTATAGTCAAGCGTGGTAGGCGTAGCACATACAACATCTTTACACTGTCTCATATTTTAAGCACTTATTTTTAGCTCGGGTTTAACGACTTTCCAACAAATGAAGTCACTAAAGACCATCTACGTTAAGAATAATATAGCAGCATCGCCATAAATTAGGTAACGAAGTAAGTATTAAAGCAATGTTCATTTTATAACTTTATAAAACGTGCATTTCGGTGTGGTAAACTGGTGATATACATGGCTGAGGAAAACGGTATAAAAACAGTTACCGCTATGATTTTAACCAACACCATTCGTACCTCTTACGTACGGTGATGATTTAACCCAGTCGCATGAACTTCTCGCCAAAAGAGAACTTTAATATCGCTTATGTTATAACAAAGACGAAAAAATCATAAAACTATATTTGTTTACATCAGTTTTTTTTTTTTTACATTTGATACGTTGATAACTTACATTACTAAAAATCTTATAACTTTCAGTAGGACGGATACCCTCAAAAAGAAGGAAAAAAAAAATATTTATCCACGGGTGCCGAAGAAGTAATCGAAGGAAGAGATCGACAAGAGATGCAGCATTAGATGCTAAGTAAATTCGTATGGTGTTCCCATCTGCTTACAGAGCATCACGTGGCCACACATTCCACCTCTGATGTGAAACGCGGAGAATCTTAGCGTAGCTACATTATTATTATTATTTTGCTTCTAGGTTTACGCCTTGTCGACGTCTATGTTATTAGAGCGAGAAGGGACTAGGAACAAGGAACAGGGAGGAATTCGGTCAGAGAATTTGAAGAAACCATCCCGGTAGTCACCTGGGAGTATCTCCAAATCCCAGTGGGATTCAAACCCAGAACCTTCAATTTTTAAGACCACTCTGAATTAGTAATATGAGAAGAAAGGAAACGCAAGTAAAATCTGCGTTGCGAAAAAAATTATGTTGAATATTGCAAAATTGACAGGAGTTATGCTTTTTATTTTTGACTCTGGGAAAGAAACGTTTCTTTCCCTTTCAGTGTCCTTGATGACAGAAATTAAAAGAAAATCTGAATATCACGTATAACTGAAATGTTAAATTTTCACTTCTGGATCATAAGAGTCACTTAGATCAACCAGAATACGAAAGGTGCTATTTTTTATATCTATTAAAAAAGACGACTGCGCATGGGCGCCGGGAGGGGGGTGCAAGGGGGTGCACTTGCACCCCCCTACTATGAAAGAGAACACACAGAAAAAGATTAAGAAACAAAAATTTTATTATTAAATTCATTGTTTGATTAATAACTGAAGGCGCCAAAATTTCTTCAACACCTTGTCAATAAATGCAGTACCTATCCTTAGTTAACAAGTGTTATATATAATGTATTAAAAAAAAAAACAGATGCACCACCTTTAAGTAATCCTGCCGGCGCTCATGCGACTGCGTGAATCTTGAAACATGCTCTAATAGCAAATGACACGTGAATCTCACCTGAAAAGAAAAGAGTGAAGAACAACGAAAATTCCTTAAAAACTGTAATTCTGATAAGAATAAGTTGAATTTTTAGCATAAATTAAATTTTTTCTGTTATTTAAATAGTTTGTTTACGAACATCTAGACTGTACTGTGCTTGACAGCCAGACTTTCCATGTGGCACCAAAGGGAAGAATAATTGTAGTAGTCAGAGGTGGACGACGCGAGTACCGTTGACGGGAACGGCTAACGCGATAGCGGAGAGAGAGCCATCGGCGCGTATTGATCATTCGTAATAGCGGTCATTGGTATGCACCCTCGGGGTGTATTGAAACTGCAGGAAGAGAAACCGCTCGTGTGTCCACGAGTTACGCATCGCGCACCTCAGAGTATGTATCTGCTTCAAATCACAAACACAAAATCACGCTGACGCTGCTAGTGCAGCAAATTCATGTAGGACTATGAAAGGATCACTAACACGGGATATTTTGTTGTATAAAAATTCTGCGCAATTATTTAACTTTATAATATTTCTATCTTCCATTGTTATATTTAAAATTTTAGCGAGAATTTTCTGGAATATAATCACTGTAACGATGAAATTACTAACATAATTTTAAAATATAAATTATCCTCGAACAATGTTACCTCCAATAGATCTACGAGTATTCTGGCGATTTTCCTGCGTACACTGGAACTTATTTTCTCTTGAGCGTTTCTCAGCCAAATTTTTATATTGTAGTTTAGTGCGCTGTTCAATCTTGAGCGCTTCGAGTTTAATTTGCCACAATTACAGTGGCTTCAATTATCAACACCACTCTGTTTATGTAAACAATTACTTTGTGCCACTCTCTTACGTTTCCTGCAATAATGGCGTGATTTAACATTTCTTTTGTTTACTTTTTGTTAACAACCACAACCACCCTTTCTCTACGGAGTGAATTAAAATAATCGTTTGTTATATCTCTATCACGTCTACTAGTAGCCGAAAACAACAGCGCAGTTGGTTTCTTTCTAAATACAAAACGGCACGTTTGTTTTAGGCTCTTATTTTTTTCTACAATTGTCATTATAGTTGATTGCTGCGTAAGTTCGCTCCCTTATTAAAATAGGATTACAAATTGGCCATTGAAGCAGATGGAGTGTTAAAAGCGTCAGACCCTTAAGAGTTCATGAGTTTCCAACACTCTAAAGAGTGTCTCATCAGTCGTGATTGAAATTGGCCGGCAAAAGAGATCGTTTCGAGGTTAGCAAGAACTAAACTAGTGCGAAATTAGAAAATTCTGAATTAAAGGGTTCGGAAATTATATAAGTGTCAAGAAACCAGAACGCGTTTTGGTAGTTTCTTTCGCTCAATGAGCGTTTTCGGTGTTTGAGGCTAACACATATGAAAAATAAAGTTCGTATGTGTGCCCGCTATAGAGAAAAAACTACTGGACATATTTATGCCAGGTTTTTTGCAAGGTTAAAAGCTACTGAAATCCTCGAACACACCATTAAAGAGAAAGTAAAACTAAATAGACAAATATATCGCATCAATGTATTTATGAAATGCAATATTTGTATTTGCGTCCACTACGCGTGTTAAATTACAAAACGATACTTCTGCAATAAATTTTGTTATAATACACAGTCCAGTCACATTAATGTGACCACCTCTCAAAAACCAGAATAACAACCTTTGGCAGAACGGATCGCTGCGAGGCGTGCAGGAACAGAGTCAATTAGGTTTCTGAAGGTGTTCACTGGGATGTTGAGCCATGCCGACTCCAGTGCCGTGGCCAGCTGCGCTAGATTGCGCGGTTGAGGATCCATGGCGCGAACAACCCGATCGAGGTGGTCCCACAGATTCTCGATTGGGTTTAAATCCGGTGAGTTAGCTGGCCAGGGGAGTAAGGTAAACTCATCCTGGTGCTCTTTAAACCACTTACATACACTGCGAGCTGCATGACACCTCGCATTGTCCTGCTGGTAGATGCCATCATTCTGAGGAAAAATTATTCTCATGTAGGGGTGGATATGGTCCGCAAGGACAGATATGTACTTGTGCTGATCCATCGTGCCTTCCACAATGATGAGTTCACCCAGTGAATGCCAGGAAAACATTCCCCAGACCATAATGCTCTCTCCTCCACCCTGGGTGTTTGCCTTCAGACGTTTCACGCCGTATGTGCCAACGTCCATCTGTCCGATGGAGCATAAAACGTGATTCATCGGTAAAAGCCACCTGTCGCCACTCTGTGGACGTCCAGTTGCGGTACTGGCGTGCAAATTCCAGCCTTCGTCGCCGATGAACAACAGTTAGCGTAGGTGCATTAACTAGGCGTCTGCTGTGGAGGCCCATGCACAGCAACGTTCGCTGAACCGTTGTTGAGGATACACTCTTGGTAATCCCTTGGTTCATCTGGGCGGTCAGTTGCTCAACAGTTAAAGGTCTATTTACCGGAACGCATCTCCGTAGCCTTCGTTCGGCTCTGTCATCTATCGCCCGTGGTGCACCACATATTCCACGCCGCTGATTTTGAATAGTGCCATTTTGCCATGCACGGTATACTTTTACCACGGCGACACGTGAACAGTTCACAAAATTAGCCGTTTCCGAAATGATTCCACCCTTGGTCCTAAAGCCAGTAATCTTGTCCTTTTGGACGTCGGATAAATCGCTACGTTTCTGCATTACGCCAACGATTGAAATGCTTTCCGATGCCCTAGGACATCCTTCATATACACTCCACTGTATTGTGCTGCCACCTGCCTTCTGTGATTGGTTATCTCACGTTGACGTCGAAAGAAGGTGGTGGTCACATTAATGTGACTGGACTGTGTATTATTGAATTTTAGAAATAGAAGATTTATTTCTTGGGTAGTTATGTGGTTAATGCTTCTGCGTATGAAAGCAGAGATATTAATTTGTAGACATGGTAAATGGAGTCCCCCAAAACAACGTATTCCTAGAGAATTGCAATGAACTTTCAATTGAATAAAACCATTATTACAATGTACGTAAACCAAAACATAAAAATAATAATGCATATGTAAATATTTTTAACAGAAGTTAATATCAAACATTGAGTTGTTTCCATTTGATCTATATGTATTCTCAAATCTAACAATAGCAAAGCATTGCCGGGTCTGCTAGCAGCTAAATAAAAGTGGAACCATTTAAAATAGTGGTCCGTAGAATTATTTTTAACAGATCATTGTCCATCCGGTTGAAGAAGGTTGAGATCTAGAGGCTACATCTGATTTCACATTGGTGAAGTAACACAAAGAAAGTTTTGTTAGGGGTAGAGCTAAAGGTCTTCAGAGAGAATTACGAGGTTGATATCGAGGGGCAGGGGTCCAGATCTTCTCACCAATGCTCTCCAAGGGGGAGGGAGCTCCAGATTTACAAAAAACCTGCTCACGTAATTAATGGAGGCCCCTTTAGAAGCGGTACGGCGTTGTTTCCCGTGTTCAGAGTTGACTGCAGAAGACGCTGGGATGGCTTGGTTACACCCTCATCCTGCCACGCAGCTCCGACTGACGGAGAAGCCAACTGCCTTCATCTAGCGTACGGCTGCCACAGTCGTAAAGACGGCGTCCCGCGGCCCTCTTTTGTCTTTTACAATTTCCGCTGGCCGCACAAAAGAGGCTGCCGGACGGCCGGCCCCTTCGCTTCGCTTAATTAAATGCCGTCTCCCTGAGAACATTGTCCGCAGCTACAGAAAGAGGCTTTGGTTCCTCGGCCAAACAATCGGACGCCGTATACGAGCGATAGCGAGAGACCTCGAATCTGGCGGACGACTCTCAAGAGATTGCCTCCTCGGCAATCAAAGACCGCCGAACACGTTCCATCATAATTACAACACTGTGGTAACACACAGATTTCTTAAGATATACTGCAGATATCGGTTGTCCTATCTACCACAAGATTGGTGTCACTCAGTTACTAACCAAATAAAACCGTTGTATTTTGCTTATGGCTTTACACTTCGTCGACGTTCATTAGAGGCGGAAAAGAGAGTTGGGGCAAGGAATGGAAGAGAATTCGGCAACGACATTTTGAAGGAACCATCTCGGAGATTTGGTGAAAACGCTGAAATTTGAGATTGAAGTACGAATGGGGATTCGAACACACGACCTCCCGAATGTGAGGCCAGAGTGTTACCGCTCAATCACCACGCTCGGTAGTTTGGGCCCTTTCTCAATTTAAGGCCCATGATTCTAGACATTTAACTATCCTATAATTACATCTACAACTTACACAAAAGTGTGGGCGGCTTTGCACCAAAATTAGTCTTAGAATTTCAATTGCTAAGGGCAAAAGGGACGAAATATGTGTACAAATATCAGTGAGCTTTCTTATTTCCTTGATTTTTTTCCTCTCCTATCGTTGTGGCCCAAATATGTTGGTGCGCGAAGTATTTCTTAACAGTCCTGAACGAAAATGGGTTGTTTTTTTACTGTCTGGACGTAGAAGTAAACTTCTTCGAAGCAAAATATGAAGTGAACAACAACTTAACAGATTTTTTTAAATATGAAGCATACATAATACATAACTGTGTGTTAATATTCACATGTTTTTAAGCTTTTTCGAAGTTCTACAAAGATAAAATCTAGTCCGCTTGGAAACAACATACCAGCAATCGCGCAACAAGTTGCACGGTTCCCTCTTTGTTAAAAGGTGTGAATACTTCATATAGGTATACAGTTACATATTCGCATACATACTAAAATTTCATTTCAGTTGCATAATGAGAAAATGTAGCGTACGTTATCACAGCATACAAAGGAATACCTATAGTTTTGACAAGTTTCATGATTGGTGTAGTACGTATTTAAATACAAGTTTTTAAGCTTATTTGTGAACATAAAATATGAAAGAGATTATAGATAGTGATACTATCTCGTCTAGCCGACAAACACCGATGTGTTTATGTTGCTTATTGCTTTCTCTTTCGGAGCCTGGTGGGTGAGCGGAAACGACATCCTGATTTCGATTTTCCATGGTTTCCCAAATTCCAGTGCTGGAATTGCCCGTACAAAAGGCCATGGCCGAATTACTCCTCGTTCCTTGCTGCCACTCTAAGGTTTCTTCACCTAAACTTTTTTTTTATGTTGAAGCTACTGTTGTATCACTTGTATCAGTATAGCAAACAGAATCTCAGTTACTTGCCACTTTAAATAATGTAAAAGAAAAATAATGCAGTTGAAAACCGCAACTCAAACAGAGGAACAGAAGAAATCGCGAATTCTCTGTTTGTCGGTTACATGACTGAGATCCAGCCTTCCGTTCAGAAATAACAGCGAGCGCTCACGAGTCGACACAAATGTCCCAATATAGGTAGTCCGCTCTTGTTGCCTCGGCAACCACAGACCAGAGGACAAACAATCCTTGGTTGATAGGCGCGAGTGTGAGCAACTAGCATAAAAGCGTTCCCTTCCATGTACTGTATACTTTACTCGAAAAGTATAAAGTACTAGCCGATACCCGCGACTTCGTACGCGTGGACTTAGAATTTCATTGCCAGAATTGAATATAGAAAGCTGTTAGTTACTTATGATAAGTCGCAAACAACACCAAGTCGGCATAATATGACAGGAAAGCCATCACTATATCATTCTATCGTCTAACCTGTCTCATAAAGAGTATCAGTATCCAACATATTTACCAAGAGAAAAACAAACGAAGGAGCGGGGAGGTGAGGGGGGGGGGGGAGGGATTAACTAAGGACAGCTTTATTTCAGATTGGTCTTTTCATCTTCAACATGAACATCCCATTCTTGGATTTTCTAATAACTTTAGCTGTTCGAGCTCTGCTAGAGCAACCACTTACGCCAGGTTTACGCCCACAAGGCATGTCAAGAAAGAAGACAAAATAAACTGGTGCCAGAAACATTTAGGCAGACACAAAGTAATTCTACAGTGCAGAGAAAATCGACATTTTTACTAAAATACGTTTTGTGTCTAAACGAAATTTTTCTAACAAATCATACACTAACAGACTGCGCCAGAAGCACAGCTTGAGCAACCGACGTAACATTACAGATTAGCACACGCATCCGTCCGTCTGTCACCATTTGATGAGTTCTCAAAACATAGTGACTAAAACTGTTATTCATGTCATCCTTCCTACAGCTATGAAGTATTTCTATGTCAAATTTCATAAATATCGGTATAGCTATTTAGACGACAAACCTTAAAAAAAAGGCAAAGAATTACTTTCGCATATATAATATTATTAGTGCAGATCACACACTGCAAGAGAAACAACGGCTGAGTGGTCAATACAGCGTAAAAATGTGTACACCTACAGCATTGTTAAACCGCGTACGATTTTCCAAGAATTTCAACCCTAAATTTGTGATATCTACATTTTAATATGGAATCTGAAAAAATGACCGTCCAGGCATGGCTCATACCATCAAAAAAAAACAAATTCTTAAAAATATTTGCCTCCATCGGGATTTGAACCGGGAACTACGGTCCAAGCATTGGTAAGGCAGCGCATTGGCCACTGAGCTACCAGGCAGCGATACTGTACGGTACTACAGAGTTATACAAATCCTTAGCGTCGGTCTATGTTTGTTTCGGTAATTTTTCGAAATTACATGAGAATATGTACTATTTATACAGAAAAAGTATCCCATATCTATCCTAATGCCAAATCGCAACTCCTTGTCAAATTTCATCACAATCAGATTAGCCGTATAGCTCAAGAAACGTAACAACACAGAGTTACTTTCGCATTTATAATATTAGTGTAGGCAACAACCAAAGAAAAGTATGATATTTTATTATAAAGTATGCTTGGCAAACCTACTCCCTACTGAATTTTTTATCTGCTTAACGTCTCTCTAACAGTGAGGTCTTTAGAGACGGGAAAGGATGGGGAGCAAGGAATGGGAAGGAATTCGGCCATGGCTTTTTGAAGGAAGAATCCCGGCATTTGCCTGGAGTGATTTGGGAAACCATGGAAAACCCAAAACTGGATGCCCGGACGGGGATTCGAACCGCCGTCCTGCCGAATGCGAGGCCAGAACGCTAGCCTTTACACCACCACGCTCGGTACCCTACTGAAGTGAAATCGGAATCAATGGAAAATCGAAATTGGATTGTCAGGCCTCGAAATCTAACCAACGTCCTCCCCAATTTCAGGGACCGACATCGTTATTAACCACCGAGGTGTGTGTTAGGACATAGGAAGGCACGCTTAGGGGTCGTCCATTAATTACGTTGGTGAAATAGGGGGGAGGGGGGAGTGGACGGAAATCTCACGTCATATTTAGAAATTCGCACGTAATTAATGGACGCACCCTAGTCATTCCGTAAGCCCGTGCGGGTGTACTGGAACAATCACACGTGAAGGATGTAGTCGGTGTAGTGTAAGGCCGGGCGCACATTGACACGCAGTCGACGCAGTGCAGCGCAGCACAGTTTCTGTGTGTCTATGTTTTGGGGCGGAACAGCGCGTATTGAGACGCAGAGCAGGGCAACGCAGTACTGCGCCGCACGTGGCCTGCACCACGTTGTGATCACGACACAGAAACTGTGCCACGCAGCTCACTCGTGCCGGTTTTTGCCGTAACACTTCTTGCGTTATTTATAATCTTGCTTTACTTATAATCATTTTCAACTATGGAATAAGAAAAATTGATTAATCTGGTGCGTAACCACCCTTCGATTCGCAATATCAATCCTAAAGAAATACATAAAAATTAAATTTAAACAAGAGATTTGGACAATGAGCCCAACAAGTGGCGAGTAAATTCAGCATTTATTTATCATACAACTGTCCACTTACAATTTTCACTTTTCTTTTTATGAATTCATTTTTAATAAACTTCGAAAAAGATTGATATATGTAGGCTATTGTCACATTATTTGTTTTCTTATTATTTGTACTACATCGTTCAATAGTGTCCCCGAGAAACACTTAATTTGTTGACACTGATTTTTTAGTTTCAAGTGTTTATGTTCTGTTATATAGTTTAAAAAAAATATAATATGAAATAAAAGAGAGAAACATTCTTATAAATGTCATGTACCGTCAAACGCTAAATAATTAAATAAATAAATACGAAAATACAGCGAGATTTTCTTCAGTTCTAATAGATATTTGAGCTTTGTCGAGAAAATAATAGGTTACATTATGCCGTGAATCTCCGCTCAAGTCATCCGGAAATTATCTTTTGAGAATTCTCTTGTCACTGCAAAAGCCAGATGAGAGTTTCTTCTTTTCATATACTCACTTTTGCATAGTTTTATCTAACTCAGCTTCTGTTAAAGTAATAACAATTTTCCAAGCTCAGCATCCCAATCTGATTCAGAAATCAAAAATCGAGTTTCTGCATCGACATGTTTTTGGTTACGCTTTATTGTCGGTTTTTCGCACAACACAATGCTTTGTAAACTGCCGCACGAAACTGCGCTCTAATATGCGCTAGCAACTGGCAGTCTGTGCTGCCCTGCCCTGCTCTGCGTTGCCCCTACTGCGCCACGCAGCTCAATGTGCGCCCCGGGTGAAGTGTGTGCTATTTCTGCCTCGCCGTGCTTTTGCCGCCGGGTGGCCGCCGCGGCATCGAGTTAACCTATCGACGCGTTGTGCGAGGTGTCTGCGGCAGACGGGCGCGGTTCTTTCTGCAGCGCCACCGCGCCAGCAAAGGGCTGGCGGAGTGCGGAGGCAATTAACGGCGAGAGCCGCCTCAAAGCCGCGTCAGCCGCACGCCCGCCGCCTACACAAGGCTGCTTCACAGCTCACACTACACATTTTACGTGCTCCGTACCCGGTGTCTGAAGTGCCACGTAGCTCAGACGGTACAGCGAGACTGAATACGACCTGATCAGCCGTAGGTCAAATCTCGATATATAACAACAGACTATCCGCCACCTGTGACTTCATACACGTTGTCTTTAAATTGTATTGCTAGAATTGGATATAAAAAGCGGTAGGGTACGTAAAAGATGTTATAAAAAATCCATCACTATACCACTGAACCTGTTTCACGAAGAAAACCAATTTGTAGCATGTTTAAAAATAGCAACAAACTAAGGGGAGAGGGGATTACCATAATTCCTCCGGCAGATTTTTGTTTGTGGATTAAAATTATGTTTTCTGGTGACATGTTATGACAATACCGTTTTGTGCACAAAGATTTTGGTGCTGCTGTTCTTTTTTAACGATATATAGCATTCGGGGGTTGGAAAACCGCGAGAAAGCTATATATAACTGCCTATGGGAAAACACGTATTTTCTCTACGTACCCCTGCTACTTGCGCAAATCCACATCTAACTATACAATAAGTTATGCCTGTATATGAAATTTATGCACATATCATACAAAAATTGTTTGAGATAGAAACGAAGACTGAGCAACCGATATAATATTAGAGAGACCTATCCACATGTCTACCAATGTTCCGTTAGTTTTAAAAAATTATGACAAAATCTGTCATTTATCAAGAAGAAAGTAACCTATGTCCATTCGAATGATACATAGTATTTCTTTGTCAAATTTTGTCATATCGGTCTAGCTGTTTAGTCGCGAAAAAGTTACAAATATACAGAAAGTCGGAGTTAATTTAACATTAGTAATATAAAATGTAGATTTCTCTCCAAGATCGTAGCTATAAAAATTGTACGGCGGGTGAGGTGTGCCTATTGATAAACCGTTTCTTTGAACGTGGTTAAGTGCCACCCAAACCGTCGTAGCGGCTATGCTGAACACTATTTTTACGCGAATGTCCATCATCCTGTGGATGAATATTGATGCTATCCACACTTTCTGCGTCATAAAACTGAGTCTGGTAGGTAACGATCGGATTTGGAATTGTGAAGATATAGGTTCAAACACCCGTCCGTTCATTCTGATTTTGGTTTTTCATGGATCTCGAAGACCCCCAACCGAATTCTTTCCCGTTACTTGCATCCAGTCCTTTCCTGCCTATCATAAATTCGACGTCAACGAGGCGTAAAGTTAAAAGAAAAGACAATTGACCTTAGCGTTAGGAAAGTTGGAACAGGTCTTGAGATCCAATCGAATCACGGAAAGAATGTCTGTAAGAAAGGAATGCGGCAGATGACAACGTCGCATTCCAGGAATTAGAACAGTCAGGTTGTGGACAGCTACAGAAGGAACCGAACAGTGAATTCAATTGGCCAGATGCCACGTTTGAAAAAGTCGCGTCTACCTTGTCACCTTGTTGAGTCCGACTAAAAAACAGAAACATAACAACGTAAAACAAATTAGTTCAAATCACGGTTCACTAATAAGTTGCAGCACTGATAGTCTTGACAGTGAACTGACCGAAAAACTCTGGTAAATTAGAAGAGAAGTATTTGCTATGCTGTTATGCGAATATTTACGTAAGAAATACGGTATTCTATAAAATATGAAATCGCTAGTATGTGATTATTGTTTACTGCAATTTACGCCTAGAACGCCAAACAAAACAACGGATCACACGTTAACATAAAACTAAATCTGCTCGCAAATATATATCAGCATTCACTTTATTGTTTCTGCATAGATCGAATTTTACCATAAATTTTACTATAAATTATTATTAGCTGCCTAGATAATTCACAGAGTAAGGAAGAAAAATAACAGATATAAGAAAATTAGTAAAGTTTTAGTCAGCGAGTGGAGACCGGGGCCAACCATTAAGATACAGTATAAAGCAAATTATAATATACAAGTAGCGATTATGGTGCAACCAAACCAAATACAAGTGTAATTACATGTTTTCGTACTACAAATGCTGTTCTTGACTAACATGTAACAATATGCGGTGCAACAAAACAAGGAAATTGCTTACTACTAACCTTCTAGAAAATGGCTTTTTCGTTGGGCATAGCTGTTATTCCTGGTCGCAACGACAAATTTACAAAATGTTTCGGGAAAGTAATCTTTGTCTGTATGGAGTGATGGTAACTAAAGTGCCATGAAATTCCACGTTTCACAATCTTCCGTTTATTTTCAGACCGAGTACTATGTCGCCTAAATACTTAAGTTTACATTTGGAATAACAAAATTTAAGAAAAAAAGTTTTCTGAGTCAAATGTTTGTTATTTAGCTCAAAATGTATCGGCGATAATCCGGATTATGATCGCACCACTATAAGAAAACTGATAAACAAACAGGCAAACTGTTCTTTCAAACAGTTGACTGGCGTTTGTGGAAGAGTTGTCGCCATGTTATTTCGAGTGCAGATAACTACAAACGTAGGCTGCTAAAGGCAGCCAAGTCTTACGCATTCTCAGCATTTGACTGGGCTGCTTGAAAATAGCGATGTTCGTTTTTAATCACAGTTGGTCTTGGATAAAGAGACGAACAGATCACAAACAGGAACTCATTTCGGTGGCAGTTTTAAGTACCTGCCTCGTCAAGGACGTGAATGGTAACAATGACGACGAACGCTAGCTCGCCATTTCGACGGAGGGCGACTGTTGCGCACTACCCCTCCCGCCCGCCCGCACTCTTTCTAATTCATTCCCTTATCCCCGCAGCCTCCACCACGCTCGTGTTTGTACATCCTTTGTGCCCCACCCTGCCCCCTTCGACCCTCGCGTCGGATAGGCGCGATGAATTGAAATCCCGCTGGTTTTATGACAGGCGCGGGGGACGGACGCCGGGAAATTTAATAGGTTTCGGCCTCGCGTTTGCTTTGGCTCACATTACCTCTGTTCTTCACGCCCCTGAAAGCGAAACGCGTTTCGCCGCAGAAGCGGCGCCTCGCTCGGGAAATAAACGGCGCCGCGTATCTGTTTTAATGGAGTGCGGTCGTTACCCACAATGCTCTCTGCGGTAATGCGGCAGCCGCGCGCATTTAGAGGACGCTTAAAGCGGCGCCTTGAAATACCGCCCGCACGACGCCGGTGAGTGAGTAAACGCTCCACGATCCTGTTAAGGCGCGCGGAAAACTGGAACGGCGAATTGTCAACAAGTGCGTAAACACGCTACAGCGCCTTTAAAAACGAGAGGCAAAGTGGACAATGCGTAATATTCTTGAGGCTGCGGTATCAATACCCATTACTCCCCTGCAATAAACTAAAAACTCGAGTGTTACAGTTAGAAGTAATACTTTCTAGTCTCTCCGTTTCATTTAACTGCCATTTCAAATGCACATCCATTCCGTTAGCTACAATTTATGTACAGTACTATTCTTAGCTGAATGAATAATTCTTGGGTGGCCGTGAGAATTAAGTTAAAACGATATGAGTGTCGATGAAGAAGACAATGTTCTGAAAGGTGAATATAGAACACAACTGCTCAGGCAAATTCAAAGTGCTGAAAAATTAATATCATTCGTCTGGAGTAATTTTTTCGGATTGTCCGTGGCACTTCCATGTTAGTTGGAACGTCTGGAAAGTTAGGGTCTTGAAAATCTGTTCAAGGATGATGTTTTGAGGACGATGCATCTATTCAGCACTAATCATTTGTTCTGGTGGCCTGACGCTTCGTCGATGTCGAGGTCATTATAGGTGGGAAAGGACTGGGGGTAAAGAATTTGGCATTGGCCTTTTGAAGGAAACATCCCGGAATTAGCTTGGAGTCATTTAAGGAAACCATGAAAAACGGAAATCCGAGACCGGAGCGTTACCGCAGAAACACCACGTTCAGTTTGTAGAGAAAGCAGTAGATTACGGTTTTTCAAAGGTTTCGTCAAATCACCACAGGCAAAGGTTTCTTCAAAAGGCCATTGCTGAATTTTTTATCATTCCTCAACCTCACCTGTAATGACCACGACGTCAACGAGGCGTAAAACAATTTTATATTTTATTTTATAAAATAATTTTATTTTATTTTATAAATTATAAAATGGTTTTACGCTTCGTCGACGTCAACGTCAAGGTAATTACAGGCGAGAAAGGACGGGGGGAGGTTAAAGAACGGGAAGACATTCGACCATGACCGTGACATAGACGAGGTCATTAACAAAAAAAAAAAAAAAAAAAAGTTTAATATAACCTCTGCAAATCCGTTGGTTGAACAGACCCACAATAACATTTGTCCCGCAATTTTTTGTTGCTACGTTATATTTGTTTGATCATTATTCAGGTTTTTTTTTGGTATGGAACGGGGAGATATCATGCAGAGTCCCTGAAAATCTTACCGACCACACATCACTCTTGCTGGTTCCACTGTTCCATTTCCGCATTATGCTCCAAGGAAGAAAAAGTTCGATCTGACAGGTACCAAAAATATGGTTATTGATACTTATACGGGTGAGAGTTGCGACTAATAAATCGTGGCCGACGATTGGGAGGTCGAGTCGGCGCGCAATATATCAGTCACCCGACCTCTGGTCATCGGCACTAAATCATCCGCACAGCGCGCGCGAGTGGCTACTGCTAACGAGAAACAGCGCGGTCCAAAGTGCGCGACCACAGGTGTTTTGCGGAATAATTGTGGGCGGGGTAGTTCCTCAGGAGATCTGACAGTGATATAAAGAAGCGTGGGACAATTTATACGGGTGCCTATTGTATGTGACGTCTCCACATTCAGTTTTTGATTATGGCTAACAAGTTTCAGCGGAGTTGCATCCCAAAAATATTTACGATTCATTAATAACTTTCAGTTGGCATATTTTTGGCTTACCAAGAAATGCGCAAGAATGTAGTGAAATTAGTATTTTTTAATGTTGTTTACGATATTACCCAAACAAATATAATATATATATATATATATATTCAGCTGGGTTACATGATGCAAAGATTCAGGACCTATATAATACTCAGGCCTGAGAAGAATACTTTAAATAACATTGCAGGATTGACGCACAGTATCAGTATTCTCGAACAAGCGCAATCCTTTAACACGTAGTCCATAATTGAAAACGACAGCTGCAATGGGCCGAATTCCCGAAACAATTGATCTACTCAGAGCTAACGGTGGGTAAACGCGGTGTTGGTGGTCAGAGGAAGCGATTTAGAGACGTCATCAAGGTTAACAGGAATATGTGTGGCTATTACAAGTGGAGTACCTCTGCCCTTCACCGCTTATCCTGGAAGGCAATTGATCATCACGGAATCGTGTTATTTGAAGAAACCGTCGTCGACCAGCCAAAGAGAAGAAGAAGCGCAGGAAAGAAAATCAGTTGAAAAATAGTAGCACCTCCCCTGTGCCCCCTCCCTCCCCGACTCTCCCCCGGGAATGCCTGTCATCGTTGCGTTATATGGTGCTCTTTTCGCATTGGACCCCTGAGTCACCATAGAATCCATAAATGAAGAGGAATTCTGCTTGGAACACCAACCTACTCGATTTCGAGTCTTTGTTTGTGATTAATAGTGTCAGACCACACAAATATGTCTTTACGTATTCTCATTCCTTTCAACGAAACAGAAATTCTTAAAATTTTGCACAGCGAACACAAAGCGTGAAATACAGGTCAGGTTGGTATTTCAGCCATATCGGATCAAGCTATCACTGCATTTTATTCTTTTCCTATTAATACAACAGCGAAATCATTTCTGTCTAAGTTTAAAACTTTTATTGATATTTCTAGCTCCTTTCAAACTCAACAAAAATTCTTCATATTTTGCAGGGCAAACCCACAGGGTCACGTGCAGATCTAGTACGTATTTCAGCCATATCGGGTCACGTGACATTGACGTTTGACCCTTTACCATGTAGTGCGTACTACCTGTCCGTGCATAACCTCTGTCTTTTCTACTTCCAAGTCCGTTCACACTAAACAGAAATTCTTCAAATTTTAACATAAAACATACGAGTTGTGTTCAAAAAATACCGGGTATTTTCATTTTTTTGGAAAAAATTATTTTATTCGTCTACATTGATGTTATTCCCTTTAAAATAGTCGCCATTAGATACTATACACTTACGCCAGCGGTTCTTCCAATCCCCAAAACACATCCGGAACTCGATCTTTGGGATAGCTATGAGCTCTTTCAGCGATACACTTTTAATCTCATCTATGCTCGTAAAACGACGGCCCTTCAATGTTCTCTTTATTATTGGGAACATGTCTGGCGAATATGTAGACTGGGGCATCATTACAGTGTTTTTTTGTTAAAAATGCACGTGAGCAGGTGCATTATCGTGATCCAAAAGGCATGAATTGTTTTGCCACAAATCCGGGCGTTTTCTTCGGACTGCTTCACGCAAACGGCGTTGAACTTGAAGGTGGTATTCCTTATTGATCGTTTGACCTTATGGCACGAACTTCTTACAAATGAAAAATTGTTGACTGTGTCATAACACGTGTTATCCTTTTAACAGATGACAAGTGACTAAACATCCAATCTAGCTCAAAATGCATAGATTCTATTAAGTCATTAACTTTGTTGTAGGCCATGTTCCGCAGTTGTTGCATAAATATTTTTGAATAAAAATCCGTCTTCTAACAACTGTTTTTATTTTTAACTTTCATCTACCAGACGCGTTTCGCCCTTCTGGAGTGGGGCATCTAAAGGGAAAAACGGTCCTAAATTAATTCACAAATTTAACAAACAAAACACTATACAAAGCAACAGAAAACACCATAACACATGTAAACCAAATCACTCACAAATCACAAATAATAGTTAAGATAATCACAAAAAAAAAAGATATAGTTTAACATAGAGTGAACAAAACAATAAACAACAGAAATAGGTTGGTATAACTGTATATACAAAACAAACACGTCGCTTTAGACACAATAACTAGTTTGGTTAAAAATGCATTTTAATAGAAAATAAAATAAAGTGAAGTGAACAATATTAAAGGAGATAATGGTAAACTGTAGGAAGGAACAACGGTGCAGAAAAATGCGGAAGGTGCTGTTCCGGACTGACAAGTGCTAGCCACTACAATTTTTAGTAAGTAGAGTTTATGTATATAAAGCTTGTAACCATAGAGATAATACAATATTACAGCATGAATATATGTATATAATTAATGTACTAGATTCGCATACACAAATATGATCAAAATATTATGTCATTTATAGCCACTGACGATGCCCCACTCCAGAAGGACGAAACGCGTCTGGTAGATGAAAGTTAAAAATAAAAACAGTTGTTAGAAGACGGATTTTTATTCAAAAAAATAGCTATTAAGACATGTTTGCCAACACATCGACAAAAAAAATCGTGGCAATCTGACTAATATAACCCGCGAAATTTAAAAATTCCCGTTAATTTTTAACACACCTCGCATCTCAAGTTCGGTCATAATCTCTGACCCCAAAACGGGAACAATTTCAGATCCATGACCATACTCAAAACACACCAGTAAGCTTACACCTAGTTACAGTAAAAATGTCCTCGTTCTGAATATTGTAGTTGTTAATGACTGGCGTACTATCAGTAGCGGTTGACATGCGATAGTGACGTACCATCCGAGACACTGGTGCGTGTGTGTACATCCTCTCATCACCATAATCTCCTTGCTCCACTACGTCACGGGATAGGATCCATCTATACTTAGTCTGTTACGCACCGACAGGTTGGTGCTCTGTAATCTACTTGCTTCGTTAAGCTCCGAGATGAGCTGCGACCGTTCCACATAACCTGTGGCGCCACATTACGCGATTGCCATACACATACGACAAAATATGACGCTTCTCGTAATGGTTTTTCATTCAGAACAGGTTTCACATTAACTAGAAAAGCAATCAGAGGTATTAAAAAAAGACTTTGCGGCTGACATTTAGAAAGGATGATTTCGAACTAGAATATTTAATTCCATAATGTCCATTAAATCCAGTCCATATACAACTACGCGTGAAGAAACTGTTGCTTAATATCAAATATTTATGTAAGTACTCAATGGAAACCTACTCAGTACTTAGTTACAACAACACGTACTTCAGAGGAAGTTTACACAAATACAAACAGCCACTCTGACTGTGGTGCCACTGTGTTTCTCTGCGCAGTTGGAGGCATTTCCGTTGCTGTGACTCCCTTGTCCGCACCACTAGGTCCATCCCATGCCTATATTTCGCTCAGCTTTCTTCCCCAGTCAATAAAGCCGTCTCTGTATTTCCAAGAATTAATTAAATTTTAGCAGCGTTCTGCTGGTACTATTCCAGTTTCTTATCATGTACTTTGACGTTTTCACTTTCAAAGTGTCACATTTTTTCGAAATTGACTTTATAGATCTTGAAATGGTCTCGAATATTTCGCCGTCTTGCAATTCATACGAAATGATATTTTGCTTCATTTCATGCGAGATCAGCAAGGTCCTATCTCTAAGGCCACTAAGTGTGCACTGAATCACCGTTTCGTTAGTCTACCAATCAAGTCCTTTCCCAGTGCCATGTGTGAGGTGGTGGGGGATGTCGGATAATACACTTTATCCTTTCCCTTTCGAAGTCTTTTCCCCTGTTGTCTTTGAATAATCTCTATTTAAACTGGATAGAAGACCATTGACTGTGTATCAAGGAATACGTATCTTGGCACCACAGTAAGTAGCCAACGGGATCCATCTGAAGAAGTAAAGTCAAGTATTGATAATGCCAGGGCAGTGGCGTAGCTAGGTCATCAAGGGCGCCGGTGAAAAAAAATAAATATTTTGGGCCCTCAGGCCAGATGAGCAATCTTTTTTTTTTTGCCTGGGCCCTCTGAGCTGCGATTGGGGGCCCCCTTAGCTGCGCTCAGGGGCCCCCCTGAGCGTGGGAGCCCTGGTGAACTGCACCACCTAGCCCTATGGTAGCTATGCTCCTGAGCCAGGGCTACTTTCAATAACATGAATAAACTTTTTAAAAGTCGTAATTTATCGATTACCACGAAGATGAGACTCCTGCGCTGCTAAGTGTTGAAATGTGGACGTTAACAGAAACTATTAGTAAAAGGTTAGAAGCTTTTGAAATGTGGCTGCATTGAAGAATGTTGAGAATACCATGGACAGACCACACCACAAATGCTGAAGTGCTCCGCAAAATGAAGAAAAAAGATATGGAAATATTGACCACCGTAAAAACACTGAAGCTACAGTACCTTGGCCACATCATGAGGAACAACAGCCATTATGAACACCTGGTAGAAGAAGAACATTTTGGTTAAAAAAATCTGAGAACATGGACCTCCAAGACAACTACGGAGTTAATCCGAGTATCAACCAGCAGAGACAAGACAACCATGATGGTTGCCGACATACGGTACAGAGAGGGACCAGAAGAAGAAGAAGTCGTTCGTAATTCTGGGATGCACACAGCACTGAACTTGGAAGATTCAAAATATATATTATTTCTAGAAGGTGTTTTTTGTGGCGAGCCACTATTTTGATTCATACCTAACTGAAATAAATAAATGAGGTGTCATTTTAAAGACGAAGATCGCCACTTTGGAAATATCATAAATTAAGAAAAAAATTTATCTGAATTCAACCCCTAAAGAGAAAAGTATTAACTATCAAGGTCACGCGTATGAGACAGTTCAGAGCCAAGCTACCAGGCTTCGCTGCCGTTCATAAGGATTGACCGCATTACCTCCAGATAGTAACACCACATACCACAGAGATATCGGTAAACTGCTTATGTTTTCTATACTAAAGAGCTACTGGGACATTTTATCTGGTAAGGAAACATTCGTGTTTTGCTATACAACTGGGTACGTAAACATTTTATTTGCGAAATTTCCGCTAGATAGCAACACCACGTATCTCAGAGATATGGATATACTGTCTTTTGTTGAACTTAGTTGTATTCCGGTTCCCGATTAATAGTATATTATTTACGAAATTTTCTCACGGATCATTTAGTTCACGTCTAAATTGAACCTTTATCCTGAATGTTGGCTGCTAGGGCACAATAGCCCCCCACGTGGATCCGGTAGCAGTTAGCTAATATGTGATGCTTTAGGGTTTATCTGGCGGAGAGAGCACGCGAGATAATGAGAAGACGGACTGCGTAATCAGCAAGCGACCACGAAACATCGGTCGTTACATGGCCGACATCAAAGTGAGTCAGGCACCATCCCCCGCGGAGCACAGTGGATGGCGACCTGCAGTCCTCGTTAGGGAAGCGAGTGTCTTCATTACGACACGGCAGTCGCCATGGCCGCCGCTTAGCCTTTAATTGGCGGTCCTCTTGCTGGCGGAAGGGCCGAGCAAGGATAATTGCCACTATTTGACACAGGAGACAGATGATCTTGGCTTCCTCCCTACAGCACTCATCTCTCACTCTACACACGCACGCTCGATACAATTTTTGATCCATATGAAAGTTATTTCAACGTCAACTTTAATATTTCTATTTGTCCAAGCGAGGACCGATCTAATTTAAAGGAAAAACCAACGCGCGGTACAAACAGAGCCTCCAATAGGAAGCTGCTGTAATATTTGATATATAAGGAACTCAGCTGGTGTGAAGACTATATCAATTTGGAGCGCACTGGTGGAAGAAATTATCATCCCGTACTTGTTGAGAGAAACCGCTATGCAATTTCAATGATAGGTCTTGATTAAAAGCCATAACACTTTGCAGCGCGTATTCAGCGTTAGTATAAGAGAATGCCGATGGTATCTGGACGGTCAGGTGACTCTTCAGCCAACTAGTCTCGCTAGTTCTTGTTAGCAGTAATGGACAATGACCAACGCCTCCCTGCTTGGTGATAATGCATGCGACGTAAAACACAGCACATTTGAGAGGTGCTCTACCCATTGATAACACCATGTGCAGGGCAGCGGTCTGGTGATTCAATGGTTAAAGTTTCTGACTGGGGAACGAAAGGTCCCCGGTTCGAATCCCTGTATCGGCGGGTATTTTCATAGGCCCTTAACCCGACTTTCACCTATGGCACGGCTTGCTGCGTAATGTGAAATACGCCAGAACGCTTCCGTGGTTCCGATTCCACGTTAAACTGTATGCCACCGAAACGTAGTACGATAACCGGGATAGGTTAAGGCGGCTAAGACGGGCGGAATGCGCAGCCAATAGAAACCCTGTCGCCAGGACATTACGACCACACGTAATTACAATTATTTTATACCATTAGTGCCTGTGACCATTTTTTGCGTATCGTCACGGATCTAGAATAGTTTCCGTTTCTGGTGTCAAAGATTATGATAGGTTGACGCGATCTGACCAAATACGCACTTGACCCGTGTTTCAGCCTTCGGGTGAATAAAATCTCTTGAGCTTGAAGAACTCAGAAGTATTAATAGAGGCAGGTATTAAACACGGATCGCGCTATCGTATAATTGTTTCAGAGGTAGAAGAGTCGAACTTTCTGAAATACAAACGTGACTTGTATTTGACCCTTAGAGTCCACTCTGCAAAATTTTAAGAATAGCTGTTTGTTTTGAAAGCATCACGTTGATTTTTTTTTTTTGATTTTTTTAATTAAAGGTATATAAACTTTGTTCATAGTGCCTGTAACGGCCAGAGAGCTTAATACAGATTCCAGATTATTAAACAGTTGAGGAAATCCGAAGAACTGAATTGCCAGAATACTCGATTCGGTAACATATTTTATCTAATTTCCGCTTTAAACAACCTAATAAATCACGTACAGCGAACTTGAACAAAGACCAAATACGAAATTGATCAGCAAAATATGTAAAAAGCTAATAAATCGTAATCTATAAACTTTGGTCAAGCAGCAACATTTACGAAAGGTTTAATTAATCTGAAATTCAGCTTAGGCGGGAATGACAATTGGCATTCGTGGTTACAGCAGAGACAATGAGTAATTTAAATTTTTTAGTTTTTTATGTTGCTTTTATTAGCAACATCTTACAGAAAAGCAGTTTTTTTTTGTAACTATTAAATCCTACAGAAAGCAAACTTAATGAGTGTATTATGGCAATTACTTAGATAGCAGTTGCTTAGCTTTTAAATTGTAGACATAACCTCGTATTTCTTCTAGTGATATATCTGGCCTCTGTTAATTTGCGAGCGAAGGCTGACACGTGACACCGTTCTCCAGCCAATAGCTATCGAGTTGAGTGAGTGAGTGAGTGAGTGAGTGAGCTTAGAAAATTGTATAGAAGATATACAGCAACTCTAAGGAGAGACTCAAACGCGTGGCCATATCTTTAATCCGATGAATCTGATATGACAAAAGGGAAAAAAATCTTCTGACTTTTCACTAATCGCCTGAATTTACTGTCCGGTGTCCACATTAGGCTGAAACAAGTAGTAAATTAATAGTAATAGAAACTGTAACGATTAAATAACTGGAGTCCTGTGATTCATCTGCTCTTTAGTGACCGGAAATAGTGATTCACAGAGTGTTGTACGTCAGGGCGACATACGAGAAGGCATCGCTTATACGCGGCAGCCAAGTGGCTATGAAAGCGGCCAGCAGCATTATTGCTCCTTTGTGTTTCAATCTACTGTGCGGCTGGTCAGGGGAAGGAAGCCTCAAGAATGCGTGGCTCCCTAGAAGCAACATCTGCTACGCGATCGCCTCACGGGAGATCGGAGACGAGCACAAATCTGCCGGTTCACTCTCCAGCTTCATTTATTTTAAAAGCGACAAGCTGTCTACCTCAGAGGGTGAAATCGAAACGACATGGCCATGAGAAATAAATAAATAAAAGAGACACAGGATTCTTAGTATATGCTCCTCTTTGGTCGTTATGATTAGCTACAATGATTGTGTACAGGACTCAGTAGGTACATAATACAAAAAAAAAAAATAGTTGCACAGTAGTTTGTTTTGTTGGTAAGGGGACATCCATAAATTACGTGAGGCGTTTTTCCGGAATTACGGACCCCCCCCCCCCTCTGGTGAGATTTCGTGAGATCTGTCCGGACCCCCCCCCCCCCTCTGGTGAGATCTGGTCCGTAAGAACCCCCCCCCCCCTAGTAACCGCGCTCAAAACTTTTGGAGACTTTTTTTTCTTTTCTTAGGTCTCACCCTTCAAAATCCGGTCACAAAACCCACTTTTAGCCGAAATACCCCCTAAAATCGACATTCGCGCAATTTGTAGCCTTTTTTTTTTATAGCTCTACAGTCCAAAATTTTTTTCCCAAAACCTCACGTGAGATTTCCGTAGACACCCCATCCCCTTTTGGTGAGATTTCGCCAGGCCCCCCCCCCTTTTTCACTTCACGTAATTAATGATTAATGGATGCCCCCTAACAGTTTAAATATAAAACCCCGTATGAAACATGAACTCCACTGATTTAAAAAAATAATTTTATAGTCACCATGTGCTATACTTTATATTCATTGCGCTCCAAATCATATTAAACACACATTTAATATTTAAAGCACTAGCCGTAGTGTATTAGAGTTCATTAAAGAACTATTTTGTACATTAAAAAAATACTCAGCAGCTATCGTCATACTTAAGCAGTACCGTGTATATTCAATTAATTTCAGATTAGATTTTTTTTGCATACCTTGACGGCAAGCCAGGATGGCTGTTGGCAGAATCGGGTGAAACAGAAAGTTGAACGCTTACCTGAAAACAAAGAATTATACCAATTACCGAAGATTGACAATGAGTACACAAAGGTGAGTAAAAACTGGTTGAACGGTCATCAAAGATTGATAATTAAACGCATATTTCCTCCAAACACTGTTTTGAAGAACAAAAAAATTCACATTTCGTTGTATATACGTTAGTTATGGAGGAAGCAGGAAATGAAAAGTCGTACAGGTTACACAAAGAGATATAACAGTTTTCAATCTGCATCATCCGTATACATTTATTCACATAAGATTACCAATTTATAGCACACTAAAGAAACTTTAAAAAAGGCAGTATTACTCCGCAATATTCCACTGTATTCAACCTTAGCCTAACGGCTGGTGCAGGCTGAAATATTCTTGATACATTCGTACCAAACAGATTGGTAACGGTTTCAAAGCAATGCATAATATGTTTACTATCAAAGAGTTTAACATCTTTGTGACGACATTTCGTAGGTAACGATGGCAAATATCACCACATATCAACCAACAGTGAATGATTTGTGTTAATAATTGCACAATTTTGTCAGTGAAACGTGTATTCGTGGAACGTAAATTGGAAACTATCCCAGTATTTGCCTCTATTAGAAAGTAATAAAACTATAAAATCGTAATTAGGAGTTCATGCTGCCGTATTATTTTTGAACTACAATATAATTGCGGTTTATGACGTTCGAAAAAACCTCTATGTCTTTCTGTAATATTGATCAGGAAAAAGTTTGCACGCTTCGCAGTAAGATGGCGACGTTCACTTATTTCTCTTTACATAGATCATCTTTCTGTTACTATTACTCCGCAAATCGCAACAAAATGGGTAGCATAGAATGCTTTGCACCTATCATAATGAATAATGAGTAAACGTTTACGCGTGTGAAGAGAGATATTGGAGATGACAGGAGGTGCCCATGGACTATCTTAAGGAACCAAGACTCTCACCGTCAACGGGGTGTTCAAGTAGTACCATGGATTAGCTGCTTTTTCTTCCTGTGTAGCATATGATATCCAATAATTACTTTTATTTCTCCCTGCCTATAATCAAGTTGTTTATTTCAGCTCAAGTCTTTCCAGCTTCCAGCATTCATCTTGAGATGACTGCTCCCAAGTATTCCTCGATAATCTCGCCGTTGAATTCATTTTGGGTTCCAATCCAGCACTGCCTTTTTCTATACTCCATTTGCCCTTCCGAGAGTACGTCTATCTTAAATCCATTTTGACAAGTACTGACAGCTTATTTTTGACTTGCCACATTTCTTTATCTGATATTACTTTGGCGAATAACATATTTAGAATCTGGCACAGGCAGTAACAGTAACTTCGAGTTGAAGGTTGATGGTACAGGTGACTAGTTCATGTTTCAACGACAGGTAGTAAGACGGCTTTTACATATGTAATGAAAATTCTAATCTAGTGCTTCCTCGATATTACGATTTATTTGGATTTTGTGTAGATGAACGAAGGCCCGTTTAGCCTTAATGTCTCTTATTGTACGTAATCTAAGCTCCAAATATCTTTATCAACAAATATCGTTATCACCAAAAAGTACTTTTAAGTTTTTGGAAATAGTTACATTGCTAGAAGCTTCTCGTTGAGCACTTTCAGGATTCATACGTCACGCATAGATATTTTAATATGAAAGTAAAATATAGTATGGTAATGTTAAGATAATATAATTAATACATTGCATTAAGAGTCACAAATTTATGTTACTAATGTTATTTTTACGAATACAAGTGAAGAATAACCAGCAGGGATGGGGCCGGTGACAAGGATTAAATGTATATGTCGAGAGTGGAGAAACCGAGATTCGATAGTAAGATGTTGGCCGGGCATGGCGTATTGATCGGTAGCAGGTGAGGAGACAATGTGAACTAAAATAAATCAGTTGAATTGTAAGTAGAATTAATAGTACTGTATAAAGTATTCTGTAGTCACTGGCGAAAGACTCCGTTTGAGTGGAGACTTATAAAAAATTGTGAAGTAAGAAGAAAAGTTGGAGAGTAAAAGTTGGCCGAGTTCAGTCAACTTGGAGAAATGTATGTTTGATAAATACTTCATGGTGAGAGAATAAATACAACGACAAAATAGTACGTATAAAAGTTTATATCAGTTAACATAGAAGGAAGTAGTGAAGAAACGTGACGGGACAGCGATCATAGGTCGCCTAAGGAAAGGACGATATGAAATGTTATCAACCTGTTTGGTTGCAAAATACAGGATATAGCCAAAATTCTAAGATATTTAT
This sequence comes from Vandiemenella viatica, assembly GCA_031002005.1. Classification (NCBI taxonomy): domain Eukaryota; kingdom Metazoa; phylum Arthropoda; class Insecta; order Orthoptera; family Morabidae; genus Vandiemenella; species Vandiemenella viatica. Next base: position 263,988,307 of record JARYHS010011408.1, on the reverse strand, counting down.
AGGCTATACATACGTGCATATGTGTAAATAAAGTGTTCGTTCGTTCGCGCATACGTATACGTACAGCAAGGAGATAAATTTTGTAACGTTACTGATATGCTATCTGAATTAGTCAGGGTAGTTTCTTTTCTTTTTTGAAACTAAAACTTTTCTTTCGATTAGTAAAAATTAAAAAAGAAATTTAAAATACGGTATGTTGCTGGTTCGAATTCATCTGCGCGAAAACAGCACAATGACTTCGTTAAGGACTTCAGCGATAATTGTGGTTGCAGAATATTCTATTTAACACCTAAATTTTTTTTCTCCTAATATTCACTTTGTTTTGCATGTGCATTTTTGCACAGTGTACGACGATCATTCACAAGATTCCGCCCTCTAAAATAAAATTGGACAAACTGGTCAGTTTTAATGTGGCGTTTAGGCAATTTTAATGTAGGGAACAGCGAGAATACCACTGTAAAAAAAAACACAAGTGGAAATGGGATTGCAGAGAGAAATCTCACAACCACGAGCAAAAAAACTTGAGGCTAATATCCAGCGGCAACAGATGTTGTGCGACCACAGTAACGCAACAGATCCATACGGCGTCCAAATTAAAAACACCGCCCGTATTAGGCTGTCCTCGTAAATCGGGGACCACAATGGACCGGGTTCATTAATGTGCGCGCGAGAGGCTGGCGGGAGGTTCTGTAAACAAGCGGCCCGTCCAGGCCGTGATTTACGGGATCCAGCGAACCGAGAGCTCCCCCGGGAACAATCAGCACCCGTTACTCATCGGCAAGCAGCTAGTCTCCCATGTCCAAACAGCGCCCTACCTACTGTGAGAAATCTGCATTAGGAAGACATCCTGAAGGCTGTGTCATTGGAGACCTTCCCGGCGTACTGAGGCAATGAAATACTCTCGAGTGCCCAGCTGGATGGTGTTGTATAAACGCGACGTTTCGACAGCTAGCTCTACTGTCTTCATCAGGTTTCATGTCTCTTCTAGCTATCGAGAGCTAACTGTCACCGCCGGTCTCCAAGACTGGCTTAGCGACGACACAACACCGTCACTGCCTTTTCTTTGTAGGCAGGTGAAGGATATTGGCCGAAGACATTGGCCCTGGAGTCTTCTGTGCTTGTAGTGTTCCAGCGGCACTGCTGTGGATGCCTCTTACGTTGTAGGTTCCATGATCAACAACCTCTGTAAGAAGCTGCGTGTCTAGACCCGCAGTTGCAGCAAGTGGGTTCATCGCGGGGTTTCTTGCAAGTGGCGAGTTAGTGACCGGCTCCACAGCGAACACATCTGACTGGTTCAGTGGATTCGCTGGCGTGGTGCTAGAAGTTTTGGCATTTGAAACACTGGACCAGTTTACGTGAGGGCGGCTTCGCTGCGGTCGTTGGTTTGTCTGCTGTCTGCATGGTGGCATGTGACTGCTTCTTCACGCGACCGGGAGTCATGAAGTCATACGACATGTAGTTTTGCTGAAGGATCTGCTTCGGCAGTACATATACTAAAATTGGAACGATACAGAGAAGACTGGCTTAACCTCCTATCGAATTTCCTTTACACATTCAGGAATGGCGCCAAAAATCTTGGGTTCACTTCGACGCCCGCTCCCCGGCCTCCCGGATGTGCTGGTGGTCTGCGATGCTGGTAGGCCCACTCGCTCTGATTCGTCGAAACCGCTGGCTATATCCGCGGCCCGTTACAGCCACAGTCAACTTGCGACAGCTAGAAGAGACCTGAAATCTTATGAAGACAGCAGGGCTAGCTATCGAAACATCGTGTTTATAAAACACCATCCGGCTGGACACTCGAGAGGATTTCATTGCGTCGTGAAGGCTGTACATAGTGAGGAAAGTGTGAGCGTACCCTTAAGTGGTAGCAATATACAAGAAATCCTGACATTGGATGACGGCGTGTTATTTAGCGCAGATCAACCCAAATTTAGCTCGAATAAAGAAATTTAGAGGTATTTTGACATAGTTTGGAAATGGAGACCTCACAGTCGAATTTAATTCATAATGTTCAGTGACAACTTCTAAGAAACCTATGTTACATTGACATAAGCTATTTTAGCCTGTGTCAGAAGAGGCTGTGGTCGCGGCATACAACCTCTTCCAAGCGCCAGGACACACACTGTCTCGCGCCCTGCCAGGAGACAATGCCGGCGCCCAAACAACGATCACCGCCGCACAGCTGTTCTGCCCAGCGTCGAAAGTTTCAAACATTAATACAATTATTTAGGATACTTATATCTAATAAATGATTCATAATTCAATATTAATAATAATAACAACAAAATGATTTGGTAGGAGGGGTTAATGATAGTTGGGGTTCGGATCTTTGTGACAAGTCATATTTTTTCCTGCATTTTTTTGGAGCTATAACGCTGAATTAAACACTGATTAAACGTTTCTGATTGTAGCTAAATGTATTTTACTCGTATGTAGCATATAAATGCATATTAAGGCCATTTTCCTAGTTTTGGTAATATTCTGATAATATTTATGATATGAAATCTTCCCGGGTTCTCCGTCGGGTAGTACTATCCGGCGGAGAACCCGGGAAGATTTCATATAAAAAAATACGCCGGGAAAGCCTTGTTTCTCATATTAAAATTTAATATTTTTTTGAGGAAAAATCTGGTAATTTTTAATAGTACCGGGAATTCACTAGAAGTTACAGATGAGAAGAAATTAAGGTAATTATTAATAGAAGTGTACTCCTATTATACACTGGAAGAAAAAATAAGACTAATTGTCACTAAATTGGTCAGAATTTACGTCAAGAATTAAAGTTACACATTATTGTTACTCTCTAAACATTAATGTTCCACCCGCCTTTTAATCATGACAATATCGCAGCAGCATGCCTGTGTCGATCCGCGTCAATCAATGTCAATCAATACTTTTGAAAATAATCCTGTTGTAGTTAAATCTGCAATGGATCAGTGAGTACCTCCCTGCCGAAAACAAAATTTTCTGTAAGTGTAAAATTATAGAGTTACGTAAAGGAATTTGGAGAGGAATATTTTAGTACAGACGAAAGAGTTCTTTTCTGTAAATTGTAAGACATTAAAGTGATTTCAACAAAACTTAAAATTTAATATCCCAATGGTACAGTGAGTGCGCGGAAGCAAATTATGCTGTCTACATGAAAACGACACTACTAGATAAAATAAACGATGCATAACTGAGCATCTTTTGATTTATAGTAAATTTAAATGTTTGGTCTTATTTTATTATTTTTACGTCATATTTTAAGGTCACATTGGCAAGCATATTTCTCTGGTTGTTTTGGTCATAAAGATCCAGACCCTAGTGATAATGTTACAATGGCAATACTGTGCGTAAAGCTTGAAGCATATTTGGTATTTTCTGCATGATGGTAATTTGGGCACATTGCAGTAAGGCTGAAGACTTTAAATGGCGCAATTGTGCATCGCCTCCCCGGAACCGTATGGGCTAGTGTACTGGCTTCGCCTATAGGGAGACGGCGACATGTGTTCGTATCCGACCCGGGGCATGGAAGGATGCAGCTAAGTGGCTACTAGGAATTAAGCATTGTGTTCGTGATGCGTTGATCGTACCCTGCAATAATGATAGTTATCGGATGTTAAATACACTTGTATGCTGTCAATGGTTATTTAATTAAATTGTAGGAATAATTCGACGTTCAAACCGAGTTATTAACGGAAATCGCTGAGTGTGGCAACAACATGTAAGGTATGTGCGACTGACTTTTCAGCTTTAGACTGCCAAACGATTTCAATCCACTCCCGATGTAAGTCAGTAAGAAGTTACATTGAAAATAAAAGCTAAATCAGGCAGTTCTCTCTTACCGACTAGTTATCATCGGAAACAGTTGACAGTTGCTCTGCCTCTTCACCGTCACCTTGCTAGCCAAACTAACTTAACATCTGTCAGTCTTGTCTAACTATTCCAAGTCTGCAAGCATAGATAATAATAATTCACTACCGATTATTTGGGCATAATTCCGTTCTGGTGACGAGTTGAAGACTTTTGTACGGTCGATTGTCAGCTGTCTTTTTACAGTCTTCAGGTCAATAAACGAGTTCATAGCAAGTCTCGTATTCCACTCAGTACTTTAAAAGTACCACCGCTCTCCGATTCGTAGACTCTGCGCAGTGGTGTCGGAATACTAGCCCCAGACACCACGACGATAAGGTTACAGAAGAACATCCTGAAGACAAGCAGACGCATCAAGCGGATGTAAGATCTCCGAGGTCATTTCGAGAACCCAATAACGCCATCCATAAAGCCATGACCCAAAGCCAACTGATAATGCATAGGAAGCTACATACATAGAAGAATATGTTAAATACCATTTAAATAAAAAAAAATGTATCCCGTCGTACTTTAAATACGGATGCGGACGATTTCAAACGCCTATGGTTTTATGAATTACATTCATGATTCACTGATTGATTTACCACAGTCATCTGTTAAGTAGATATTATGTAGTTTACTCGATTCATATTAAAGATTTATCATTTACGCGGATTCTGAAAAATCCGTTGCGACATACCTTATCCTTCGTCATGATGGGCCTGCGAATTTTGGCATTAGCGAAAAGCCTTGGAATAGACAAATTGTTTCCTCAAATACTTTTCAGATGTCCTTAACTAGATTTCATAGTACGGTTGAAAGTCAAAAGTTCGGCATAACGGCAAATTTTCGTCGTTTTCTTCTCTGTTTTTTAATGTCTACTTGGCAGTTGTGGGTTATTAAGAATAATGGTCTCCTACGAGACAACAGTGTAAAGGTTATTTTCTGCTTGTGAAATGCCAGTTCTCGAGCTCAGGATTGACCATTTTTAGGGGCCATCCATAAATTACTTCACATCTTGAGGGGAAGGAGGGGGTCAACAAAGTGTGACATCGTTTGACAAGAGGGGGGGCGTGTCATGAACTTTGTGACATCACATGCATAATTTGTATCACTTTTTGCTCCTGGTGGAAGATGAAGATGATGTTGACACATCGAATGTTCCCGACACTAACGAAATCAAGAATGCAGTAACTATTATGCCAATAATAAACAGTATCAAGGAATGAATTCAAAATCCATGGACGCATGATGACTCAATTTTGTATCATTAACTGGATATTTTTTTTAATAAATTTTCTTAAATGTTTGATTTATTGTTGATATGACTTTTAACAAATAATTTTGGATGTGCTGTTTAAATTTAAAATTGCAAAATATGTTACATCACACCAGTGGAGGGGGGGGGTCCCCCAAATGTGACAACCAGTGACATGGGGGAAGGAGGGCTCCAAAAATCATGAAATTCGTGTGACGTAATTTGTGGATGGCCCCTTAGGTTCTTCCTTTCTATCGACTGCTGCACCACTATTGTCATTCTAACATTATTGCCAGTTGTGTGTTCATCTTGTTTTGTACCATTATACCGTAATCAGCATGTGCAGGTGGTATTCGAACTGGCGCCAGTAGTATATTATGAATCCATTTACAAAGCCCGACAATCTGATGGATTTTCGGACAACATGCTTAATCCTGGTGCAGCGTTTCTATTACGATTGCTCATTGCTGGTGAGACGACAACGGCTGTTGCTGTCTCAATGATAGTCGTTGGTCGGACGGAACAATGGCTCGTCAGCGAACACGGCGTGGTCCGCGGCGACGCCGCCCGCAGCGCCGTGTAATCCTGTTTGGGGGCAATTGCGGGAGGGGCCTTAACCTGATTAGTGCAGGTGGGCGGGTCTAGCTGCACGCACATCAACAGCGCGTCCGACGGCAAACACTACGCACTAATGGCGCCAAAACTGCGAACCACGATATTACTACCTGCTACTGGCAACCTCCGCACTGTAGTGTCTTGCTCAGTGGTTACAGTAGTGCCAGTTCGATTGGGCTGGCGCTAGGATTTTGGGGCCCGGGATAACCAATTGGGGGCCCTTGGCGAATTCATCAGTTAGGGCCCTCCCTCAGACCAAATGGGCGACCTTTTTTTCGCTCTACATCTAGTCGAGCGGGGGGCCCCTAAAGCTGGTGATCAGGTCCCCCATCAGCCGGGCGGGCCCGGGAACATTTGACTCGCTGAACTCCCCCCCCCCCCCCCTAACGCTGGCCCTGCCCACCGAGCCTGGTGGGTGAGCCTAGCATTCCGGCTATTCAGAGTTCGGTTTTTAATAGTTTGGTTTCACGAAACCATTCCAGGCGAATGCAGGAATGGTTTTTCCAAAAGGCCATGGCCGAAGTCCTTGCCGCCAGTCCTTTTCTACCTCTGATGACTTCGTTGTTGACGAAGCGTAAAGCCATAAGCCAAAAATCGATCTCTACGTGGTGATGGTTGTAAGTGAAGTTCTACTCGTTCCTACTATGGCTGATTTTAATCCTCTGTGAAACCTGAGTGATACAGCAATATCAACAAAATGATAAAGTATTTATTGAATATGATAATGTCTGGGGAGTAATCCCGGACACTCACTTTAGCACTCATACTGTACATGCAAAGTTACCGATGTCGTAAGTTCAAATCGAAGGGCTGACCATCGTGAATGTGGCTTTTAGGAAGATTTTTGTGAGCAGACAGGTGTATGCGGGGATAATATACAATCTCTCCTCCAAAAACTTCCGAAATAACACGCATCAAATCTGCACAAAGATTAAGCGGTTCGTGTAAAAATGTCAATGGTTATTACCTCCCCAACCTGAACATCATTAGTCTGGGTCGTCCTTAAGACGCAGATGTTACCAGGACTATAAGATACGTGTTAAAAAATGAGTGAGCGTCAAGAGCACATACGACAGGGTTCAGGGTCGTGACAATGTCTTGCTCAAGATTTCATACGAACTTATAGCTCTACGTTGTAAAATAGCGAAAATATTTGAATGATAGCGAACATTATTCATTTAGGAGTGTGTGGAGGATTCAACAATTTTTATTTTTAGGTAGATAAGCATTTATAGTTATGTTATTTATCAACTAGTACCTGCAGTCTATTTTTATCTAAAATGCAAGTTAAAAAATTTTTTTTCAGTTTAATGAGAGCCCTTCTTTTTTACATCACATTATACTTATCTAATTGACAGCCTGTACTCTCTGACATCCCCCCACGAAGTCTCCGAAGACAAGCGGCTTTAAAAAGGAATGGCAGAAATGTTTAAGATATACACACCTTCCAATTCATCAGGACTGCACACATAAAATTCGAAATAGACTAAAATCTAGGTATTCAACGTGGATGTTTGGTCAAGTGCTGGTCCAAAATTATCTCGACATTAGCGAAGCGTGGTGCGTTAATTGGACCAATTCCAACCCTGACAAACAAGCATTAATCCAACACCATACACGACAGCCATCTGGATTCAACCTTGGTAGGAAAACCTGGACGACACTGAACCGAGTGAGAACAGGCCACGGCAAATGCAACTACTGGTTGTACAAGTGGGGAATGATAGAGAATCCTTCTTGTGACTGCGGTAACTACGAGCAAACCATTCACCACATCGCCATGGAATGCCCTTTGGGAAATATATGCGAGCAAATTTTTAACCTCTTTTTGCAGGTTATTTCTCTCGAAACACGCAACTAGATAAAAAATTCCAAAATAAAATTGGTTGCATTTTTTAATACCTGTTCAGCGATTCCATACTCGATCAGGTACGAAAAAAAGGGAATTTTTCCTTCCTGACGTGTATCTAGAGGTACTATATTTTTTTAAAGAAAATATGTGTCTACCGATCTATATTTTTGTCAATATAATACATATTCCTGTGAAATATCAAAAACAGTGCAAAGAAATTAAGAAGACATTTGGACCGATGGATGACGAAACTACGGATCTCGTTTTTTTGCCATCTTGACTAAGGTATACCAAAACTAAGTTATCCAACTGCCCAGTATCCTTACTCGTTTTTCACCGTTAAATCTTTTTATTTGGTATTCAAGTTTAAGCACCACATTACCGAATATGTTCTGCTAAGAAACAAGAGTATTCGTTCGGACAAGTAGATGAGGGGGTAGAAGGATAGCCGGGGGTAGAAGGATAGCCGGAGGTAGAAAGATCTGCATTTTTTTCCCATCATGACGTCTTCATAAGAACTGTGGGGGTTTGGTCGGCATTACTCTCGGATCAGGGCCAATACCACTGCTACTCATTTTATATTTGGGTGAATGAACCAGGGTGGGTCTTTTACATCATCGAGTAAAACTACTGTGCGGCATGTGTATTTGAAGTCCGGGCGTTCAGTTATTAGCTAATCATTCTCGGCTAGTGGGCTAAGGTTTCCACCGTCCTATATTCGCAGTGTAGTTTGATGCCACAAGTGTCGTTGCCTTTGTCGAACATCGACACGTTCCCCAGTAAATATCAACATCAGAGACGTGTTTACAGGCGCCGGGTGTTTGCTGAACGTGCCTGTATAGCGAACGATAACACTCAGTACGTCGTACCACATCGAAAGAAGTGTTCTCTCCCAATGAGGTGAGCTTGGTTTATTCTGTATTAACTAGCGAGTGATGGCCGATAAAAATACTGCCTGAAAGCGATATATGCTTATCCTATTTTCAAAAATTGAATATTCATTACTTACGTTTATTCGTAACGGGGAGGTAGGGTTTTGATGTAGTTTTTACAGCAGATTAATAGTTAGAAACATCTTTCTTTCTGTCTATAAAGAAAGAGTAAGATATAACGGGTAATATATATCACTTTAAAATATTAAAAATTAACTGTTAAATATTAAATTAAGTTTGTCGCATAGGTTCTTAAAAACGATAATTGTGGCAAGCCTTTGTGATATGTTTTGCATCGTTCGTTTTAATTAGTAAATAGTCTTTAATATTGCAATTTCTCGTTGCCATGTGGTATTGACTAATAAAGCTCAAGCCTTGATCACTTAAAATAGATTACTGGCAAGGATCTTACACCAACGATAAATATCAAACCTCACATGATACGCACCAAAGATTCCTAATACAATTCGAAGGTTGTGCACTACATCAATGACACCAAAGATTCTTCCTAGAATTCAGAGATTGCACACCAAATCAAACATTAAATGCTAAAATAAGGGTAAAAATACGTATAAAGCAATATAAAAAATTATTTATTTTTGCATTTTTCGTTTGCAGCATAACAAAAATGACTGTTTTGATCTTTGGATTTTGTAAATATTGTCGTTTAACTGTTTCTATTGTGTATACGAATACTGTTTCAGTTTTAAATTCTGACTGCAGTTTACGGGAAAGAAATCTCATTTCGGCTATGATGGTCAAAAATGTTCGCATCAGTATTATACATTTGGCAAAGAGAACAATGCTAAACAAGATGCGAAAAATTTATAGAGTTCGCGGATAGATAGCGGGCACCACTTTATAAACGTGTGATTTTTTCCTTTACGTTCGAATCCGGCGGAGGGCATGGGTGTTTAATATAAGCGTTGTTTGTGTCACATGCTCCATACTCGAATACTGATATAAATACTAGAATACGCATTAATGTATACATGACGATCATATAAAAATAATTGGTGCTGCCTATATGGATACAAGGTTGTGAGAATATATATATATTATAAGAAAACATCCATTCAGCACCCAGATGCACACGTTTAAATCAACTTGTTGCTTTTTGCAGTAAGTATTTTCAAAGTAGTCATATTGTATGTAAACTACACCAGATGCTATGCTTCAAAAGCACTTTAAACTTAAGGGGAGACAGTCGCAAACGGGCTAAAAAAAAACGATTTTTTTGTCTTGTTCAGTGCTCCAATTATTTAGCTACAAAATGCCGTCTGTTTCATGCAGATTTGACAATTATATTAGGAGTTATTGAATATTTTTCGTGATGCGTGGTTAAATGGGACCTGTCGTAACAACAAGAACAAAGTTACAAGCTCCAAGGTATTTATGAAAGTTGTAATTTTTTTGTCTTTTAGAACAAGAAATCATTACTCATTAACTATAAAAAATATAGTAACAAATCTTTATGTGATTTGCAAATGATGTTTCATCTGTATATTGCAAAAATTTCAGGTCTGTATCTCCATTAGTTTCTTCAGAAACTGTACCTGAAGTTTGCTTGTTTAACATTGATTTCTTATGGGAGGTCCATCGCGACTGTGTCTCCTTAAGTCTAAGTGGCATATGCTAATGTCGAGAACATAAGAATAAAGTGTTGTTTATGAGTGGAGTTAATTTTAAGATACGTAGGGAAGTTAGTGCCGTATATCATTTCTTATCGAACAAGGAGCGGTAAGTAAGTGCACGTTTAACGCAGTCCATTGTGGTGCACGCGTGGTCACAACATACACACTCAAAGCAGAGGAATAAAAGGCCACTGCAGAGCAGTCCTTTTCACATTCAGAATACGGTGATACATTTCCCTTTTGTGTGGGTGGAGCGGAAGGAGTACAAGTGTAAGGAGAGGGGGGTTTTAGCCAGCACGACAAAGGCTCGGCTCTGAAATAAATATTCAGGAAAGGCAGACCGCCGCGGCGGGCGAGGCAAGGCTCTACTGTATGCTGTACCCCCAGGGCTCACGTGGAACAAGGCCTCAGACGGGGTCCAGAGTCTATACAGTACGTCACCGCGACAGCCGTCAAACAAGCGCTACGGCCTGCTCACACCTCGCTCAGATGTAGTACATATTGTTTCTTTGTTATCAGGCCATCGATGTAGTTGTACACAATCGTGGGTGTACTCCCCTATCTCCGATCCCGAAATAATCTCTTCACACCTTTACAGCTAATTACAACCCAAGTCCCCAACAATTTGCTTCGTATAAACTAACCTCCGATTACTTTTACGGTTTTTCTGTCAACTGTTGACTTTATTAGCAGCTACCCCTTGCCATGCTGCAAAATGTCAAAAAAGAAGAGAAATGGGAAATTTATGCAAAACTGCAAGCAATGTTGGACACTTTTAACTGCAAGTGACCAGTTTACCCTATGCACCACTCTCAGAAATTTAGGATTCTGTTGAATATATTTATTTTAGTGAAATAATACCGTTTAAATCTCGACATAACAGAAATTTAAAAAGTACCACAAATAATTTTACTCAATAACTGAAAATTAAACCTGGTCCTTCAGACCTAAAGGAAAAGCCGAATGTAATATATTATTGATAGAGGAAAAGAAATGGCAGCGTATGTACAGGGTGGTTATAATTAAAGTTTAAGTTTCAAAACGCTCTTAAAAACCAACCACCGATTAGAATGACGTCAAAATTGAACGGCGTGTTATTGAAGAAGGGGGCAAAGAACATGAACCAAAATTTAAAAAAATATATAGTTCCAAATTTTAGCGAAAGATTAAGCATCAGAATTTCGTCTACAAATGACAAATCGTAAAACATATCCCGTCAGATGGAAATGGGCTTCGTCTGTCCACAGAATTTTCCACCGCCAATCATTGTCCACTTCCATGCGAGCAAGAAATTCCAAAGCAAAACCCTCTCTTTCTGGCAGGTCAGAAGGAAACAACTCCTGCAGATGGCAAATTTTGTGCGGATAACATTGCAGGATGTTTCGTAGAATGTTATGTACCGTGCTCACAGGCCCGTCCAATGTTCGGGCAATCCTCCGTACACTGCATGGTTGCACACCACCGCTCGACGCCTCCTGAACTGCTGTGGCCACTTCTTCAACTACCGCCGAATCACATCTTTTCCTACCTCCACCAGACTGCACATCAAACGAACCTGAATTTTCGATTTTTTTCATCATTTTCACCAGACCCATGACAGTCATCGGTCAACACCTTTTTTTCATACCCTTGAGGGTCGTGAACTTCTGCAGAGCTACTGGTGCAGAATCACCGTTCATGTTCTTTCCCCCTTCTTCAATAATACGCCGTTCAATTTTGACGTCATTCTAATAAGTGGTTCGTTTTTAGAGCGTTTTGAAAGTTAAACTTAAATTATAATCACCCTGTACATTAGTTTTTGACACTGGTATATTGCAATTCCTTTTAATAGCTTCGACCTAGTATACATTCAACCAGAAACAACGTCTTTTTATATATGATCATGCTGTGTATTAAGGGATTTTCGAGTGCTTTTCTACTCAAAGGACGATACAAGAGGCACACACACACAATACTTACAATAAACACCAATGCCCTCGGTCAGACTCGAAACAGCGATCCTCGGCATGTGGAGCTAGTCTGGTGGCCCCTACGCTAGGCAAGGTTGCATGTGTCTTCAGATAAATAATGCAATATTGGACCAAAGTAAATGGTTGCAAATGTACTGATTTTTAATCAAGAATTATAAGTCATTCATATTTTTTGTAATAAACTTTCGCATCTTGAACAGATTTTTTTTTTATATTAAAATAAATAGCCGAAGCAGGTGAAGGTTCAGTACTCTAAGTCTTTCTTGTCATTATAATTTTTGAGTTCTGTAACAGAATGACCAAATATGGGTCATTACGTATATTTTTATATATAATATTTTGTATATTTTTATATATAAACAGAATAAGAAAGGAATTATCGGAGAGGATTGTCAGTGTTTTTGGGACCTCCCACCTAGACGCGCCAGATTGTCGCGACAGGCCGGCGGCTGCCAGGGACAATGGACACCAGCTACCCTTTCTCACGCATTTGGTCAAGCGTATAATCCCTTGGCTCCGGGGAAACTGTACACTGGGGTGAATGATCGTATCCAAACACCAGGCCTTCGAACGGGCAGTTTGGAGGTCACAGGTGACGAATAAGTCCGAGGCTATCCCGAGTTCGCACGAATCGAGAAAGACAATGTTCGCCTATCGTGACAGCCGGAAGGAGCTTGAAAATGGCAGGACCAATCGAGAGAGACTTTCCTTTGCATTTTGTGATGCCGGTGTATTTTTGCTCTATGTAAACCACGAGCGAGAGGAGGAGGCTTTTTCCGGCGGACGCTGGAGAGGACTTGACTCCGAGCCTTCAGACTGGAAGGAGCGGATCTTCCGAAGCTGGAGATCGCTCCGTATTGGCATCGAACCTGAGGGTCAATAAGCGTGTCTTGTACAGTGAGGTCGCTGTGCACGCATCCAGTACGTTTGCTGACGGACGTGGTGCATTGTCCGCTATAGCCAAGGGGCTATAGTAATTCCGCCGTCGCGGGAAATACATCGCCGTCACGGTAATAATTCTACAGTGCAGTGTGGTACTTTTATTCAGTCATTGAGTACAGCCCTGTAACGACCACTGAATGATTAGGAGTTCTCGCACCCCCAAATATTGAGCTAGCTGGGGCAGACTTTCTTAAAGCCACACTTGGTGGATAATTTAAATTATCCTGGAGCCGGGCATTTGAGATCGGATACAGTTAATGTCAATACTGTATTTGATTTATGCTTCCCGATCATTGCTAAGGGAACTTTCATTTAAACAAATCAAGTGTGAAGCTTTCTTGCTTGCCAATTAACATTGGAAGTTTGTTTCATGAATAATTTTAAAAGTGGTTGTGTTTTAATGCTTTGTTTATTTGTTAATATGTTGGCAATTGTAAGAAGAGGCTTTGCATAGTTCTTTTTATCATATTTCAATGTGTCAATGTTAACGATAAATAAGCCTCGCCTGTACTCCATTATGAGTACCCAATAAATTAGCAGCCTAGGGTTTCTTTGAATTATAAAAAGAAGTAAAAGGTTTTCACCCTTACCTCCCCACCGACACATACCGCTACAGTTCCGATAAATATATAACAGTTTTTTTCCCCTTTCTTTCTTCACTGAGGTTGTAGGGGTCCCAGAAAGCCAGTTCATAAGAGAGGATGGTTATCAAAGAAGAGGATAGAACTGGTAACGGCCTATATCGAAAAGTGACCCGGCGGTTGCCTCAAGTAATTTGGGGTAAAAATTAAGCCTCTGTTCTGATGATCATGACCATTGTATCACACCCATCTTTCACAACGCAAGGATCGTAAAGTAGGATTATAACTGACAAAATTGTGACACCAATTTCGAAGTCTTGAACTGCAGAAGTACTCTGCCGTGAATTCCACATTGTGGTGACTATGTTAAACTTTCGCGAGTCCAGAATAGGTCAGATCTTTTTAGCTGCTCACTCTCCTTCCCTGTTCGCCAGTGGTCGGCGAGTAACGGGACACGAGCAATATCTGCTTTAGGATCTAATATCACCAACTCCGGCGTAGCGTAGAATCTCTGTCACTTTGAAGCCTTCTCCGAAATTGAGGATTACGCTATGAAATATTCGCAGCCCTGCCCCCCACCCCCTCCCCCTTTTCCCCGTCCACGGCCGTCGTTCCCCTCGCAGACCGCTCCAAAATCGATACTTAACATTCCTCGTGGCTCTTGGGGCACGTGCGCTCGGCTCGCTAGGAACGTTAATGCCCACCTGGGCTACGCTCGGCAAGCATAGCAACGCGAGCACTTCGGTAATCGACCATTCCAACAGTATCGATTACTGCAAATATCGATATAGGTAATTCGAGAGTGTAGCCGACGTTCTATAACCAATTTAATTAATTTTTTTTTTACAACTATCAAGGGGAAGGCACGACCTTGGGATTTTATTTTGGGATGAGACTTTGCGTAATAATTGTACCCCTTTAGGATGTTTACCTCCAGCAATTGTAAGACGCAACGCTCAATAGATTCTGAGAAAACGGCCTTTAAAAATTCAATCCCAGCTTATATACTAGTGAAATTCCGGTCAGGCTAGAAGTGCAACAGCCCAGTCAGTAACGAGCCTACGTCATGCCCTGGCGCTCTGGGTTCGAATCTCGATTCCGTCTATTTTTTTTCATTTTTATGTTTTTACTATTAAATAAGTTATTATTAAATGTTATTGATTATTTAATTTGAATTTCAAATTTTAAATTGTAATATGAGTATATTAACTACCCTATAACTTACTTAAAATACTTTAAAACTATAATAGTTACAATATTCTTTAAATATAATTAAATTTTAAGTTATTTTATTAACAGTGTTATAAGTTTTACTTCAGTTATTACCGTTGTTCTAGTAAAAATTCCGCTTTCATTAATTGCTAAAAAATGTATTGCTTTAAATGTTTTTATGATGATTATCATCCCAGTTCACATTTGTAATAAAAATTAAATAAAAATCAATAATAAAAAAACACAATTAAAGTTTTTTACCTATGAATAAATATTATTGTTATAACTATTCGTAATAGTGTATTTTAAACAATAAAATATTGTAACTATTATAGTTTTATATTATTTTAAGTTAAAGGATAGGTTATATAAAAAAAATTGAAAAATAATAGACGGAATCGAGATTCAAAACCAGAGCGCCCAGGCATGACGCAGGCTCGTTACTGACTGGCCCGTTGCGCTTCTAGCCTGACCGGAATTTCACTAGTGTATAAGCTGGGCTTGAATTTTTAAAGGCCGTTTTCTCAGAATCTATTGGGCGTTGCGTCTTACGATTGGAGGAGGTAAACATCCTAAAGGGGTACAATTATTACGCAAAGTCTCATCCCAAAATAAAATCCCAAGGTCGTGCCCTCCCCTTGTAAGTGTCGCAAACACAAAACTTGCTTTAAAACTTTTCCGGTCGTTCCATACGGAAAGATAAATAAACAGCAATATTTACAGACGGTTTTTTTACATTTATTCAGGCAGATTGTGAGCCAGTTCCAAAATTTCGTTGTCTTTTACTAAAAAGTGCAGCTTCATTGATCAAGTAGGTAACGGAAAAAAGCAATTACTTATCAAGCTTATATTTGCCCTAAATGCCAACCCAATCATAGGTAAAGAGCAGGTACTTTAATTTTCACATAGGTCTAAAAAAGTTAATATTTTAGAATAAACTTCTGGCTCATTGAGCAATCGTTATATCATTGCAATATGCTGGACACAGTATATATGTTACAGTCAAAGACCGAAAACTCTCATTGAGCGAAAAAACGCTCACAACGGATTCTGGTTTCTAGAAAATGGCCACAACACGTTGAGGCTTATCAGTAACTATGTGTTCACGACGAATCTGTGCAAGGGGCTTTTAATATATATGATTCTTACCCATAGCGTTAGGAGGCTCTTTAAAAAAAAAATATTGTGAGTTAACGGGAATAATGTGTTGTGGCCGTTTTAAAGAAACAGAACACGTTATGGTCGTTTTTTTTTTTCGCTCAATGAGCGTTTTCGGTCTATGAGCGTAGCATATACGTATGTATATTTCCAACTCTTAAAGAAAAAATTGTTTTTAATATTTTTCCCCCTTCAATTGATATTTACATTATATACATTTCTGGTATTTCATGTAAGCACTCTTACATAACCAATGATTAGCCTAGAAACTGTATCAAGCAGTATTTCATGAATTTATGTGTTTCTCGTATAATTTCGGTTTTTTGTTTATGAGCTATGGTAATAATCAAATAGAATTAAGCTCGCGTCCTAATAGTCTATTATTGAGTACTGACCCAGTGTCAGTATTTTACCGTGCAGAATATTTGGGTAAATTAATGCACTGTTTAGTTATGCCGTGGATTATTAAAGTACGGTCCCACATAAAGGGTAAGTTATATGGTATTTTCTATACATGGACACTTGATACTAGCGTCAAAGGCAATCTTGGTAGTTTCCGCTTGTCTTCTCTGTGTTAACAAGTATTATTGTATGTATGAATGACTGTGATAGAGTGCGTTTAATGTACTGTGTTGTTTGCAATGTGGATGAAAAATGAAAGGAGGAGGGAACGAATTTCGAGCGTACTCAGGTGGTGCCACGGCTATATAAGTTTATCTCATCAAATGTTTCCTGTCATTAACGTATACTGTCTTCTGGTTAAACATATCTGGAATGTGAAATATTTGCATATTTTATTTCAGTTAGCTAAAACTCTAAGGTACGTAAATAAAGTATCTCTCTTCACTATTTTTTGTAATAAGGCGTCCATTTTTTGGAATTGTTCCCGTAAGTAGTAACAAGCGAGGACGGAAAAGGAAAAGTACGATATGAAATTACGATTAGATTAAAAAACTTAAAATTAGCTGAAAATAACGCACGATTGTGTTGTGTTTACCCGTTATATTCTCCCGAGGAAGGGGGTATAAAAAAAAAAAAAAAAACAATTTACTGCAATCATGGAATAACCCAATGGCCGCATTAATTTGTTCTTAATTGAATCCTGAAACTCGAGAAGATTTAAAGAAGTTCTATTCAGTATTTTAAAGTTTGCTGATATTGCCGAAAGAAGATTGTTCATTATTATCTGCTTCTGAATGAAAGTAAATACTTCAAAAGGAATAAAATTACTTTAAAATAATTTACTTTAGTTAGTAAAATCTAGCACAAAGATACAATACCACTCTTCCGAGAGAATTCTAGGACTACCGTTTTAACGTTACTATTAGACAGGTGAATCACAATTAATAGTTTCTTATGCCCCCGCTCTGTAACGTTGGTTCACAATTTGGTGATTAGGAATTACCCACCACCTTCTCTCTTAATCTGGTGCACAAGTTCCAGATCACTTACTGACCATTAGGGCTTAAGCCATGTGAGGGTACCACGTGTAATATCATGACTTTCCCCTTAATGTTTAAATGATATAAATAGGTTGTAATTATTTTCATTTTCCCGGTATCGGATTTTTCGATAGATCAAAATCAATCATCTGTACATTCGATAACAACGCTGTAAATTACCTGAGACCAGCAATCTTAATTTTTTAGATAACCATTAATAAAAAATTAAAATATTCTACACTTCTGCTTTCTCAAGAAGCCATAATGCTTCTATAAACTTCTAACCAAATGGTTTATTCAAGTTTTAGGCTAGGACAACTATTATCGATTACTTATCCTTTGTTCGACCTGAGTATATACGATTATATCTTCGTTAAAACTTTAACAACAATTTATCAAAACAATCACAGTTCTTCATGCCCGCAGACATGTACTTTCAAATACAATAGGCTACTGCAGTCGACGAAAGTCAATCTCCTGTCATTCTTCTGACATTCGAACGTCTTCGCTTCTCTTTCTCTAAGCTATCTGAATGAAACAGCAAACCAAAGATTCTCCCTTTCGACGACCGTTGCCTCTTTGAACTTAAAAAGCATAATTAATTTATACAATCACAACTATTTTACAGGTGTAAAAATATGATTTTAATATTAATTTCTATTGTGCAGTTGTGCACCTCACAACCATCTAACGCGTTACTAGTTGCGTACAAATTGCGTTAGCACCATTGCAGGAACCTAAAACGTGACAATCAGTCGATATCTTGTGACGCAAGTGCCGTCTTTGCTGCGTCGCAGAGTTTTTAATTCCCGCGGGACGGTAATGGCCGGCGCAGCTCGAGCTGGTCCTTCTCGGCTGGAAAGTAATTTAGCGGCGAGCACGAGGCAGCTAGGAACACTTCAAAGTCGACAGCCCTCCTGCAACTCGTTTGCTGGCAGCTCAAACTAGCGCGCCGCCTCTCCGCCTCTTCACCTCTTCACAAGTCACTGTGCATGAAAAGGAAACTAGTTCCAACATCACTAGCTTGCGAAGCCCTCTACTGGAGGGTGCTCCAAACCCTGACTCACACCTGATCCATACGTGACACTAATTAAAGACTTCAGATTTTCACTTCACGTTTTTGCTTCTCCGGGTATTGCTATAGGATTTACCTCCAACCCCTTGAAAATATGTTGTGTACTATGAGGGTAATTAATTGAGACTAGATGAACCTTGCCAAAATTTCGCGAATACGATAAACAGTAAGGTGTGTGGTATGTAATAGGATGAAAGAATAACCGCCTCATTTGTATCAGTTGTTTGTTTAGTGTAATAGGTACGAAACACCAGTGAAGAAGTTTATCAATATCTCTGTCATATGTGCTGCTTTCTAGATGCTTGGCTCAACAGTAGCATACGCTTTACTTTCACAGTTATTACTTTTGTCCTTCAAGGGTCAAATTCCGAAAAATTTCGTTCTTGATTTTTAATGTTGCCTTAATGGAGAACTTAATATTTTAAAGGATAAGTAATTTATTGATTTTGGTTAGGTATTGAGGGAGATAAATGGCTCATTACAAAAAAACACATTATGAAAATAATTATACTTTTGCCCTTTAAAGGACAAATTCCGAAAAATTCCTTTCTTAAAATATGATGTGACCAAAGCGGAGACCTTAATCTCTAAAATAATACCTCATTTCTCGATTTCGGTTACAGATCAAGGAAGATAAATAGCTCGTGACAAAAAATACGCTATGGAAATAATGCTCTTTAAGGGTCGAATTCCGAAAAATTCCTTTCATAATACATGATGTCATCAAAGTGGAGATCTTTAAAATGATATCTCATTTGTCGATGGTTAGGTATGAAGGGAGATAATGGTTTGTGACAAAAAACACCTTTTAGAAATAGCATGTGAGATGATGTGTCAATCCAGTGGTGACTGGTGACGCTTGGGCCTAGCAATCGTCACGGCGCTGCTTTGAAACTCCGTACAATCATACAGATTTCGGTTTTCTATAGTTTTCACAAGCCACGGCAGTAGAATGTCGCTATGGTTCCTACAAAACGCCATTACGGATTTCCTTCCACTTGCGTCCAGTCTTGCAGCTGTAGTGATCTAGGTCGATCACTTGCCTAAAAACCTCATATTTTTGAAGTCAGTATCCAGGGTGGGTGAGCATGAAATAGTTAAGCAATAGCAGCTATGACTGGAGAAATAGCACGCCAATCAGCAAGTTGTAAGTCACCAAGCGCCTGTCATTACTGGAAGCTGGTATAGTGGCTTCATACAGCAGGTTAGCGAGGAGTATGGCCCTCTCCACACAGAGGTGGTAGGAAGGGCCGGGGAAGTATCTATTTAAACCCTGGGAGCAACTGCCTGTCTCTCTACGTAAGTCTTTCAACGTAGCACATCGACGCCGGAAACTAATGAAACAGAATTTAACGAGAAATACTCATATACAATATGTACATACATCACATATGTTATGCCAACAGGATACATGCTAAGTAGAAAACTGAAGAGGATGAAGGGAAAGTCTACAGCGTCAAAATATCGGAAACTGTTGGCTAGGGAAGGAAAAGTCAGAGAGAAGACCGCAAATTAATGGAACCATAGCAACAGAAGGCACCCTTATAGTAAAAGGTATTCCAGTACTAGACCCAATCCTTCAGTGCCTGCCCCAACAACGAAAGAAAACTGTTTCTCTCTAACTACACAATAATCAAGAAATTAAAGTGGTCTAATGACTCAATCATTAATGTTAACACGAAATTTTAACGAACCATTCCCAAAGTTCCTTAGGGTGATTTGTCGTAGCCATGGAAAACTGACTGGGAACCGAACCGGAACCTTCCACAAGCCATCCCAGTCCTGATATGCTGTCGATCTGCCAGTGTGTTATCAATCTTGCTGCTGCTGGGGGAGAAACGAGCGTGCACGCAATGAGAGACCGCTCAGATTGTCGGTGATGAAAGGCAGCGGAAGTTCACCATCGAAGAGAACAAACAGTGTCCGGCGGACTTGATTTAGGAGGCCGCTGGCGTGCACATATAACAAATAACTGTGCTGATAGCCTTCTGAACTTGGGGGAAAAACAAAGGGGAAAAGCCGTTGGGGGGGCAACCAATCAGAGGCGGGCCTTTCTTGCGGCAAAGAAAGGGTGCAAGAGGACGGAATTACTTTCTTAAGACTTCACAGAGCACGAAGAGGGTGGTGGACCCGTCGGAGAAATATCGCTGTAATCAGCCAGGGAGAACCACTTTCTTCTGGAAGACTCGATTATTTTTTCATTTCGCAAAATAAATGTTGTAGCTCTGTCGTCCTTTAATATCTAATGGATGTCTGAAAGAGTTCCCCACCCTCAGAGGCGGCGTTTCGGTTCTCTGTGAATTCCGGTCTACAGGATTAATTATTCAGCGCCAAATCCTTTCTCGGCAGGCTAATGCTATCTGTGAATTACCGCAGAATTTAATCAAACACCGATCCAAGTTATGGAAAAGTACATCATCGCGTATTTTCAACTTCGAAGCACAGTAACCACTGGCATTAATGATAACTTATTTGTCGGCAAACTCGATGGATCAAAATGCAATTTAAACAGGTTGCTATCTTTTTTCTTTAAATTTATCAATACTCAGTTACAAATATATGTTAAACTTTCCATACACTGTGCACTTTTGAAACTTGAAAATATATTAGACAAGATAAATTTACTGAAGATCTACACTGTAAAAATTCTTCACGAAGAGAAGATCATCCACTTAGACCCCGAAATATTGTTTGAATTTCTCTATTTTTTCAGAATCCGGAACGAAAGAACATTGAAGCATTTGAAATGTGGTGCTACAGAAGAATGCTGAAAATTAAGTAGACAGACAATGGGAATGATGGTGAGGAAAGAAGTTTGTGGAAGAAGCTTACGGAAAGAAGAGGCAGGGTGGTAGGTAATATTTTGAGACATGCTGGATTGGTTAATTTGCTGGTGGAGGGAAGAATGGAAGGTAAGAACTATAGAGAAAGACAGAGATAAGAATGTATGAAGCAGATAATTGAGGACGTGGGTTGTAGGGGATATGTAAAGATGAAGAGATGAAGAGGTTAGCACAAGATAGGAAGGGGTGGAGGATTGCATCAAACCAGTCGAAAGACTGATGACAGAAAAAAAAACAAGGGGTACAATCTTGAAATCTGGCACTGTTCAAAACTTCGGTTGGAGAAATTTGCAATAAATTTGTGGTTGCGTGCTTTGTACACATCCAAATACATGCTGCTTTTCCGCAGATAAATCGCCGTATTATTAAGTTGACATTTCCTCGTGTATCACGTCACTGTGCTGTTTTGAAATCGATGCAGAATAGACAATGCCAGATTTAAGTTTCATGTCTGTTTGTTGCTTCCAAAATACAACAAATTGCAGTGTCGTTTACTTTTGTTAATATAAAACTCGTTACATCAAAATTAAGAATTTAAAATGCAAACGGTTAGGTGTTAGAACGTAATGTGTATCACCGTTAGTTTAATTCTAATGAAGATTTAAAGTTGCAGATCAAGTCATTAAATGTGTGCGAATTTTAACCTCTATCACGACCTAAATTATTATTTATAATTCTCAAAAGCTAAAAATATCCATAGATTTAAATTTATTGTTTTCGTACTCACATCTTTACAACACTTTAAATGAATCATCTCGTTCAAGTGCTTCGTTACTTTACTCCACTAATTAATTAAATGAACTAAGCTATGCGTGGTCTTCAACTTAAGGGTTGGTTGAACTCTCCTTAAGGAGGCCCAAACGCCTGGTACCAGAGATAGGAAATCTGACGGGGTAAAGGGGACCTACAGTTTACCGTGGAATCAGAAACACGAAAGCGTTGTGGCGTACTTTACATTACACAACAAACTGTCGTCAGACGTAAAGTTTGGGGTAAAGGTTTTTGAAAATCCCTCGCCGAGGCTGGTATTCGAACCGAGAACCTTCTGATCTTCTGTCGAAAGACATAATAACTGAGCCACCAGGCCATTCCCTACATGAACTATACTTCCAAAATTCAGCACATAGTCCACAGATAAAGACATCAAAGAGAAATTGCCCATTTTTGACGTGAATATATCTATGGGTACACATCCGAGGGATTGCCAAGAAAACCATGCATTATGTTACCATACGAATATTTATAGCGTGTCGGTAACCAGCTATAAAGTCTCTATTAAAGTATGATTGGATAGTCTGTGTCACGACGTATCAGATCCCATAAATAAATTCCACCTGTCCAAACACTCTTAACCCCCTGGAGGTTTAGTCCAACGTGTATCGATTACTTGTATCAAGTTCAATCGCGTTTAAGTCGTTGTGAACTGATGTTTCACCCGATCTGGAAACAGATGTAAAGTGATAACTGCATTTTATGCTTTCAGTATAAAGTAAGATTAATAAACATGTATTATAACTCGCGGTTATAAAGCGGTAAAAATTTCTTTCAGTTCCAGAATGTCGCATCATCACCAACCATTATTATCAGCCAGTTCAGTCATGGAAACGATGTGGCGTTATGAATCTAGGAAGGATTTCAACATTCGTTTGCGAGTATAACGGTCTTGAGCAATATGACGAAAGAACAGACGTCCAAAATCGTTCGAAATGTCATGGACTTTTCGGTAACATGAAACACCACACTTTTTTCACCTTTGAAAGGGCAGTGGCTGGAAGTCGAGGATAACAAGCTCCATTAGCTGTAGAGAAGTTTCTTTCTATTGATTAGGGGAGACGACATAGTGAATTACCTCTATAAAGGACAAATTTGAACTATCAACTCATGTGTTCAAGTAGAACATACAAAATATAGCTCTGAAAAATCTATTAATATGGTTGACGATGTGATTTGAATTCCCGATCTTATCCAATGGTATTCTGTTTGATTCTATTTTTCAGCGTAGGAGTACACAATTTCTATATTCACTGTCCTCTTCAGTGAAAAATTATCTATTATGAGTGCCTGAAAATATGATTCAGCATCATATCCCCTTTTTTGATAAGCTTATATGTATAATTTTTAAAAAGGTGTTTTTTTTGTCACGATCATTTATATTCTTTCATACCTATCCCAAATCAATAAATGAGGAATCATTTTAAAAATTAATGTCTCCGCTTTTGTAGCATAATATTTTAAGAAATCCGAGGTTCGCATTCCACGTTAAACTGTAGGTCCCGGAGGAATGGAACTGGCCGTCCTACCTCTTTCACAGCGGCATAGTATGCCTCCTTCGGGAGGATCCAACCAACAACCTTCGGGTTGTGGACTAAGTTACTTAGTTATTTTAAGTAAGGAATTTTTCGGAATCCGACCCTTAAAGGGCAAAAGTATTAACTATCAAGGTCACGCGTAATTAAGTGCCAAGCCGCGGGATTTAGCTGGCGTCGTAATGATTAATCACGTATCCGCTAGATATCAATGGATATACTATGTGTGTTTTGTTCAGCTTAGTTGTATTCTGGAGAGGTCTGTGACACATCGACTTCCAAGAAGGGATAGTTGACGGTTTACGTCAAAGTAGGGGGCTGTAGGATAGCACACATGAGGTGAAATCAGAAACATGTTGCGACAAATGTACCGGTTCTTCTTTCAATCTTCTACAAACTACTAACCTATCCATCGTATCTTATTCGCGAATGAATTTTTCAGAATTCGACCCTTAAAGCGCAAAAGTATTATCTATCAAGGTCACGCGTATGAGACAGTTCAGATTCAACACGCTAGGCTTCGCTGGCATCCATAAGGATTGACCGCTTTGCCTGTGGATAGCAGCACCATATATATCACTGGATATATGGTGTGTGTTTTGTTCAGGTTGGTTGTATTCTGGTGAGGTCTGTAACACTTCGGCTTCCGGAAACGGATATCGTCAGGTTTAGTACAGGACTGTAGTATAGCACACATAAGGTGAAATCAGAAATGAGCCGGTTCTTCTTTCAACTTTCTACAAACTACTAAACTTCACTATCCACCGTATTTTATTCGCGAATTTTTCTCGCGGGTCAACTCGTTGTTTCTTAACACCACAGCAAATTATGTGAGCTGTATTGAAGTGTCGAGCGCTGATGAAGACAAACCAGTCCCGGAGAGGGTCTGTGTGCACTGGCTGTGTGGACCACGGATGCGACAGGAGTGGTGATGAATAAAACATGTCAACACTCGATACGAGCAGGCGCTCCAGCCAACAAGTTAATTACGTCCGCCGCGGACAAAGCGCGCCGGAGGTAACCTCATTACAGGAAGCCTTTGCCAAATTACAAACTACTTGCCAGTTTACCTCATTATGGTCCAATTTGAAAGCCTATAAGTAATTTAATTCCGGCTAATCCGTCCTCACTTACAGGCCACGTTAGGCGACCGTGTTATTCCCGCTGCAGAAAGCAAAAGCGGCAACTCGGTTTAAATTAATTACTTTCCTTCGTTTTAAGCTTCAGCAGGCACACTTAAGACTATAAGCTAATTTCTTCCATATTTTTAGAGTGGCCTTTCGCGCATCAAACAGATTTTATTTGCTCTTACTGTTTCTAACAGGTTGTTACTCTGACAAACTTCGGTAATGCTGTTCTGGATTTAAGCAATTTAAAATTAAAGAAATGCTGTAAATAAAATCTACCCTAATATTATAAATGCAAAAGTAACTGTCTCTCTGTCTGTGGCTAAACAGGTCTTGATGAATTTTGACAAGGAAATATTATGTTTCGTTAGGAAGGACATATTGTAAATTTTTTCTGGATAAATAACATATTTTGCCTTGAAATTTTGGAAACTAACCGAACGGTGATAGACGGATAGCGTGTGTAAATCCCTGTTGTGTTGTATCGGTGTCTCAGGCTTTGTTTCCCTCGCAGTGAGCTAAGACTACAGTTCCCACCAAAATTAGTAATAGCAATCACTATCTATAAAGCCAAGGAACAGACACAGAAAGTAGCACGGGTACACTTAGAAAATACGTGTTTTTCCCGTGGGCAGATACACGTAGGTTTCTAACCACCTGAAGGCTATACAGGGTGTTACAAAAAGGTACGGCCAAACTTTCAGGAAACATTCCTCACACACAAACAAAGAAAATATGTTATGTGGACATGTGTCCGGAAACGCTTACTTTCCATGTTAGAGCTCATATTGTGGACGGCTGTGATACAATACGCCATTTTCCAGGGCTGCATCAGCGCATCAGGGATTCCATGCGACGGAGGGTGGATGCATGTATCCTCGCTATTGGAGGACATTTTGAACATTTCCTGTAACAAAGTGTTTGAATTCACGCTGGTACGTTCTGTTGCTGTGTGTTTCCATTCCATGTTTAATGTGATTTGAAGAGAAGTAATAAAATGAGCTCTAACATGGAAAGTAAGCGTTTCCGGACACATTTCCGCATAACATATTTTCTTTGTTTGTGTGTGAGGAATGTTTCCTGAAAGTTTGAGCATACCTTTTTGTAACACCCTGTATATCTTTGCAAAGGATATCAAAACCAAAAATGCAGTTTAAAAAACATATCGACATAAGATGTCCCCAGAAAGTGGTATATTTTTGAAACACAAACAAAAATCTGCCGAAGGAACTGTGGTAGGTAGCTTTTAGGTGTCTCGTCGTTTATTATATATGAAATAGTTCATGGGCGCCGGGAGGGGAATGCAAGAGGGTGCACTTGCATTCCCGTGCTATGAAAGAAAATACACAGAAAAAGATTAACGTCTCTCTAACAGCGAGGTCTTTAGAGACGGGAAAGGATGGGGGGCAAGGAATGGGAAGGAATTCGGCCATGGCCTTTTGAAGGAAGCATCCCGTCATTTGCCTGGAGTGATTTGGGAAACCCAAATCTGGATGCCCGGATGGGGATTCGAACTGCCGTCCTGCCGAATGCGAGGCCGGAACGCTAGCCGTTACACCACCACGATCGGTAAAAAAATAATCTATTATTAAATTCACTGTTTTAATAGTACCTTAAGACTCCTAGGTTGTTGTCCAAATTTTTTCAACACCTTCTCAATAAATTTTGTATCCTTAGTTAATAATTACAATTTATTTTCGATTAGATATCACAAGGTGATTTCTCAGCTTAAGTATCTTTTTCAGGGGGAAGGGGATAGGAGTTTCGACTCGTCGACGTTGATGTTACGAGAGCCGGGATGATATCAGTGAAAGCAAGGAAAAGCAATGAATTTGGCCATGATATTTTGCAGGAACCATCATGGCATTCGATAAACAATGGAAAAACAGTGGAAAACCGAAATCCGGATGAGAAATCCGCATTCTCCCGAATGCCAGCTTTACTGTTTGATATTTAATATTTCAAACACTATTCTTATAGCAAGTTTAAGCAACAGGACGTACGGAAACCCTTTGGTGGTAACTGAAACCCAAATCGGCAGGTTGTGTACAATGCACAGTAGATCGCTATTGTCTACACCCACCCCACAGACGCTGTTAGCGTCTATTAAAGCCAGCGTTTCCCCCACTCCTAGGAGGGGCCTCCTCTTGTCATGAGTTATTCAAACTGGATTACACAACCGCAGGCTACACGTTACCGTGAAGTTTTTGACGAGGCGGTTAGGGGGCTGTTTGCCTTCTGAATCCAGAGATAACATAGACGCCGAATCCCGTGTTAAGTGGGGAGAACCGCAAGATACGAGCTGGCACGGAGTAATCATCGCAGTAGTAACTGCGTCTATATAACATCCAACAGAATACAAGATAGCGTTCGCACATTCACGACTATAACGGGGTTTGAAACTTCACTCTAAGCAAACAGTCTACGTGGTGAAGGCCCGAGTTTTCAGTTGCAGAGGGAGTGCTTGGTCAGCAACGAAATTAATTTTTACTTGTTTGACAACGGTCATAACTGTGAAATCATGATATGTATTATTTCTAAAAGGTGTTTTTTTTGTGACTATCCATCTTTCTCCCTTCAAACTTTTTTTTTTAATTTATGGCTTTACGCCTCGAGGTCATTACAGGCGGGATGGGACTGGGGACAAGGAACGGGAATGAATTCGCCAAATGCCTATTGAATGAAACATCCCGGCATTCGCCAGGAGTGATTTGGGGAAACCATGGAAAACCCAAATATAGATGCCCGGACGAGGATTTGAACCGGCGTCCTCCCGAATGTGAAGCCAGAGCGTTAACCACTCGCCCACCACGCTCGGTACCTTCAAACTTAAACTTTAAAATGATACTTCATGAATCGATTTTGGTTAAGTTCTACGTTTTGATAAAATCATTAGGCTTTTTTTTATTTTGCTTATGGCTTTACGCCTTGTCGACGTCGAGGTAATTAGAAGTGGAAGAGGATGGGGTCGGGCAAGGAACGGGAAGGAATTCGCCCATGGCCTTTTCGAAGAAAGTATCCCAGCATTCGCCTGGAATGATTTGGAGAAAGTATGAAAAATTCAACTCTGGATGCCCAGACGGCAATTCGAACCCACGTCCTCCCGTATACGGAGCCAGAGCGTTATCGCTCAACTATCACGCTCGGTCATTAATTAGGAAAGGAATTTTTAGAAATTAAACCCGAAAACGGAAAAATTATAAACAATACATGTCACGGGCATGCGATAGTTCAGGGTTCAGCTTCTAGGTGTCGCTGGCGTCGATAAGGAGTGATCGTATACAGCTAGATAGGAACACCACATGTCACAACGCTATACAGGGTGTTACAAAAAGGTACCGCCCGACTTTCAGGAAACATTCCTCACACACAAACAAAGAAAATATGTTATGTGGACATGTGTCCGGAAACGCTTACTTTCCATGTTAGAGCTCATTTTATTACTTCTCTTCAAATCACATTAAACATGGAATGGAAACACACAGCAACAGAACGTACTAGCGTGACTTCAAACACTTTGTTACAGGAAATGTTCAAAATGTCCTCCGTTAGCGAGGATACATGCATCCAACCTCCGTCGCATGGAATCCCTGATGCGCTGATGCAGCCCTGGAGAATGGCGTATTGTATCACAGCCGTCCACAATACGAGCGGTGAATCGAGGAAGTACAGTACATACTAACGAAACTAAAATGAGCTCTAACATGGGAAGTAAGCTTTTCCTGACACATGTCCACATAACATATTTTCTTTGTTTGTGTGTGAGGAATGTTTCCTGAAAGTTTGGCCGTACCTTTTTGTAACACCCTGTAGATAAACTGTGTGCGTTTTCTAAGGGAAGGAGCTTTTCGCATATTTTTGTTAGGGAAGCATTTCGTCATGTCTAACTATTTCGTAAGACGTTGTTTTTTGCTAGGTTCCTGTTTTAATTGATAAATAAATAAGCAGGTTCTTCTTTCATTCTACTACCTACCCAGCTCTTCACTGTATATCATTCGCGAAATTTGCACACGGGCCACCATGTTAAAATAATGATTTCTGGTTTTTCTTTGTTAATACTAATAAGTAATAAGATAGCATATGCTGATGACATCATAATATCGGAGGAGATAGAACAGGATCTGGAAAGAGGATTATGGAAATGCTGGACTGCAATGGGTAAACATAGCCTGGAGGTTAGTGCGGAAAAGGCCAAAATAATGAAGATAACAAGAAACACTGGCCCTTCCAAGGATGTGTTACTCGACGGCAAGAAACTGGAATGGCTAGAATAATTTGTGTATCTGGGATGCAAGGTAACTATCAATGGAAAGATGGAGGAAGAAATAAGTCAGAGAGTAAGGAAGAGCGGACATTTCTATCAGCAGATAAAGGATGTAATCAGGAGATGGAATATAGGGAAGGATGCCAAAATTCTGCTCTATAAAATATGTTACCAGCCCATACTGACTTATGGTTCTGAAACATGGACTTGGATAAAAAGAGATATTACCAAATTGCAGGCGGCAAAGATGAGGTTTCTGAGAGGGATAAAGAATGTCACGTGGAAAGACAAAATTAGAAATGAAAACATCAGGGAGAGAGTACAAGTGGAAGCATTAGAAGAGATATTAAAGAGGAAAAGACTGCAGTGGTTGGGACATGTTATGAGGATGGAGGAGGACAGGGTGCCGAAGGTAGCACTGCTGAACAGCGGGAAGGGAAGGAGACCAGTTGGAAAACCTCGGGCAAGATGGATGGACCAAGTGAAGAAACACGCAGAGGCTAAGGGAGTCGTTTGGAGGAAAGTGATGGAGGAAAAACCTTAGAAAAGCCGCCAGACTTGGAAAAGGATGTGCAGGATGACCCGCAAAAGCGGAAACGTCTAATGATGATGATGATATGATACTAATAAGTAGGTATGTTTTAGTGACAAATTCTATTGCAGTAACAGCAAATATGTATTTTCCTTTTTTGAAACCAGTTTGTTATACAATAATTTATCCCTTATATGCATTCTCGTGAGGTGCAAAACCTCACCACTTGTAATTTTTTTAATGTTAGTAAAATTCTATTTTATTTAGTATTTATGATTTTAAATACTAACATTGAGTTTCTAAGGTCACAGAATGTCAAGAGAGGTATAGGAGACCCTTGGTGAAAAAGAACAGTTGAAGAAAAGAAAGATTGTTCAAGAGAAAATAGAATGAGAGACGGTGTGGATGGAAAAAGCTTAATGGAGAAGCTGTGAAAATCCTGGCGGGATTTGTAAGTGGAAAATATTATCATGAGGGCAGAAGATTGGTATAACGATACAGTTAGTAAATTATGAAGGTTGTATTATGTAACTGATTGTCATTTGAAAATGGAAGATAATAAGATAAGTGGAAGACTTTTATTTTATGTTGAGATTATAATAAAGAAAGTGGAGTTGATAGTTAAAGTACATTTTTTTATGTTTTTTAATAGTAGTTTGATTTACAGCGGTGGTATCTAAGAAAAACCAGCGGTGGACATAGACGGTTAAATGAAGATCCTATTTGAACTAATCTGACGATGGAAACTTCAGGAAGAGTAGTATAATTTATTTTCTAAAGGTAAAAATAAGAGATGAAGGTAAGATTGTAATGAAGAACAGAAAACGATGTACTACATTTTTATATCATTTCCTACAAAACAAAGAAACTTACATTCTCATTTACATTGATTTTGGGAGTAATGACTGGTAAAATTTTCAATGTACGGCTGCAGCATTAGTGGAAATATGTGATATTTACTCTTCAATTTAGTAAATTTATCCAATTAAACAATAATTAAACGACGTTTAGTGTCAATAAGGGACACTAACATTCACGCATTCTAACAAAGAACTAATACAAGTAATGATTTGTAATGTATAGAACAACTAAGCGAAATATTTTATATGTTTCGACAAACATAATTTTAAGTAAACTACATGATCTTGTATATCAATGAACAGCACTCATTCATGTGGGCAGCAAGCGTTTATAGAATAAACCGTGAGTGGTAGTGTAACGGTTAGCGTTCTGGCCTCGCATTCGGGAGGGCGGCGGTTCGAATCCCCGTCCGGGCAGCCAGATTTGGGTTTTCCATGGTTTCCCCAAATCACTCCAGGCAAATGCCGGGATGCTTCCTTCAAAAGGCCATGGCCGAGTTTCTTCCCATTCCTTGCCCCCCATCCTTTCCCGTCTCTAAAGACCTCGCTGACAAGAGACGTTAAGCAGTTAAAAAAAATATATCTCAAAAATCAGAATCTCGCAGAAATCTAGAGCGAACACTAAGATAACACTAGTAATTCAGTCAGGAGAACAATACTGCTTTGTCTCTCGCTTGCTGGGAGTATTTCACACAGAGAGTGTACATAGTATTTACAGTGAATGGGAACGTAAGTGCGTGTATCTCAAGACAAGGGGTTACAAGTAACATATATCATGCCAGTAATAAAAAGATTAACTTTGACCTCTCTCCGCAGCATCAGGAATTCTGCAGGTGGGGGAACTTTCATGGCTGCGTTTGATTAAAATGAAGTGCGGACACGAAAATAATACTGAACGCCGTAGCGCTAGTTGTTCACGCGCAGTAGCCGAATCATAAAATCATAAAAACGTAAAAGCTTGATAAGTTCCACCAACGCAGCAGTGGCTAACAAAGGGGTAGGGGAGTTGAGAACAAGGTAAACCTTCCGGAACTCCCGAAAGTTAACAACACAAAATTTACGATACAATTACCTTTCTTCCTCCAACAAACCGAACTGCCTGCATTATTTATTTAAATGCGATGCTGAATTTTTTCTGGAAGCCTGTCCAGACACGCAAGACCCTTCTGTCTGGACGGTGTGGGCAGCGTCGAGGTGGTCACGATAAGATACGAAACGAGGAATATAAAACACGATGAACTGTGGACAGGTACTTTACAACAATACAAACTTTATGTAATATCTCTGCAGAGGTGTGCAACACCCTGGTTTGCTATTCACAGTAAAGTGAGTGAACAACATGACTGATGACTATGGTACAAAGCAGCAGGTAACAGACATGTAATACAAGTTTAAATTCTTGTGAGCAAAACGTTCTCACGAAATAAAAACATTCCAACAACTACTCCAACTACTTTGGTTTGTCTCATTCCTCGACTTCTTACCCTTTGCAATATGACTTTCATGTTACGCTTTTTCAATTATCTACCTCAGAGACTCTAATTTTCATCAGTACTTCGGAACTAATTAATCTCAAAGTGTGATCAAATACTCCAACCACTTTGGTTTGGTTCATTCATACACTTGTCCTTTGCAATATGACTTAAGTCTTTTGACTCGAATCTTCGTCAGTACTTCTCTCCTGATTTTTCTTAAAATGTGGCCGATTATCCTGTTTCTTTTCTATATAATTTTTAAATGTTTTTACGCCGGTTACTCACCTGTTCATTTTGTGATTTATCGGACCACTTAAATTTCAGAGTTTTTCTGCGGATGCGGTGCATCGGCTAATGAAATCGGTAAAAGCTACTGTAAAAAAATTGAATGGGTGAGATTCGACTTCCGATCAACACAATAAATGCTTTTAACAGCTAGAAATAGAAGTGGACATGTAGTAAGTTGTTGCAGATTTTAATCCACTATTAATGTCTACGAGATGTCTTTCATTTATTTAGTTGTATGATAATTATTTACCAGGTTATTTTAGAAGTTGCTACAAAACAAAATTTCTTATTTTCTTAGAGTGAGATGAGGGAAATGCATAAGGAGGCGTTAGAGGTTATGATGGAACAAAGTCGTTTTCCTACAACTATCAACAGTACGAAGAAGACTTAAAAGTATGAAAGAATTGATTTTCAATTATCTATCAGACCTTTGGGAGAAAAACAGGGCATAGGGAATATATTAAGACTAAAACGAGAGATGTGCATTGACATTGTAATGCTTGAAAGGGAAGTTAAAATAATATTGGAATGAACTGGGGAAGGTAGAAGCAGAGGTGGTAAAACAAAGGACGCAATTCACCTAAGGGATCATTGAGCAGCTGCATCGATTTCTGAGGCTACTTGAGAATAGAAAATTGTGGAAGATGTCAACAGTGAACTAAATAATGGCTGATCACACTCGAAGAATAAAGGTCATAGCTTAGAGCAGAGTATTATTAGTAGATAACTTACAATCCACCAGAACCAGCAACAGTGATACTTCTTCTTAAAGGGTTGTTCGACCCTGTGAGGTCGTTCCATATAATCACTTCAGTGGGTAGAATTTTGAGTCTGCGCTCCTTAGAAACGACCAGCTGCAATGAATTGTGAAAGTGTTGCAATTTCTGCTTGGTGTAACTTAACTGGGCAATGGCAAGGAGATAATGGTGATAACTGGAAGTTGAAAGTGCTTAACTTCTAGAGCAAAAATCCCATCCGTGCTGAATAGATAGGAGGCTGATTAAGACATTTGGAAAGTTCATACCTGGCCGCAAATCTTCAGCTTCTTCGCGATATGTTCTTTAACAGTCTTTCTACGAACACAGCTCGCCTTGCCATTTGAGATAGGTTTGTTATAACCCTCACTTAGCATTGCAGCGTCTTCATCTTTGGAACAGTCGCGTGCAAAGGAGAATCGTAGAAGGGTTGAACTTTTTTTATGGCTTTACGTCTCGTCGACGTCGTGGTCATTAGAGGCGGGATGGGACTGGGGACAAGGAATGTGAAGGAATTCTGCCATGGCCTATTTGAAAGAAGCATCCCGGCTTTCGCCTGAAGTGATTTGGGAAAACCAAATCTGGATGCCCGGACGGCGACTAGAATCGGCTACCTCCACATGCGAGGCCAGAGCGTTGAGATGGGTTGAGCCACGCTGTCGTCAATATGGACAGGTGACGGAAACGAATTCTTCCGACATAACCCGCGCCAGACCGAAGGCTAGATAGCGAGGGGAGACGAACACTCATCATCGTCCGCCTGAAATTTACCAGAATTCCGACGAGCTATTAACGTGGCCCGAGCAGCTATTATTCTCCCAAAGGTATTCTCAAATTACAAGGTGGGAAAGATTGTATGCAAAGCGGGGAGGAAGCACGCGGAAGACGAGGCGTCGCCGGAGAGCGAAGATCACGCTGGGGGAGAAGAAGGAACCGTCGAGAAATGTAATAAATGGCCGAGGGGAGAGAGAGGTCTGAGTCATAAGATGGGGGAGGGGCGAAAGGGGGGGGACAGAAAATGCCACCGAGGTGCCCCCTGGGACGGCACAGCATCTGGACACATCGTTCCACGATTTGGCAAGGCAGGGAGCAACCGAAGAAAGTGGAATATCACATTACCAAGAAGCTGTCAGATGATAGTTCACTGGATTGGATTACGGGGGAGATCGGACAAGTTTCGATCATTGGTTAAAAAGTAGTAGTGACATAAAATGATAAACGCATAAAGGCAGTTGAATGACTTTTGAAGCGATGCCATTAATGTCAGCAGAAAATCTACTTTGTCCATTCTTCGTGAGCATCAAACAGCTTATTGATTGTTTAGAGACAGAAATCTGTATGAATATGAATCATCACAATATTGTGACTATCGAACCTAGTGACTCGACGTATAAGAAGATAAATGACATTATGAAACTCCGGCCAGTTTATTTCATATTCACCAGCATGCCGCACGACCCAGTTGTTTATGTAACATAATGTGTGTAGTTTATTTCCATCTAAAAATTTTTGAGACTCGTTGAACACTGAAATGTGCATTTCTTAGACAGAAATAACAGTTTAGTGTATGTTTGTGTCGTTAAATTGTTTGACAATCTATGTAACTAACGCACAACTTTGTACCTGAGCGTATGCGAACATTCCTATCCTATGATGTGAAGACTGAAGAAGCCTCATGTCACTTACATGCACGGGTGACAGTTTGTAAGGAAATGTTATAAATATTAAAATGGGCTAATCGCCCTATATACTTGCTGCTTTAGAAAATTTGTCACTACCATATATATATTTCTGTTCAGAAAAATTTGGACAATACCTGGATGATATCTTGGCGTGGACGCATGCACACTTAAGCCTTCGGTGGTAAAAGGAGGAATTTTGACATATTCACAGCTCTGCCTAGTTCCATGTAATCAAAAGAAAAATTTAATCGTATTAAATCAACATACTGTGATTTAAATTATTATTTCATTGGTAAAACGATTGATCATTAACACAATGTTTTGTCTTCCCATTTAAACTTATACCATGGATATATATATATATATATATGTGTGTGTGTGTGTGTGTGTTTTCTGGAGATATATATATGTATATATATATAAGCACAAAGTTACTGCCTAAAAATAATTAATTGACTATGGTGAATTGGTTGCTAGAGTAAATAAACTAGGTTCTTACTAATGGTCATAGTTAAGGAAGATCAGATTGAACTGATCATTTTTGTTTTATTAGAGTATTAGCAGTTGTTAACCAGGATGATACCGGGTTAAGAAAACAAAATGTTTCTTCAATTGATGACAGCTTTCCCTATGGTCGGTTTTGAGTAGGCGTCAATGTTTTGATCTTTCGCAGATAACAATTGCTACTTCAAAATAAAGTAAATCAAGACCATCTGACCATTTTTTTTTAGTACAACTGAATATTCTCTTTGTTATCCTGTTTACACCATACAAATAGTTCCAGTTGGTTTAAAGGATGATCTCTTAAATAAGCTGGAGTTTCACTGGTGGGTGAGCTGTGACGTTACATTTATCAATATGCGAGTTCAATTGACAGGTTGACATGCCTGCAGACAGACAATGAAACATTTTCTCCTTCGTTAATACCATTTACCCCGCCATACTATTTAGAACCCAATTCCGAAGGGTCGTAAGAAACTTTTGCAGGAATGATAGTGTCAAGCACGTCTACTGTTCATTGTCGCAACAACATTTATTCCGCCATACGATTTACAACTCAATTCCGAAGGGTCGTAAAAAACTTTTTCAGGTATGTTGTACTGTTCATTGTCGCAAAGCAATTTGAGTCAGGCAGCAACTCAGGTAAAAGAAGGACGTGTTTTATTAACGGATTAACTCTTATTCATAAGAATATTCCTTGTTGGTGTGGAGTCTGTGTGAATTGTTAAGTCTTAAATTACGCGATAGTCGATGATTGACTCCGAGTATAGTTTATCTTGAACAGCAACCTATCAGTAAGTATGTCATAAGAACATATTTTATATATATTTCAAACATAGTTTCCCCCCCCCCCCCCCGTTAACTTATGAGAGCACAAGAAGTATGCAACAGACTCCAATTTTTTGGTATATTCTTCACAAGATGAATGCCGACAAAAACTTCTATCATTTACAGATTCCAGTGTGCTCCACAAAATAAAATCCGATATGGCAGGCTATTGTTATGGGAGATTTGCTAGAAGTTACAAAGAATACCGAAGAAATATTCCAAGCTTATTCCTTTATTTGACCAACACTAGATTCTGTGCATTCTGTTCAACTTGTGACTTTATCCTCATCGACATAGTGGTGATTGGGGGGAGAAGGGACGTGGAGAGGGGACAAGGAATGGGAAGGAATTCCGCACGGCCTTTAGAAGGAACCATCTCGGAATTCGGCTGGGGTGATTGTTTGAAACCACGAAAAACCAAAATCTGCATTGCTGGACTGGGATTTGAATCTGCCAAAGCGTGAGCGCTACCGTGCAAAAGCATTGAGTGGGGTTATACAAGTTAGGCATCTATCTGTAAAACGTGGAAAATATTTCTGTGCAATATAAGAACAAGTGTCCAACGGGATTGACCTTTTTTTTTTCATACTATGTAGAAAAGAAGTGAATTAATAATAATAATAAAAAAACAACAGCAACTGAAATACAGGGCGTCCAGGAATGAAAGGATAATCCTGCAACCGCGGATAGGTCACATCATTTCCTACATTTCCTACTATGTGACAAAAACGAATTTGTAGTAAAAATCTCACCAGTTTAGAGATATCGATTTTTTTAATATTTTTCGAAACATGTGACTTTGTTCAGTTTATTTCATGCCATTTATGCAAATTAAGACTTCCTGAACTTTTTTTTTTTATTACTCAGATATATTTGAGTCATCTAAAACAGTATTCTTTTTTTCTTAAAACGTTAGAAAAACTTTATAAAAAAAATCTTAAATGGTATCATTATTTTATTCTTTTTTTTAAAAATGATTGTTTTATGGTAGTTCTATCTGCTAAAGAGACTATTGCGCATTTTAAACTTGTAGTAAAAAATGATGATAATGATTTAAAAAAGATTTTTGCTGTGGTGTGCATAAAATAGACAGAATAAATACTAGTAGTATTTATTATTTCGTTAATCCTTGAGTAAATAATAAAAAAAAAACAGGGTTCAAAAAGTTTTAATTTGTAGAAATGATATTGAACAAAGTCAAATCCTTCGAAAAAATATTAAAAAATCAATATCTCGGAAATATGACTTTTACTAAAATAAAATTTTGTCATATAGCAACACATGTGACCCATCTTCGGTTGCAGCTTTATCCTTTCATTCCTGTATATTTTTTGCCACAAGCCTGCCGAAACCTCAAAATGTTCTTTTAATGTTTTAGAATCAGTCAAATCTTCTATTTCATAGAGTGTTCCAAAGTAATACTTCAAGTGTAAAAGGCATCCCATGAGCTGAGGAAATGCCCATGCAACATGTTCTTGCTTGAACGTACCGTTATGTCTGTTCCATCTACCTGCAACAGCGACAGTCGTTTCCATCTGGGAGAACACCTTCCATCTCGTTTACTTTTTCTGGAGTTTCCAAGAAGAAACGCTATAAAGGAAGGCAGACGGTTCAAGAGAACCACTGATGCAGTTGATGTAATTAAATTTCAGCCTGCTTGTTGAACGTCTTTACGTTTCGAGTTTTCCAGTTCCGTGGGGAAAAAAAGAAGAAAAAAAATGTTATAAGAGTGCAGTAGTCTTCATTCTCGTTAGAGTGAATGGACAACTCTGTCCCGTCGCTGGTCATTAAATTAGCAAGCTTGCTGCATACCTCTATTTATCTGGTACTTCCCGGAAGAACGTTAGAAACGAGATAAGTGATTAAGGCTAATTACTTTTTAAAATGTTAATCGCTATTAAATACATTCGTTTTATGTAAGGGACTAGATATTTAGCTGCGCATTTTCCCATCCTCCATTTTGTTACTTTATGAGTTTTAACAGTTAATATTGACAGTACCTACGACTGTCAGTTATATCAGGTACAACATGAAAGATAATGTAAATAAGTACATGTAAGCGTAGCAATTATTTTCGGTATAAAACTATATGGTCTTTCTGATGTAACTTATACATTTTGTTATCAGTGATATATTCCTCACGTGTTTTAAAACTTCTCCACTTTGTTATCAGATAAACCTTTAAAAACGAAGTGGATAGCCAGTTAAAAATTTAGAAGTGGTGGGTGAGCGGCTACCGTTCTGGCCTCGTATTCGGGAGAACGCCGGTTTGAATCGCCGTCCGGGCATCCAGATTTGGGTTTTCCATGGTTTCCCCAAATCACTCCAGGTGAATGCCGGGATGCTTCCTTCAGAAGGCCATGGCCAAATTCCTTCCCGTTCCTTGCCCCCAGTCCCACCCCGTCTCTAATGACCTCAACGTAGACGAGGCGTAAAGCCATAAGTAAAAATAAGATAATTCTTATGGAAGCAAATAATTAATAATAAATATATAGCTTTTTCCAGCGACTTCGTTCACGAATATTAATCTACAAACCGAATTCTTAAATAATTTAGGTCTGGAATGAATCTTCAAACTATCAATGAACCACAAAAATACATTAATAAAACAGTAATTTAATTATAGTATAATGTATAATAACTTTACGATCATTTATGTACATTCAGAACTCTTTTTAATGATCTCCAGTAGCTATGAATAATGTACTTCGTTATGCTTGCCTGTAATTCCTAATTTGTAACTGGTTCGTAAATCTCGGTGCAGATCACGTCATCGATTTCACTGGATGGGATATTTCTTTGCAACGACTGCAAGAAATACTCTTGCAGAAATCCTTATTTTTGCCATTCCACTGCATACGTAAATCGTTTAGATGTTTTTTTTTTTGTAATGTTACAAACAAAATTCAATAGCAAAAAGAACGCACACAGAAAAAAAATGTTCCCAACAGGCAACAGGGAATTGAACCTACAGCCCTTCCCCTATAAACAACTTGCCTCAGTCCAATACGCGAGTCATACATTGCTTAGTATGTCGCTTTTCTACTGGCATACGATTTTTAATCCACGATTTCTCATAAGTTGTGACACACACGGGCAAAGGCGACATATTATTTCCATGACGACAATAACGAACTAAGTGACATATACCGTAAAAAAAATTTAAGGTTAAGAATAGGTTTTAATTTCCCATTCCGACATTAGGAGACATACTGTCATAAGACATAACGCAGTTTTTAAGTCATATCCTAAGCTTTAATACCGTGAAAGCCCTATTGAAATCTATTCATCAGTTTTTATTTGATGCTGGAAAACACATACAGAAGTTGACTTTTGTATTTATACATTTTCCAAAAGGAATTCTTAGTTTATTCGTAATGAAAAGTGTCCTTTGTTCTATGCAGACTATAACTATTCATCTATACCTGCTGAGCAGTTACTAGGCTGAGTAACGCATTAACACCAGGGCATCCAAACTTTTGCATCAATAATATTATTGGGATGAAAGGTGCATACAAGCAGAGGAGAAGAAATTCGCAAGATCTGTGACAGAAATAACAAAAGAAGATCGAATAAGAAATGAGTCAATCAGAAACGGCCAGAAGATTTAAACGACAAAATAGGGGAGCAAAAAATAAACGGGAAGACCAAAGTTGTCCCAAAAGTAGTAAAGTAATATGGATCACCAAGCAGGAATGGCTACAATGAAGAAGAGGTGGAAATAATTCTTGCAAATGAACTGTAAACAGATCGACAATTTTCATTCTTGCACGCGAAAAGATGGAGGGAATGTCCACAGCTATAATTCAAGGAAACTCGTCAATGTATTTACTTTCATAACCCATTTTCTTTAGGGATTTCAACTATTAAGAAAAAATGTGTTTATTAAATTAATTTGGATAAGATTCGGGGGCGAACTATTGACTGACCGGCTGCACGCTATTATTTCAAATATATGGGAGACCGAAGTCATACCTGCAGATTGAAAAATTGCATTAATTCACCCGCTACATAAAAGAGGAGACAGGACAGATCCAAACAATTTCCGAGGGATTTCACTCCTGCCAATCGCCTACAAAGTATTTTCTTTTGCCCTCCGGTCAAGGTTGGAGAAGCGGACAGAACACAAGATTGGTGAATA
The DNA here is from genome assembly GCA_031002005.1 of Vandiemenella viatica. NCBI lineage: Eukaryota > Metazoa > Arthropoda > Insecta > Orthoptera > Morabidae > Vandiemenella > Vandiemenella viatica. The sequence continues at coordinate 263,948,200 of JARYHS010011408.1, read as the reverse complement.
CCAAGCATGATTCCGACCGCACCGATCATGCATACAACAGATCTGGAACCTAAAGATGATACTCCAACATCGTCAGTCGAACCGCACAGTGGTAACATTTGTAGAACAGCAAGAAGAATAACAAGGACAATACAAATTAATGGTTGCACGCGCTCCTTAATAGGACCGAGCGTGGTGGGTGAACGGTTAACGTTCTGGCTTCGCATTCGGGAGGACGCGGGTTCGAGTCCCCGTCCGGGCATCCAGATTTGGGTTTTCCATGGTTTCCCCAAATTACTCCAGGCGAATGCCGGGATGCTTCCTTCAAAAACGCCATTGCCGAATTCCTTCCTGTTCCTTGTCCCCGTCCCATCCCGCCTCTAATGACCTTAGCCGTCGACGAGGCGTAAAAAAAAAATCCTTAGTAGGCTAAACGATAAAATAAATAAAAAATAAATTTGGCCATAGATTAACTCAGTCAACTAGACCAATGTCTGCGATATTTATTGTGTCCTGTCCTTCAGAGCATTGTTTTTGCCTAGATACGACAGTCTCTCTACTTGCTTACTTGCTCATTATCAAGTGCTGTATTTGTATCGGTAACGCTGTGTGTGTGCCATATTTACGAAGGCGTCTTGTGGTTAAGTGTATTTCCCGGAGATGCCTCTCAACCAGGGACGGTCCCTCCAATCTTCCAGCCGCTGCCCGTTTCGCCCGTCACTAGGCTGCCTAGTGGGGTTTAACGACGCGCAACGATTTATTGGCTGCAGCCGAACAGGTCAAAGGAGCCACCTGCCCGTGCGTAATCCTGCCTGATCGTACGGCGCGTGCTCTGGAAGATTAGCCGGACAACCGGCGGTCGCACGGGAGAGAATCTGCACAGCGGACTACCCGTCCCGGAAAAGAGGCGCTATAAACAAGAGCGCTGCTAGTCCTCTTTCTGCATGAAAAAGGGGGGACTAGAGTTGTACCTCTTTCGATCCATTATATGATATTTAATTTATCTAATTCTTTATTGGACGATGTCACTTGAAAGGAAAATCAAAAGTGTCAGGTAGTATAAATCATGATCTGACTAACTTTTAGTTTTGTTGTCAAAGTCCAATTTCAGACGAATACGCCATTTATTTTAGTAGGCTTTGTTGAGAATTAAGTTAATTAAGATGACTCTTTCGACACAAAAATTCTCAGTACACCATATTGATCACAAACTTCATACTACCTTGACAAAAAGTGGCTTTACCTCGGGGGTAAATTGCTTTTTAATCACAAAATTTGGTCACTCACACTCCAAATTTGATTAATAAACCGTCAGTTATATGGCCGCAAAGGGCTTATGTGAAATTGATTCAGTAAAAAAAATTACTAGTTATTCAATAAAATTGTTTCATTAGGGGACATCCATAAATTACGCGAAGTGTTTTTCCGGATTTCCGGACCCCCCCCCCCTCCCCCTCTGGTGAGATTTCGTGAAATCTGACCGGACCCTCCCCCCCTCTGGTGAGATCTGATCCGTGAGAACCCCCCCCCCCCCCAGGAATCGCCCTAGAAACTTTTTGAGACTTTTTTTTTGGGTCTCACCCTTCAAAATCCGGTTATACCCCCACTTTTCGACGAAATACCCCCATAAAATCGACTTTCACGCATTTTTTATACTTCTTTTTAGCTCTACAGTCCACAAAATATTTTCTAAAACCTCACGCGAGATTTCCGTAGATCCCCCTCCCTCCTTGGTGAGATTTCGCCGGACCCCCCCTCCCCTCCATAATTCACCTCACGTAATTTATGGATGCCCCCTTATGGCGTGTGTGCAACACAGAGCACCGATGTGAAATACTGGTACGCGTTTTTTAGTTTCCAAGCGAACTTCGCACGTCGATTTTTTGATTTGCTAATCCGTTAGTATGCATTTTAAATTACAACCTTTTTGTAGTTTTACGCTTCGTCGACGTCGAGGTCATTAGAGGCGGGAAAGGACTGGGGACAAGAAGCGGAAAGCAGTTCGGCGATGGCCTTTAGAAGGAAGCAACCTAGCATTCGCCTGGAGTGATTTGGGGAAACCATGAAAAACCCAAATCTGGATGCCCAGATAGGAATTTGAATTCGCGTCCTCCCGACTGCAATTACATTATAATGCCTCTTGCCATATCTCGTATATCTCTTCCAAACTACAGTATTACGCTTTCGGACAGGTGCAATGCACCCTCCGCCACACACTTTTAGTGAATCACGGAGTAATAATAATGATATTAATAAGGTGGCCATATGACGAGCTGCATTCACGGGTAGGAATTCTTAACAATGAGGGGCGTTACTTTGGTGCACTAGATTCCATACTGTGTGCACATGTTCAGTAAGACCTATGGGTTTGCGACATAGTAAAAAACTGTTGTTGTTGTTGTTGTTATTTGGGTTTTAGGGCGCGTCGACGACGGGGTCATTAGCGCCCTAACAACAACCAAGCGTGACAATGTGGCAAAATTGCCGTCTCTGTGGCCGACTGTAAAGGGGTCGGCCACAGAGACAGCACAATAAAATACTAACATACTAAATAAAATACCATCTGCGTGGCCGACTGTAAAGAGGTCGGCCACACAGACGGCAACATAAAATGTAAAACTGTGACTAGAATATAAAATTACATACATTAACTGGTTGGCTGTAGATGGGCCAACCAGGTTAAAAAACAAGTTAGATGGCTGGTTGTAAAAGGGCCAGCCATATAAGCAGTGTCACATGTAAAAAGCAGTACTTGGGTTGGTGGTTGTAAATGGCCACCAATCCAATCTAAAACCTAGGCCGATCTGCCCAAAATTTTTGGGACAAGACCGGCCGAGCAACAAAACTTTAAAACCTTAGCCACATTGTCACTATCATTGTTTAAAATAAGTGACAGATCGTTGGCTAAGCCAACGTCTGCCCTTAAGTCTAAAAATAAAATACACTCACTTAAAATGTGGCGAACCGTCAAAGGTACGCCACAAGCATCACATTCCGGTGGGTCCTCCCGGCGAAGAAGAAAGCTGTGCGTGAGAGGACAGTGCCCTATACGGAGGCGAGTAAGGAGAACCTCATCCCTCCTCGCCCGCTGGAAGGAGCTGCTCCACGGCTGAACTGTCGGTTTGACCAGCCGGAGCTTATTATGCTCGACTTCCAGCCACTGCCTCTGCCAAACATCAAAAACAAATCTCTTCGTCGCCGAGGCAAGGTCTGACTTTGGGACCGGTTCAAAGTCGGTTCTGACCTTGTCGCAGGCTAACCGTGCAGCTTCATCGGCTACCTCGTTCCCCCTGATTCCCACATGGCCAGGTACCCAGCAGAATAAAACCTCCTTTCCGTGAGACTGCAAGGAAAGGAGGGTGTCCTGGATATCCTGGACTAGACGATCTGCTGGGTACATATTTCCTAAAGCCTGAATACAGCTGAGGGAATCACAGCATATGATGAACCTCTTATCACGGACTACTTTCATATGCTGGAGCGACTTTAACACAGCGTAACACTCAGCGGTATAAACGCTACATCTACCATCTAGTTTGTATGTGTAAGTCGCTCGAGGGAATACTACAGAGCATCCTACTCTATTAGCCTGCTTAGACCCATCCGTATATACTGGGGTGAATGTGTGATACTGATTTAGGATATCGGTAAAAACACTAATAAAAACATTATTATCGGTAAACAATTTGTTATACCGACAAAGATTTAAAATTATTCTGGGCCTCTTTAAAAGCCAGGGAGGAGATTTACTCCATCCCTGGTGATAAAAAGCGGGCAGCTCACAACCATATTCTTCTAAAATAGCCTTTGTACGGTGGCTGAACGGTTTGGTCGCTCTACAGCGATTGGCGTATAGCCGTTCAAAGTTCGGTCGCATCACTACGTCGTGCACAGGACTACCAGGAGTTGTGGCAATATGTACATAGTGTCGCACCATGAGGAGATGCCGCCGGGTGGAAAGCGGCGGCTCGCCAGACTCAGCACAGATGCTGGGTATGGGGCTGGTGCGGTAAGCACCCGTGGCGAGCCGGATTCCTGCATGGTGGACACTATCCAGTATCCGTAGATAACTGTCCCGTGCCGAACCGTAGACAATGCAACCATACTCCAACCGCGACCGTACAAAGGCTCGATAAAACTGTAGCAGGCAGGAGCGGTCAGCGCCCCATGACCTGCCACAAAGACATTTTAAAATATTCAGAACTTTCAAGGCCCTGGCTTTCAAGTCTTTAAGATGAGGCAGCCAGCTGAGCCTTGTGTCTAGGATAAGGCCCAGAAACCGAACAGTATCAGTAAAAGTTAAAACGGTGTTCCTCAAGGTAAGGTGAGGGCTCTGGTAAAAGACTTCTATTACGAGTAAAAAGTACACACCGGATTTTCTCAAGCGGAGAAACGAAAACCGGTGTGCACTGACCATTCATCCAGCCTGTTCAACGCGAGCTGCAACTGCCGCTCAGCGCTTCTCAGGCTGGAAGAGGCAATAAAAATTAAAAAGTCATCCACATATAAGGAGTACCGTATGGGACTCCTTATTGTGGCTGCAATACTATTAATTGCAATTGCAAACAGTGTAACACTTAAAACTGACCCCTGAGGGACACCGTTTTCCTGGATAAAAAGGATCTGACACTTCGCTACCAACTCGGTACCGGAAGCAACGTCGTGATAAAAAAGATTTTAAAAAGCGGGGCAGTTTTCCCCTAAAACCCCATTCATGTAGTTGTTTTAAAATAATGTGTCGCCAGGTAGTATCGTATGCTTTCTCGATATCGAAAAAGACACCTACTAGGTGTTGGCTGCGGATGAAGGCGTCTTGGATTGCAGCTTCCAGTAGGATCAGGTTGTCCAAGGTGGAACGGGACTTCCTGAATCCACACTGAAAGCGGCTCAGAAGATTTTGGGATTCCAGACGCCAGACGAGGCGGCGATTTACCATCCTCTCTAGCGTCTTACCCACGCAGCTTGTAAGGGCGATGCTACGATAACTACCTGGCAATAATTTATCCTTTCCAGGTTTTAAAATTGGGATAAGCGTTGCTTCTTTCCACGAGTCGGGGAAGTGTCCTTCGGTCCAAAGTCTGATTAAAAATATCTAAAAGGTACTCCTTAGCATCTGTACTAAGATGCCTCAGCATCTGGTACTGGATCATATCAGGCCCTGGAGCGGTGTCATTGGCGCTGTTTAATGCCGACTCCAGCTCCCAAGATGTAAATGGGCAGTTGTAGGCCTCTGTATTCGACGAATCGAAGCACAGCCCTCGCCTCTCGGCAGCGACTCTTTGTCGCTGAAACCGAGGGTCAAAGTTGGCGGACGAAGTGACGGAGGCGAAGTTCTCCGCCAATAGCTGGGCTATGCTTCGTTCGTCGGTAACTACACGTCCTTGATCCAGTAATCCAGATACTGGTGGGCGGGAGTACCTTCCGGATATACGGCGAATGGACTCCCATACTTTGGCTGATGATGTGGAACGATTGATTGTGCTCACAAAGGTCTGCCATGACCTTTTCTTGCTCTCCTTAATAACACGACGTGCCTTTGCTCTTGCAATACGGAACGCTGCCAGGTTGTCGGAAGTTGGCTGCAACCTAAATCGACGCAGCGCCCGTCTACGACCCTGAATGGCGGAACGACATTCGTCGTTCCACCAGGGGACGGGCGTCCTTCGCAGCGTTCCGGAGCTTTTCGGCATGGAAACGTCAGCTGCCTGGTGAATCACTTCGGTAAAGTGATTCACCATCTCCGTAATGCCGTTACAAGGCCGGAGGCGTAGTGACCTGCGATACAACGGCCAATCGGCTTTGCTGACGTTCCATTTGCGTCGGTTATTGCCCCCTCCGCGCTCGAACTCTACATGCATCCATATTGGAAAGTGGTCGCTCCCATGAAGGTCGCGATCCACCTCCCAATGCACGGAGTCCTGCGATTGAGGGGGAGCACAACGAAAGGTCAATGGCAGAAGACGTACCGGAAGCAGTGGTGAAATGAGTCATTTGCCCTGTGTTTAGGATACAAATTTCCTCCTGCTCTATCAATCTACCAACCACTCGGCCCCGCGGGGAATCGGTGGTGGAACCCCACAACGCACTGTGGGCGTTGAAATCTCCCAAAAGGAGGAAGGGCCGAGTGAGTTGTCGTATAATGCCAACCAGGTCGTCGTAACCGACGGACAAACTGGGTGGCAGATAGACAGAGCATACGGTCAGTTGGATTGGACCGTGTATTTTCACCGCAACTGCTTGTAGTGAGGAGGTGAGAGCAATAGGTTCGGAGTGGACTGTGTTTCGGACAAACACAGCCACTCCACCCTTCGCTCGATCACCCTCGGTATCGTCCTTTCTATAGATGTCGTACCCTCTTAGCACTGGCTGATGTAAAGGTCTAAAATGTGTCTCCTGAAGACAGAGACACAATGGATTAGACCGTGCTAAGAGGTGGACTTCCTCTTTGTGAGCCTGAAAGCCATTAACGTTCCACTGAAGTATGGGAGCCATTCTAACTATTTAAAACCACCCGCCCCGGTTCGGGTGGGTCCTCCGATGATGGTTGCTGAAGAACGGAACCAGGTTCGTCCACCAGCATTAGAACGTCTTCGGGGTCCGAAGACGAATCTGCTTTTTGTAAGGCCTCGGTGCTTGGCGGTTCTTTTTCCGTCCAGGCCTTCGCCCCCTTCCTTCCCTGCCAGTTTGTGCCCTGGGGGGAGAAGATGAAGGGGACTTGACAAACATACTGGGATCCGTATGTTTGAATTTCGGACCCCGAACCTTTTGCGCTGTCTGCCATCCGCTGCCGGCAGATGGCTACTGCTGAAGTAGATGCTACTTCTTGTACAGGCACTGCTTCTGCTGTTGCAGAAGCGCCAATAGTTGTAGCTATTGCAGCAGATGGCTGTTCTTTCGCTAGTGGACTTGATGAACCTGTTGCGTTTGTGGTCGGGTTTACAAAAGTGTTGCTGCCGACGTCAGAGGTCTTAGGCGTAATGACCTTTGTGGCATTGGCGCCACAATTGCATTGACATGAGCACGTTGTACTTGTGCCCATGTCCGCAACTGTCGTCTGGGTGGCAACACTTTCTTTCCTGACGGGAGAAGAAAGAGTCTTAGCGAAGCTGGTAGCAAAGATGGGAGGTGCTAGCGCCTTGTACCGCTTCTTCGCTTCGCCGTAGGGGATACGCTCTTTCGTTTTTATCTCCTGTATCTTTTTCTCTTCAAGATACAATCGACACTCCCTGCTCCAGGCTGGATGTGCCCCGGAGCAGTTGACACACACCTGTGGGAGAGTACAACTACTACCTGGCTCGTGTGCAGCCTTTCCACATTTCCCACAGGTGGGGTTGCCCTTGCAGGTCGCCGTCGTATGACCGAACCTCTGGCACTTGAAGCAGCGCATGGGGTCCGGTACATACGGGCGCACATTAAGATTTAAATACCCTGCTTTGATGTCTTTGGGCAACGTTGGAGTGTCGAACGTCAGGACGAAGGTGGCCGTCTTTTCAAGACTGCCGTTTACCCTTCGTTTTATCTGACGAACCTCGACCACATGTTCGGATGCCCACTCCTTAAGGAGTACCTCGGACTCTAAATCAATTAGATCCCGGCAGGTGATCACGCCTTTACTTGAATTTAGAGTTTTATGGGGTTCGCATTTTACTGCGAACTCCCCGAGCCTCTCAGACTTAAGGAGCAGGACAGCCTGCTTGTGAGTTGACGTTTCAAGCAACAGTGTTCCGTTCCTCAGCTTCTTAACTGATTTAAGGGTTCCCACTAATCCCTCTAAACCTTTTTGTATGTAAAATGGAGAGACCTTCTCAAAAGATCCCTCCAGCCTTTCCATTATAATGAAGGCGTTATCCAATAAATAACCCTTCCCGTTACTGTTGTTGTCCTGGTCACGGGGAGGGCTTTCCACCCTGGCCCGCTTACCAGTTTTTTGGGCGTTGGAGTGACATTTCTCCTGCGGATTGCCCAGGCCGCAGGAGGAGGTGTTAGGTTTATTATTTTTCCTCGTTTTGGTCCCACGAGTTCGGAGGAACTAAATGTCGAGTGACGTGGAGCCCCCGCATCACGCCACCAAGCCCAATACAACAGGGGTGCGGCAGGTGCCCCTGAGGTTGTACGCTAACGGGTGGTTTGCCTCACCACCCATCCACCTCCTCGGCACGTTACTCACCTTGAGGTTGAGGGGTTTTTTATAGAGGTTTTTACCGTCCTCGCGATCCGGGCGATGAAGCCAAGATCCCCGTTCTCCTAGGCACACAACGTTCCACCGCCACGCCCTACGGTGGTCGTTGAAGCATGGTAGGAGTTTACGGTGTGGGAAACTTGCGGCGCTCACAAGTTTCCAGCTCGGGCACCGCGGGTTCGCCAAACCCGTACCTGGCACTTGCGTACCAGGCCCCTGCGGGGTAGTAAAAAACAACTTTCAGATTGTCTATGATACGTCTACAACGCAGCCAGCCATTCACAAAAAGTCAAGGGAGGTGTTTTCATAACATTGATGAATTTGGAAGCAGAAACTGTTTAGTTTGACAAATAGCCACTTTTTAAATCCATAGGGTATCTATTTTCAGCATTATTAGCTTCTAAGCCCGTTAAAAATGGAGTTTTCCGACATATCATTTCATCCCATTTGCTTAAACCCTTATTTTGTAAAGATTTGTAAATTAAAACATCGTATCTTAATGACTGTTATTTTATTCCTACACGCTGAGACGCGTTTCGCCCTTGTGGACTGTGGCATCATCAGCGACTGTAAATGTATATACATCGTGTTGTTCGGAAATTTGCATTGTCTGCAACAAACAACTGCGGAAGAAAGACCAATAACAAATTGCTTATTTTGTACATATTTCGATTGTAGTTTACACCGCTGTACAGTTAGAATTACTTACAAGCGTGTGAAATAATATCGTCAGTAACATTGCAGCATTGAAAGCAAAGCAAAATAAATCTCAACAACTTACATTATGCCGAATAATATTAGTTTTAATCATCATCCAGGCCACATAGATCGCGATAAATGTCGAGCATGCAGTAATGTTTTCAGTAACATAAAGACAACTTAAATTATTTCTAAAAACTTAAATCACTCATGCCTTCTGCTGTAACATCAAATGCCAGTAACTTCCGCTAACATTGCTGTTCGAAAATTACATCTTTTATCTTACATATCTATGGACATTTTTTAAAAAATATCTACATTAACCGAATATAAATAAACAAAAAGTAACTCATAAATAATATATTAATTTAAACACAACACATATTTTTCTTTCAGTGGCCTGGCAATTAATTTCTTTGCGGTTTATTAAATAGAATGGAACTGTTATTAAATAACGTACATAACCTTGGTATGGTAGTGACACCACTGGCCGAAGTTAGTCTAGTAACAAAGGAAGGACGCTTGACATCAGCGTTCTGGACAAGATGACAAAAAGTAGCGTTCTGTTAGTATCGATTACTATCGTATAAGCTATTAAAATACTGTTTTGGCAAAATTCTAATAGCTTTCTAAGCCATTATTTAGTTTTAAGAAACATTTTAAGAAATAATTTTGTTTAGTGAATTCAATTTAATACCCAATCTGGATACGGAAAAATATTCTAGACTAAATTACATTTGACAGGTTTATTATTCTCTGTATTTGTTGTATTTTCAGTTGTGTGTTAGTACCCATCTGATTCAGTTATACGAGAAGTCTGAAAATGTCAGTCACGTGGATATAGCCGTGAAAGAGAAGCGGTAGGAACTATTTGTGTCCGCCGTGGCTTGGGAACAGTTAAGTGGCTCGAATGCGTGGTGCAGTGAGAGAGTTCCCGTTAAGGCTGGTCGCCTGCTGTCACGCACGAGTCCCTCCGAAGTAGAGAGCGCGCTCGGCGCCGCAGTTGGCCAGGGTCGTGATCGCGGTCCGTAGCTGCCGCAGAGTCCCGATCCGTGACACCTCGAAACCACCACGCTGCAGCGTTGCGACTAACTGTTACTTATCTTTTAGCTTTCATTTTGGGTTACTCAGATCCGCAAGTTAACTACGCTATTTACAAAACTGTGGGTTATAGTGGATGCTGTGCACAGAAAATGTTCTTCCCTTGTCCCTTCTTAGGGGGCGTCAATTAATTACGTGAGGTATTTTTCCGGAATTCCGGAACCTCCTCCTCACCCCCACCTTGTGGTGAGATTTGATGAGCTCTGGTTGGACCCCTCCTCCTAAGATGAGTGACAATTTGACTCCCCTCCCCTGCTGACCGACCTCGCAATTTTTTTAGCTCTTTTGTTTTTAGCTCTCCTTCTTCCGTGAGCCGGTTATACTCTACACAAAGGCATTTGTAGATCTTATACCCCCCCCCCTAAAGTCTACATCCCGGTCGTTTGTGGACCTTTTTTTTTTATTTACCTCTACTGTCCTTCAAGAATTTCAAAACCTCACGTGAGATTTCACGGGACCCCCCACCCCCCCCCCCCAAATTTCACCATTAATGCATGCCCCCTTACCGATTTACAAGTTACCTATATTTCCTATGCCTTGCGTAATACTATTTCTTCGCATGGTCGACTAGATTTTACTTTCGTATATGTTAACACATCAAGTGCCCGTTTCTTAAAATCAACAACGTATTGTTATTATCTTCAAACAGTTTGAAACTTTTGTTATTAGGTTTCCTATTCTTAATCGAATGAGCCTAACTGAGAAAACGAACTTGCGTACAAAAATATTCTGGCTGTATAAAAGATCTCGGACACTGCAGCAGACATTTTCGTAAAAACGTCAATGATATATGTAATTATAATTAAATTAAAAATTTAATTAAATTTTGAATCCTTCAACTCATTTCCAACTTATGAATGTAGGATAGTGGTATGAGAAGTAGGGTACATATTATGGCTTGGAAATTGTTTTGAATACTTCTTCCATTACACTCTACATCTCACCAGCAACGAAATCCACGCTCTCAAGTAAACAAAATTATAAAAGACGCGATCTCTTCTTCCGCTCGAATCGCAAAGATGTTAAAATCTTCTGTCGTTTGTAGTTAGATACAGCAGAGTTTACATAAGTATTCAGCAACTTCCAGTCTCTCTTAAACTTATCATTTATTTCTAGCTACAGGAAACTCAGATCAATTAATGAGGGAGTTGACATTAAGCATCTGCTTTGACAACTCGAACTCCATGAAGTAATACCGGTCAGACCTGGAATTTTTATGAAACCTTCACCTCTGTCAAAGATTTTTTTTTTCCGAATACGTAGTGTACCTTGATAACTCCGTGGTTAAGAAATCACATTCAACCGAAGAGCAATCACCAGGTCATTATTTTATATCAACAATTATGCCTTCAGTATCTTGAGGTTCTTGGATCAAACTAATAAATGCTACACATCGGTAGATCTCTTCTTTCTTTTCATTTCAAAAATTTTTGGAAACGCTTGACAGACGAACCTTGAAACATCAAAAAAATAAATACCAATAAATGATTATTCGCACTGAATGTGTCTCAAGGAATAAAGTTGATTACAGCCCATTTTTCTCATTCAGGACTCTATCTTCTTTTGTGGCGACACTGCAAATCATTCGAAACATTCTTATGAATCATTATTTAATGTATAAACTATATAATCGCTTTCTTAGTACGAAAACAATGGTCATAATTGTGGTCTGGGAGATGGGAAGCTGAGTTAGTGCTTTGTCGAGGTATGTGTGTTCCTAATGGAACTGAAGAATCCCCTTGTCCGGATGAGTCACACCCGAATTGTTCCCTTCTCAGGGAGCTTTTCTTGGATCGATACCTGCTGAGGGGATGGCACTGTCTGGGGCTCGTCAATTGCCTCTTGTTCTCCTGCAAGCCAATATCGCTAACGAGGCGCTCCTGTGTCTTTACGGTATTACCACCTGCTCAAGTACCTCCCGCGTCTGCATGGAATTTAATCTTGGCTAACAACATTACTAAACTCGCTGAAGCTCACTATATGTATATTGTATTGCAAATAAGATTAAGTATATTTCATATACACCTTTTCTACGTTGAGGTCAACAGGAACGGGAGATGACAGGGTTAAGGAAGGAGAAAGAATTCGGCAACGGTGTTTTAAAGGAACTATTTTGGAATTTGCTTGGAGTGATTTCGACAAACTATCGAAAACCGAAATCTGGGCCGTTCGGGGATTTGAACCCGCTTCCACCCCAATCCCAGCATTAAGCTTTTATCGTTTACCCAGCAGACGTATCAATGGTACTTCATCTGATTCATATTCGCTTTGAAAAGACACGTGTCAGGATCTTTTAGGCACATTATTCATCAAATGCTGTTGCTCTCTTATTCGTTCTCAATTAAGAGCATCGAGTTAATATTCCTCGACCTATCTGTTGAAAGTCTTACTTGTATTTATTTTGACTAGGGGAAGAAAAGGAAGTGAATCTCCATCATATATATATACCAATCGATTTATTTGACCCTTCCTTACAACCTGCATCTTCAATTATCTGCTTCATATATTATAATCTTTGTCTACCTCTAAAGTTCTTGCCTTCGGCTGTTCATCCCACTAACAAACTAACCAATCCCGCATGTCTTAAAATGTGTTCTACCATAGATTCTTTCAGCATTATTTATCTTGAAATGGTTGTAGGCAAAATAACAATCTATTCGATGTAACGTGGTGGGATATTAGTGTGGCCATACAGCTCCTGCCCAGAAGTTGATAATATATATAGGGGTCTATATATATATATATATATATATATATATGGACGCTATTGCTTTAGCTGTTCATTTCCATGATTTTTTTTTCATCTGATCGGAGAGGTGTACTGTAAAAATTGACTATTTAATTTATTATAACACAACAGCAAAGCGATTGGCTTCAAGTGAAGTTATGGTCGAAGGTAATGGAAGAAATTTTCAGTCACTACGTTTTACTTAATAATAAAAAACTGTAAAAGGATCCAACTCTCATTATCTTTACAACTCAAACTAATTAAACATATCTGTGATAGTGAAATCTTACATTTACATAACTTATTTATCTTTGATTTTTACCATCGTGCCTGCAATTAATTAATCGTGCTTACTTTAATATAGCTGCTATCACTATTTACGACCGAGAGTGGTGGGTGAACGGTTAACGTTCTGGCCTCGCATTCGGGAGGACGCGGGTTCGAATCCCCGTCCGGGCATCCAGTTTTGGGTTTTTCATGGTTTCCCCAAATCACTCCAGGCGAATGCCGGGATGCTTCCTTCAAAAACGCCATGGCGTAATTCCTTCCCGTTCCTCGTCCCCAGTCCCATCCCGCCTCTAATGTCCTTAGCCGTCGACGAGGCGTAAAGCAATAAGTAAAAAAAAAAAAACTATTTACGTTATTTTCTTTCACTTCAGTTTTTCTAGAATCATTAAGTCTTGTGCAAGTCTAATGAAACTTTTGAAACGGAAGAACGTAATAATTTTCTTGTAGTCGATCCGAGGACCATCTACCAGCAAATATTCAGGAAGTCGGTAGCAATTACAGGCTGCGGTTAGACACGACATTACAGATTTCTCGCCTTTACCGTTTGACCTAAACACCTAAATTCTTTAGTGGGAATGAATACCGACATAATCCACTATGCGAATTAGACGTGCTTCCGTGTTCCTGGAGAAACGTCGAGAGCTGCTTAATCGACAACGGTAATTTCAGAACGCATTTTTGTAAATGTTCTTATACATTTGGAACAGTTTCGTCGTATAAACATAAAATTTAAATTTCTAATCAACTTTCAATCATTTATTTTCCATACGATGATTTATTGTTTTAATCACTATGTTTTTAGTAGCTGAAACTTTGATCCAGGATAATACATAAGTAGGGCTAACTTTCAGCAATCAATAACTAAGGTCGTCTATAGTTTATCTTTCATTGTTGTTTCGCTATCTGAGATACTCGTCTCGTTGATTTCTTTTTCTGTTGGACTACAGTAAGGTGAGTGTAGATAACCTATGCAAATAGCGAGACATCAATTTAGGTTATTTGGTGTTGTGTTTTTACTTTTTTAGAATCGAGCGTATTACTAAGTCAAGTTGTCGTTACAGAATTAGTTATTTATTTAATTATTCGTGTCCAAACCATATATCTTAAAATACAGAGCAATTACAAAAATATTCAGATATGTAAACGCAAGCAAGAGACAAAATCTGGGGTAGCAGTGCTTGTTACGTATTGCAGATTCATTAACAGATCAGAAGTTACGCACAGTTTTAGGAGGAACGTACATATCCTCTTCAAAGTTGGAACAGATATGTCAGATTTGTTTTTGACCGCACAGGCTAGTCTCCATGTTCACGATGCTGAACATGCACTTTTGCACTTAAGTCAAATAACCTTTTTTTTTACGACTTTGTGTCTCATCCACGTTTAGGTCATTAGAAGCAAGAAAGGACTCGGGACTAGAAACTGGAAGAAATTCAAACATGGCATTTTTTTTTTACTTCTGGCTTTACGCCTCGTCGACGTCGAGGTCATTAGAGGCGGGATGGGAGTGAGGACAAGGAACGGGAAGGAATTCGGCCATGGCCTTTTGAAGGAAGCAATTCGACATTCGCCTGGAGTGATTAGGGGAAACCATGGAAAACCCAAATCTGGATGCCCGGGCGGGGATTCGAACCCGCGTCCTCCCGCGACCATAGCCTTTTAAAGGAATCATCCGGAGTGATTTAGGAAAACCATGGAATACCGAAATCAGAATAATCTGACGAGCATTTGATCCCAGATCGTTCTGAAGGTAACCTCTCAGCCACCGGGACAGTTCTCCAGATGTGATTAATTTACTTGCTGGGATCTGAAAACGCTTCTGTGATAATTCGTCAAAATGTTAGCACACTAAGCAACCCACCAGTGGGGCTGGGCGTGTTGAGGCACCACCACACTGGATAGGGGAGTTATAGAGGGAACACTTCTGAACCCCTCCTACCGCCCGGACTAACTGCGGTGTTCAGACAATTTTCCGCAATCACGTAGCTGAATGCTGGGAGAGCAACCAAATTCTGCTTCATAAACTAAACATTTCACAAACAAAATATACACTTTTCACAGAGAACATAAGTTACTCCCATTACAATATATTCCTTCCGGCATGCGAGAGGGTAACCAATCCACACCTGAAGAAGGCGCTTGTAGTCAGAGGGGAACTTTTATCGTGTGGGAGGATCTTCTGCCCATCGGATTGGTCTGGCTGCTTACAAAATGTCTTGAAACAGTACCCTCAAGCAACATATATAAAATTTAGGCTTGCTGCTATGACTTAGTTTACCCCATTTTTTAAAGACCTTTAAAGCGTCGGGTGGCAATCATGACCCACAGACAGTGTCTGGCAATAATGAATGTTGATTTTTAACAACATTCTGTGAAACGTGTATAAAAACCAGCTTTCCTACTTTTAACGTAGGTGAGCAAGGTTTTTTATCTACCTTTAGTAACTGCTACCTGTGAAAGGGCAGTGCTCGAAATTGACCGGGCGTTAGGCGTAATTACGCCTGAATTTTTTCACTTTACGCCTGCAATCTCCATCAAAGGCGTAGAAAATACGCCTAAACATAAAAAATTAAAAAAATACTTTTCAATATTTCGTTTTCAGTTTAGCATGTTCAAGGATTAATTCTAATAACTAATTTCAATTATAATTCCTGCCGCATTATTGATCTATTTCAGAATTTCAAATAATACGGTTCTGATGTTCAGAAGATGTGGCAACAGTGTAGGTAAAGTACCACGAAGTAAAAGACAATTCTAGTTCGTGCGTTTATCGTTTAACAAAGGAAGTGAAGATATCTCGTAAAATTACTGACTTTAACTTTACACCGTCTGTAAGCATAAGTAGTGGTGATAAAAAGTATTTCAAGCACCAGTAAAGGAGAAATTCCAGAAAATGAAGAACATCAGCTCCTAACAAATCATCAGGCCCTTCAGCTACTACCAATAGGCCTGCTCCGACTTCACGCAATCCAGGAAGACAACAAGCAAATAAACAATCAAAAAAAAAATTAGTAACTCATCAGCTACTGTCCCTACTGAAGGTCATTGTGTAAAATTCAAAAGTTATTGTAATAAATACGCTAAAATCAAGAACTACATTAACCTATTTCACAATTTTGGTACATAATATATTGGCACATTTAGATCATTTACAGTTTTAAATTGTGTTGGAGTAGGTTGTAAACTATAAAATCTGTATTTTCATAATTATAATTACGTCTGGACATTTTCATTTTACGCCTGAGTCTGAAAGTTAGGAGTAACAAATACGCCTGGATTTATAAACGAATTTCTAGCACTGTGAAAGGGCCCCGCTTTCATGCTAACAAGTACGCATACGTTCTCAACTACACATTACTCGCTCTCAAAATTCCAGCTTTGCTAAAATGACGTAGGTCTGGGATCGTGAACTATGAGAGATGCATGATGAGCCATATTCATGACTGGAACAGGCATCATCAATTCATGATCGAAAATGGTTGTTGAATAATAATAATAATAATACACTATACGCTGCGTGCGTTAAAGCACCAAATCAATATATCGGGAAGGTGCAACGGGATCAGGATTTGCTATTTTTAGGCAGTTCCCCGCAATCATGAAGGCCGAATCTGTGACGGTCCACAAAACCGCGTCATAAACTACACATTTCAGAAATTAAAATACACATACAAAACACATTACACGTTTCGCAGAAAGATGGCAACACAACATTCCTCCAATAGTGTAAATGCTACGGATCTGACAAATCAGGTTCTTATTCGGGTAGGATACCTGTCCTCCCTCTCTCCTGATTCACACTGGCTACCTGGCAACCCTCCGCAGATAGCGTGGTACGTCTGTCCAACAACTGCCATAGATGGCTCAATATTAGTTTCTGCGGTCCGCAACGAAGAACTGTAGCCCCGCCCACTCACAGCCAGCCGCCGGACGCGGGGTTCGGATAGAGCCGTCAGCTGTATAAGGAGGTGGGGCACCTCGGCTGTCTCAGTATCTGACGGTCAGTCGACTAGTTCATATGTCTCCACACCTGATGAAGACGACGGAGCTAGTCCTCGAAATATCGTGTTGTTAAAACACAATCCGGCGATACACCCTGAAGATTTCTTTGCGGTATATCGTGGTTCACCAGGGCAGATACAAAAAAAAGACACCAGGCTGAACTGACGACGTAACAATGGATATATCTAAAATCATTGATAAGATACCAAACGAAAATCGCACACAACCTAACCAAAGAAGCCATTTGGACTGCTTCCAGGTAACACGAACATTCAAAAAACTTTGTGGCTGGAGGAGATTCGAACCCGGGTATCGAAGGTTGTTTATCTGTGCGTGTTGGTCAAACTAAAAGCCAAGCAAACAGCGCGGCCGCTGACAGGCGGGTAACTGAGCTACGCCGTTAGCCTCCGCAGGTGTCGGACCCCCTCGGGTTATTTACCTTCCTCTGCTATTCGTGGCGGCTCCTATTTTCGGCTGGCTGGCCGGCCGACTCGTGCCGTTTGCTGTTGATTCGTAGAACAGACGAGACACCGCGGAACCAATGCTGCGCTCTCTCTCTGCTCGGAGCTTCTAAGGAATACATAAACCAAAACATGACATTGCTGCCAGAGTGATACATCCCGAGATCGCAAATAATCCGAGAGGCAAGAAATTGAAGGAAATTTAGAATTGCTCATCCGTGATACTTGGATTAGTGTCTTATTAGCTTTTCCCGCTGCTTCGCTCGCGCGGTGTACTTAGTAACGCATTTGCCTTTTGTTTTCTTCTTGTAGCAAAGCATTAACACTTTGTAATGTAGTATCCCTATAACTTTTAGCATAAAATAAATCTCACAATTTCGTTAGTCGTGTTGGGGCGTTAATATCTGATGTAGTTGTTTGATTAACATTTTCCGTGTATTCTATATTTAATAAACTGAAGAAATAACTAACAAAAGTTAAACTAGTCAAAAAACAATATTTGCCGAACAAAAGGTTGGATTGTTTATCCGCGTTGCAGAGTGATCTATGGTAGGTATATCCTAAAGGTGTGTTCATTTGAGATGCGGTGTTATCTTTGGTACCTATTCGTTCTAGCTGCGAACCAATTATCATTTCTTGTAGCATTACTTAGTCACGTAGTCATACAGAAGAAATAAAAAACAATATTACCGTAATCCAGAAGGTGGAGTCTTTATCTGTGTTGTAACTTGATCTTTGGTGGGCATCTCGTGAAGGAGTGTTCATTTGCGATACTGTGTGATCTGTGGCGCATATCTGTTCTAGGTACGAACGAATTATCATTTCGTGCTCCAATCCCGTCACCTAATAATAAGATATACAGCAAATTCTAAACTAAACGACAAGCTTTCAAACTGTGATAATCCGATCCAAATTGGTTCTGTAGATTTTTGTGCGTTTCCTGGACATCGGTGCGGACAGATTTATAAAACTATAGATTATGGGAGAGGGAAAGCGGCGCGAACAACACGCTGGTCACGTCACCTACAGTCTGGCGTGGAGGCTACGGAGGTCTTTATATTAAAAATCCTTCGACAAACAAGTTTCGAGGAGTGTAGAATAGAAATGAAGGCAGTTATGGGGATAATTGTTTGTATATCCTGGAAAATCATACATTAATGTGAATAATTGAGAGTTTTATATAACAAACTGTTGTCACCTGGTTCCAGGTGTTCCAAAAATATAAAAAGCAAGAGTTGTAGTACACAATGTCAACTGATTTAGTTGATTTTTTTAATTGCTTAAAATTTACAGCAACAAAGGACTAGACAATAACATTTCATTTGTGTCTTTAATACTTCCATACGGATGAACACAGCGGTTTGGCTGTTCGCCATACAATGGACCCAGCTTCATATCTTAATCCTGCCATGCTGGTTATTCTGATTATTTTCTGTAATGATCTAGATGCATGCTTGGTTGGTAGGAGAAACTAACTACTCATTATAGGAAGGGAACAACGTTTGCACAAAGCTTACCCGGAGGCAAACGACTATATATTTGATTATGAGGTACAGAAAGAATAGTATTCATTAGTTAACATGTTAATCAGGTCAAAGGAATCAGGTACTACATGAATGTGAATTGTTAAATAGAAAAATACTGCTAAATAAAAGAAGTTTTTATTTCCTATGGTAGTTGGATTTGCTTGCATTAATATAAGAAACATTAAAGTTACATATTAGATCATATATATAGAAGGATGCAGAAAATTAAGTGGACAGATAAAGTACGAAACGAACGACTCTTGGAAATGATGGGTGAGGAAAGATGAGTCTTACAGAAAGAAGAGACAGGATGGTAGGTCATATTTTCAGACATGCAGGATTGGTTAACTTGTTAGTGATGGTAAGAAGGTAAGAACTGCAGAGGAAGACAGATTAGAATATATGAAGCAGATAATTGAAGACGTGGATTGTAAGTGGTATATTGAGATTAAAAGGTTAGCACAAGAAATAAAGAGATGGAGGGTTGCACCAAACCATTCGAAAAAAAAAAAAAAGATTATCTTTAATGAGTTTTTCGTCAGCAAGGAGACTGTTTCGTGCACGTCTATTATTCCAAATTTTTACCGATTCCCTCGAACTGTACCACACATAGCACCGTACCCAACTTCGAGAACATTAAAGATGTTTTATTAAGTAGCTCATCTTCTTGTGTGTACATATAACTGCGGATCGAACGAATAAATACTTGCTTCTGCAAATCCTCCGCGGAAGTTCCAACTCCAGCAGACAGAGAGTGAGAGAGAGAGAGATCTTGTTTACGTTGCAGCAAATTTGCTTAAGATGTTTTAGACGGTAGTTAGTAAGCTGATATGGCGACGAAGAAGTGGCACGAAATATTTGATCACCAAAACTTTGTGCTACTCCTCCAAGCTAATATTTTGGTAAGGCTTTTAGAGTCGCAATTCGACGGAGGAACCGCCAGATAATCGAGTTCCAGTCCTCGCTCGCAGTTTACAGTTTTGGAGTGTTTGGTAAACATCACCGCATCGCGTCGCTTCAGCGGCGGAATACCGCGTCCAGTTGTCGGTATTAAACGCGACAGTGCCACGTGGGCGATTCATTTCTGTGGCGCACGAGGGGGATGTAATTTGGCAACAGGCCCGGTGCTGATAAATCCGTGATGCATCGCTCCGACGGCCAGTAGAACGACCTTCCTGTTTGATCTGGTGACGGGCGCATGCGTCTAGATAAGCGCCAGACACCCGGTACGGAGGACTACAAATTTTCTACTTGTTTGCATATCATTCCTGTTACCTCGCCGTCGTCTTTCACCGCAGATCAAACAGTGAGGGGGTGAATAGAATGAGGGTAAAAATTAATTTAGGCCTACCCCTCGTTTCGTTTCAGGACTCCATTAAGTTGCGTGTAGATACCACCAAACCCAGCTCAGAAACAAGACCGAGTGATGCTCGTTAACCAGTTCGAACCCCGGTGGCGAACAGATTTTTATTATTCAGAACTTGGCGAGTGGAATGTAGAGGTGGTGTTATCCAGTTTCTTATCTCCAGATTGTGTACCATATATTTTCATTAGAAACCAAACCTAGCCACAGTTTCTTTTAAATTAGAACTCTACGTATAGTCGGCATAGGGGGAATTAGAGACGGGAAACGATTTGGGTAAGGGAGCGGGAAGGAATTTGGCCATGGTATTTTGAAGAAACCTTCCTGGCATTTGCATGGAGTGTTTTCTAAATCAGGGTGGCCGGATGGGATTTGAACCCGCGTCCTCCAGACAGCAAGGCCAGACCGTTCTCCGCATGTAGGGTGAACAAAGGGCATATGCCGCTGTGATGATGATCCGTCATATGAGGGTGACCCTCTGAAGAGTGGGCGTGAATTAGTTAACAACAGGTTTCTTCGTCTTCCTCTTTTCGTCCTCACGTACACAACGCAGGTTACCTAACATTACCGATCAGCTGTTTTTATCAACGCTGCATAGCATTCACATATTTAAATGAAAAAACGGTGACTGGCTTACTCCTTGAGATCATAAGAAGAATCCCATCTTGTTACGATCTGTATGAATTAATTATATTTCAATTAATTCTAAAATGCGAGGAAGTGTTTATCAAAACATTATATTTTGCCTTTAGATCTGATGTGAATTTAAATCACGATATTCATTTGGCGTAACAGATTTTGATCTCGTAAGATGCTCAAAAGTTTTCATTCTCCGTTAAATGAGCCTTCTACGAGCCTAAAAAATTTGTGAGTATGACAAGTCCAGAAAAGAGAAAACATGTCCACGTGACACTAAAGCGATTATCTCTACTGACAAATATGGACACCGGACAAAGTGAAGGACGCATTAAATACATTTTTGTGAACTTAAGCTGCGAACAAGGAAATGAATCGAGTCCCGCCATTTTCAGTGAAAATAATAGCTGTGATACTATTATTTAGTATATTGTTCTGTATGTAAAATGCATATTGTTGAGAAGGATTTTGTGTAAATAACATCAAGAATTATTTTCTTCTTCTAACATTATTATGCAAGTCTAAGCCTGAGGTGTTTTTCGGATCCCCCCCCCCCCTCCGGTGAGATCTGGTCCGTGAGATCGCCCTCGCAACTTTTTGAGACCTTCCAAAGGCGGTTAAACCCCCACTTTTCGACGAAATACCCCCCTAAAATCGACTTTCGCATCATTTGTAGACTTTTTTTTAGCTCTGCACTCCAACAAGAATTTCGAAACCTCACGTGAGATTTCCGATGACCCCCCCCCTCTCCCTGGTGAGAATTCGTGAGAATTCGCGAGATTTCGCCGCACCCACCCCTCCCCCCCATTTCACCTCACGTCATTAACTGCTCTGTCATAATTCTGTTTGAATAAATTAAATTTTTTATTTCGAATTAAATACTCGTATATTTTATTTCCGTGCATGCAGAATACTCTTGCAAGTATTCCCCTGCGAACATTTACAATAATTCAACCGAGAGGGGCGGTGTAACGGTTAGCGTTCTCGCCTCGCATTCGGGAGGACGGCGGTTCGAATCCCCGTCCGGGCATCCAGATTTGGGTTTTCCATGGTTTCCCCAAATCACTCCAGGCAAATGCCGGGATGCTTCCTTCAAAAGGCCATGGCCAAATTCCTTCCCATTCCTTGCCCCCATCCTTGCCCACCATCCTTTCCCGTCTCTAAAAGACCTCGATGTTAAAAAGAGACGTAAAGCAGTTACAAAAAAAAATACAATAATTCGTAACTGCTTCATCACCATTCCTCTTGAATTTACTTAAAACTACTTGTGTCGTGGTTTTATTTAATATTTTCTATCATTCCCATTTCTCTGCAGTACCAAATGATCCAATCATTAAGTCTACAGAGGCTTTAACAAATAAAGAGATCTAGACAGCACATTTTCTTTTGTCTGCGTTGTCCGAGACAAAGTCATTAAGGAACTTCTAATCTAAAGGAGAGCAGAAAATGTTTACATCTGACTACGAGGAAATATAATAATTCCAAGACACTCGGTAATACTAAAATTCCAGTATCAGATGAAGTTTCGCAGAAAGACGCCAATGATTCAAATAAATTTTGCTGGGCCTGGTGGGTGAGCGATAAAGATCGCACCTGACATTTTTCATCGGCTTCCGGTAGTTTCCGAAAATCACTCAAGGTGATTGCCGGCATAGTCCCTTCACTAAGAACATGGCCGATATCCTTCCCATTCTTTGTCAACAATTTTCTCGTATAGTGATTTCGTTCTCAAGCTGCTGTAAAGTTCATGTTTTTTTTTTGTTTCTTTTTTGTTTTTTAAAAAGGAAATTTCTACACCAGCGGTCAGAACATGTTTTACAGGAAAGCTGATCCAATATATTTCCAAGCAGACACGATGTCGTTCCCTGTGTAGGGAGCCGTATTGTTGTGTGCGGTCGAACAGTGATTGGAGACGCGAGTTCCTATCTGGCTCTGAGCGATCTCTTTGTCCTGCCCGGGCGGAAGCTGCGAGGTCTGTGGACCCCGTCTGTCGCGGCAGCTGCAGCCCTCGGGGGGCAAAAACATCTTCAGCGGCCTCAATCTGGGCGCCAGGTGCGACCCGCTGCGTCCGGCCGCCTACCTGTTCAGAAACTCTACACCCTCAACGGCTAGCGTCGCGCTCCACTGAGCACTACCTCAAGGGGCTCTCCCTTGACAGGTTGCGCCTCGGAAATCAATTCCGCCATCCGCTAACGAAAGAGGCAAGTTGTGTGTTTTCGAAAAGTCACTGCTGGCGACATTTCCGTCAGCTTAAATTACTGGCACTGTCAGTGCTGCCAATTCTACAGATTTATGCGTAGATTTACGGATTTTTACAGAAAGTTACGATTTTCGGAATTTGTTAAAATATCTACGGTTTTTTTATAGTTTTTATTATTTGTTGATTTTTCCTTGTATCAGTTTGTTAAACATTGAGCGTACGTATATAGTATTAATGCATTACAGAATTGTCAATAATTGTGAATCGTTTCTTGCAACAGCTCGTGTGAACCAGTGATTGAAATAAAGCTCATATTTTGTTTGATTTTATAGATCGTAAAAGACCGTAATAAAAAACTATCGGCGCACTATTTACGCACGCTAATACGCTCGTTGGCACGGAGCAGTGGCTTCCGAGAAAGTCTAACCAATATACGTGAGTCAAAGGGGTCGCAGTTTTTCACATTTCCTATTACAGAAGATATGCTAAATTTAATGTCAACAAAGAAAATGTATTGTACGCTAAAAAAAAAAAAGGCACAGCAGCAGTGATGAAAGTGATTATGTAGATTAAGAATGTAGATTATTATTTTGTATTTCAAATTTTAAAGATCTGGAAATAAAAAGTATTCTTAATTTTGAATCTCTGTTCAATAATAATTGTTCTCTCAGTTAGCGAGTCTCCGGATTTTTGTACCCAATCTACCGAAATTTTAGTTGTCTATCAAGTGGCTGGAAGCACTGGGCAGTGTGGACAATTCTTCGGCCACTTTACAAGCAAAAACCCCTAATTTTTCATATTTCTTGAATTTTATAATTTACCTTGGTGAGTGTCTTTCCCGATGCTTGTTTCTGTTTTGTAAGCAAGCTCTATCCACTACCGGCTCTTTAGGCAGGGTACGAGCAAGCGAAATGAAGTTTTTAAGAGGTAGAATGGGAGTTACTAAAATGGATAAGATAAGGAATGAAGTGATTAGATGCACCATAAAACAGAATCCCCCAGAGGAAAGGGTAGAGAGGACCAGATTGAGATGGTATGAACATGTAAAGAGAATGGGGGTTCAAATAATCCCACGATAAATCCACGAAAATAAGATGCATGGTAAACGACCCAGAGGAAGACCAATAGATGGATGGATGAAAGGAGTGGAGGAGTGTGTACGGAAGAGAGGAGAGGACTGGAACAAGGTGGCGACAGAGAGATGGTGGGAAGAAAAAAGGAAATGCAAAGGTTTGTGCATGAAGCAGACCCGGCCAGAGGCTGGAAACTGTTGAGGATGATGACCTTGGTTTGCGAAGTAATCTGTTTACCTTTTATTTTTCTTCTAATATAAAAAAATAAACGTTTTTAACATCTTTGTAACCTATCGAACATGGTGGGTGATCTGTAACGAACCGGGTTTGTATTCGTGAGCGCGCGGGTTCGAAATCCCCGTCCGGCCATCCAGATTTCTGTTTTCCGTGGTTTCCCAAAATCATTTCAGGTGAATGACGGGGTGATTGCTTCAAAAAAGGCGAGGGCAGAATTTCTTCCCGTTCATTGCTCCTAGACCTTTGCCGTCTCTAATGACCTCGACATCGTCGAGGCGTAAAGGTATACGAAGAATAATATCTTTGTACCCTTTACCAACACCCTTACCCGTAAATTAAATTCTACAATTTCGTTACACTTATTGAAGTGTTAAACTTTGTAATAGTGGTTTGACTAACGCTTTCCGGGCTATGTTTCAGAAAACTGATGTAATAAATAACCAAAGCTACGTATCCAAAAACAAAATTAACAAAATTCAAAGCGCGTAATGTGTATGTGGACTATAACGTGATCTTTGGTGGGTAACGCGGAAAGGAGTGTTCATGTGAGATGTGTGATCTGTGGCCCATTTTTGTTCTCTGTGCGAACAAATTATCATTTCTTGTTCCTTTACTCGGTCGTGTGGAATAGTAAGATATTTTAAACATACTATAAGGTTGCAAATTGTGAAAACCACATTCAAATTGGTGCAGTAGGTTTTTCGTGATGCATGGACAAAAGGACAGACAGGCACAGACCACACACGGATTTTTAATAACATAGATAGATGTTGCTATCGCTCTCCCAATATCTATGCTTTCATTTCCGATTGATCTCGTTTTAGCTAGCGATATAGTTTATTATTTTATTCTGTGATTTTATTTACACTATGACTCCTTTATACTCATTTATAGAGATACTGGTTTCATCGGTATTTTGGCATGTGCTGCAACTCTTTCTAATTAAGGGCGATAGTAAACAAGTTTATGATTCACCTTAAAGTCCAAACAACAAAACGCAGTGAACAAGCAGTTTGTATCATCTAGTATTCGCCTTTGCGAATCTGGCAAAAAAAATTTCACGCAAATGGCAGAATCGTTTATCCAAGTTCGTCATGATAGCTGTATCTCTGCGATTTTCGATCATTATTCTTTACGATATGGACGAGCAGGAGTTAGACTCTTCCAAGATTGTTTTGCCGTTAACGTGTGTTTTTATCTCTGTTGCAATCAAGTGAGATGGAATCGTTCAGAAATCTAATTGAGAAGTCTTCCTCACGAGCATAAAAACTTCTGAAGGTATTCGTCATCTTTGTAAAAATAATTTCTCCTGTCTTAATCAATCGTGACAGATTCAAATCCGTGTTCGTTTCATCTGGCTCTTGACTCGATATACAGTATAGATTAAGGCTTAATAGAAACCACGGAGCATTTTTAGCATATATAACATTTAGAGTGTAAGATATCCCTAAGCTGAAGGTGGCATTAAGAATCCGTAAATATTCCGGCAGATTTGAGATTTTTATCTCAAATAGAATACACTTATCTTAATGCTAACAAATCTACCTTCTTGTGATTGTTATGTTATTTTTGATACCAAAACTGAAGTTTACAGTAAATAAAGGATCTAGAATACTGTTAAATACATTGGAATGGGGAGTGGGGTGTTGGGGGAACGTAAATGAGGAATGGGGCAGAGCTCGAATTAACAACGAGACTTCCTATGCTCTACAACAATTAACATTGTGCTGCGCTTGAATGGTGACTTGCGCTCCCCCTGTTTTCTTCCATTAATAATTAATTAGCTGAGGTGAGGGAACAGACCCATCGACCCTTCAGTCCCTCGCTAGATCCACCGCAACCCAGCATTTGCCTGGCATGAATGTCAGAGCAGTCGAGTCGGAATCTGCATTTCGAGTTGCCGACTCATCACAATGCAGCCCTTTGTCCCACACCAGAAGTTAAGGCAATGTTACCCACCTACTCTCTTTGTCGTCTGCTACGGAGACCACAACTATCAAGTATCCGAATGAGAACAGACGATTTGCTAACAGTAAAGACCTGAATTAACGTATCATTTATATTTGAGGATTTGATGTGGTGTCACCGATTTGCATTTGTAGAAACTGGAGTTCAGTTTAATAACACGAGATCCGCGATTTGTCCAAATTAGATATGTAAAGCCAATTAAATACTAAATGATGCAAGAAGATTAAAATCTCTGGGGTACCAAACTTACAATTACTTCTCGCTATAAAAGTTTTTATGAAAGACTGTTAGATGAAGGAAAAAGAGCAACAGTGTGTGGATTATAGGGTTGGGACAGAACTGTTGTTGATGGCTTGAAGTTTAAATTATAAGGAAACACTTATATAATTCATAATTCGTAGTAAGAAAATTCTTCAATGTACAAATTTCATTGTGATAGAATAGCGTATCTTGGACCAAATATGGTTATTGTCAGTTGCAATATCGCAAAGTGGACTCTCTGGTTTTATATAGTAAGAAGTAAAGCAACAGCCGTGTATGGTGGAATAAATCTGTTTTAAGGTAGTTGTGTTGAAGTGGAGACAATAAGAAATGCTAAATAAATATAGACGAGAAAAATGGATGATTTATTAATCAAATAATTAAAAGTTTAAAGGGAATTGGAGTAAAAATAATTTAGTATATCATTTCATGAAAAAATCGGTAAGATTCGAAACCACGTAAGTACAATTTGTTTTTGTACCAAATGTGAAAATAGTAATCTTACAAAATGTGTTGGAAAAACGTTTGATAATAAGCTCTACTGGGCAGCCAATATTGGGAAGGTGGTAGTAAAATGATACAAAATCCTCGATTTACTGCAGAGGCTGATGAAAGGGAATTGGGTTACAAAACTTGGTCATACCATTGCCTGAACGTGGTGTAGTAGTTTGAGACCACCATTTTGGTTATCAAATGCAGGAAGGAGTTGGAGGGGGTGCAAAGGAGAGCAGCTAAATTTGTTTGTGGAAAATACTGTAGGATCCAATCAGTGTCTGATACGATGAAGGAGTTGCATTTGGGCGTCAGTGGAAGACAGGAGCACGATGAAGAGAGTGCTGGAAGTGTACGAGGCGAATGGATTAGTGATGGGGCTTGGAGTGATATTGGTAGGAGATTTTTTTTTTTTTTTATGGCTTTCGGCAACTAAGCCATTCTGCCAGCTCGATGTGTTTATGATATCTCATCCAGTGATATAGTTTCTCCAGTATGTTATGATTACTAAGTATAGACACCACAGGACGGACAGGACATTCACACAGACACACAACATCCATGCCCGCGGCCGGATTCGAACCGGCGACCTTCGGCACGTGGAGCTAGTGCTCTAGCCCCTACGCTACCGAGGCCGGCATTGGTCGGAGAATAGGGAGTAGCGAATGGAAAGGAAAAGATGACCATGGGAATAAGCTGGCATCCAATTTCATGCATAAGGGGATTGGTTAATTTTTCTGTTATGGGCAGGGGTGTCAGAGAATGGAATAAATTACCAGGGAAGTCATAAATATATTACCAAAGACGCTAAAGAAATTTAAAATTAAAATTCGTAAATGGCAAAAGTTGATGGGTGCAGGACTTTAACACTCAAAGTATATAAGACGATGATAAAAAATAATAAGAAAGGGGTAATTAGATAAGGGAATTTGCCAACGGAGCGTGCGCAATTCAATTCAATTCAATTGCTCAGATATTGGGATCAGTCTGGTGACTTCCTAATCACGTGACGGAATGAGGATTGAATGGCAACTGGTTGACTTACAAGGAGAGTGCCAGATATATACTCGTATTTAATGGATTCTGGTTAAAGCAGGATCATTTTCCAACACTAAAAAAATAACTCCTCTCAAGTGATATAAATAAATACGCCGCATTTTGTGATAAAAAAGAGTATTCCTGAATTGGAAGACGTAAGCGGATGTCAAAGTTATAAATCATATATTTTTTTTTTTATCTGGTTTATCTAAAGCAGTATTACCTAGGAACTTAAAACTTTTCCACTATATCTATTATTTCCTGTATTTAGAGATACAATATTTAAAATACTTCCATCTTTTTCGGTTATATTAAATTCATATGGTCTTACGACCCAGTGACAGGAGTTTCAATTTGCCGCGCTTTCCACCTCTGTCGTGACTGGGCCTACGATTTACATCTACATCTACATCTACATTCATACTCTGCAAATCACAAACATTGTGGGTGGCAGAGGGTGCTAAGCACCAATCCTAAACCCGCCCATTCCAATCCCGAATAGTGCGAGGAAAGAAGGAATACATACAAGTATCAGTACGGCATCTTATTTCTCTAATCTTATCCCTCCGGTCATTGCGACCTAAATAGGTTGGCGGAAGAATTATTTCATTGCACTCGAAATTTAAATTTTTTCGCATATTCTCCAATAAATTCGAACGCAAGCTACGTCGTCTGTCTTCCAAACTATCCCAGCCCAATCTATGTATCAATTCTGTGACGCTTTCATAAGGGCTGTAACAACAAGTCACGAATCTAGCGGCTCTCCTCTGCACCCTCTCAACTGAGTCAATCAGAACCTTGCGATACGGATCCCAAACCCCACAACAGTAATCCAGATGCGGACGCACTAGTGTTTTATACGCTATCTCCTTTGTTTGAGCATTACAATTCCTCAAAATACGACCTATGAATCGTAATTTAGAATTAGCCCTGCCTACGACGGAAGTTATGTGCATGTCCCATTTCATATTGCTTTGTCCTATCACCCCCAGATACTTCACGGAATCAACCGTGTCAACAGCTGAATTGTTTATTTTGTACTCATGAATAATCTGATTCTTCTTGTTACTTATCCGCATTGCCTTGCACTTTTTGCAATTAAGTGTAAGCTGCCATTTACGGCACCAATCGAAAATAGCAATTAAAGTAGAATCCGAACCGTGGACCGTCCTAGTATACCCACATCATCAAAGCGAAGCCAGTAAAAATATGTGGCCGTATCATGATTTTAACGCGGGGTTTTGAGCGTTGTAGGTAAGCACCTTAATCGCTAAGCTCCTTGCTCACTCACCCGTTTATATTGATGCTGATATTATCTCGGCCCAAGGTTATATTCGCCATCAGCATAAATATTTGCAACATGCAATCTATGTATAATACGGGAACAAAACACTTGATATTGATGGCTGTGTCGGATGCAAATTCGAACCCGTACAGCACTAGTCTATCACAATCGTTCTACGCCCTCAAGTTTGTTCACTACGCTGAGAGATCAGCTTCTAAACATATCTCCTTTCCCAGCAAAGAAATTCTTTCAAGGAATAGATTTTCATCTCTGAGAGTTCCTGGAGCAAGCACCAGAACCATGACGACTCCATTTCCTGGAATCAGCAACGATAAAAGAGGCACAAACATCCGTTCCAAACAAAACACGACGTAACCTGCTTGGCGCAAGATCATGACGCTGCAACAAGTGTTTTTGGTTTTTTGTGTCTTTCGTTTATGAATTGTCTCATTAGACGAGACAAAGTTTACAAATTAGATAGCTGTCGGATTAATCGATCATCTAAAAAGGAAATTCCATTACTTCTTAACTTATTTTCGTGTAAAAATATACATATTTTCGCAATAACAAACATCAAATTGTACTGAACCAAAACATGGCCCTTCTAGTGCATTTTCCGAGGCCTCAGGTAAGTCAACTTCGTGCAGGTAGTTGGAGCATGTGTTGAACGGTCTGATCTTTATCACAGTTGCACTTGAGGTTATCGACTTTAGCATACCATCAATCTACGGTAGTTCCGTGGATACTTTATGAAATTTTGACTCTAAAGTCAACCAATAATTTGCACGGATTTTTTTGTCATTTTAACAACTTTTCACTATTAATAAGTGATTAACGTGCCACGGTGGTAGATGACACACAAAAAAGCCACATACCTTTTTTTTTAAACGTACCCGCTTTTTCAGTCATGGCGTTATATTAGGCAGGGTGAATGAACGCTAGAGGCAGCGTAACGGCTGGATTGTCACTATCGCTATTGATTACTATCCTCGTTTATTCAGTCAGATATAGGCCCTCTTTTTCTGGCAACATACAAGTATGTACCTAAGTAGGTTGTCCTCTTACTGAGATATCATAGAAGAAAACTAACAAGTAGATTATTTCCTAAACTAAATACCCGAAAACTAAGAACTTGCAATATATTTTTCTTTTTATCCATTACACTGATTCCTGTTTATTCTAAACCTTTTAGAGATAATTTACTGCACTTTCTTACACATTTTTTGTTCCTAGTATGGCTTCATGTATCCCGACAACTTCCGCTACCTGCTACACAGTTAACCGTCTGAATTGCACCCAGATTCTACACTCCACGTTCTACTGCTGCAGATGTGTTTACACCAGATAATTTAAAAATTATTACGTCTTCCAGTTCTTTGTGTCCTGTGCCATCACCTCTCATACTTGCTTACATATATTCTTCTAGAGGTAAAGCATCAAGCCGGGATGCTTCCTTTAAAATGCCATGGTCGAATTCCTTCCAGTTACTTCTCCCCTGTCCCATCCCGACTCTAACGACCTCGACGTCAATAAGGCGTAAAGCCATAAGTTAAAAAAAAGCATCAAAACTTTTTCTATTGTGTCTATTATAGAGCATTTTCAAATAATCGACACAGAGAGACAGAAATTCCGAAGAAGTTTCCTATTCATTCAACCAATGTTATACAGTGGGCTTTAACCTATGATACGCCGGCCTCGGTAGCGTAGGGGCTAGAGTACTGGCCCCGCGTGCCGAAGGTCGCCGGTTCGAGTCCGGCCGAGGGAATGGCTGT
The DNA here is from genome assembly GCA_031002005.1 of Vandiemenella viatica. NCBI lineage: Eukaryota > Metazoa > Arthropoda > Insecta > Orthoptera > Morabidae > Vandiemenella > Vandiemenella viatica. The sequence goes on along the minus strand of JARYHS010011408.1, from coordinate 263,916,912 downwards.
TTAAGTGTTGTATGTGAGTGTGCTAGTCATGTCAGTCCTGTGGAATTTCTAGAATTACTTGAAAGACAATATACACATGGAGAAACTGAAAAAGCACTGGATGAACTAAACTCATACTTGAGCTGGCTGCATGGCCTAAGGAAGCCAAATGCCATATTTTTTTTTTTAAAAAAACTTATGATCCATTCTCGCGAGAGCTATTAAATTTCACACAGAGCCTGATGGGTAAGTGGTATCACTCGGGCCTAGGGTTCGAGGGAGTTGGGTTCGAATCCCCGCCCGGTGATCCAGATTTCGTTTTTACATGGTTGCCCGAAATCATTCCAGGCAGAATGCCATGGCCAATTTCCTTCCCGCTGCTTGCACCCACTTCCTTCCTACCACTAATTACCTCGACGTTGACAAGGTGTAAAGACCGAAGCGAAAAAAATCATGTTCCTTCAGACATGGAGGACCAATGTGGACCCTTCATCTTACGGTCTCCTGTTATGTTTGACCTTCTAGCCTCAAATATTATGCTACCTATGTTAAAGAAATATGGTATCAATTCGTTATGACATAAAAATAAAGAAGCTTCACCAATTCAGAACTATCAATCAAATAAATCCAAGTTTTTCCTTTTCCCGTTTCTCTGAAGTAGTACAGATAAGAGATTAAAACTAAAAACTTACTTTGCTGCTTTTGTGATGTGAGTACCTTTGTATGGCACCTGCCTCTTGATGGATGCTACACTACAGTTGGCGGTCTCACTATCTGTGTCGTCTGTTCATAATTCCTCCACGAGTCAAGCGAGAGCGTGCCCCGGGTTGCCACTAATTTCGGAGGAGCACTTCCACCAACTACTACTACTGCTGCTGCAGCCGCCCTGGTTTTTTATCCAAGAAACTCTTTCTCGGGGTGGCTTATCTTCCCTCCGCGCTCTTTACACTCGTTTTATTTCCCCATAAATTTCGGGGGAGTCTGAGCCCGGCTCGCAATCGCCCTCAGCACTTTTAAAGACCATTCTGAGCGGGGAAGAACCTTGTTTCTCGTGCTTTAGCCAGACACGGAACGTGCTCCGCCATAAATCAGTTTCCATTTTGAAAGTGAGGTCTGTGAAGCGTGATCGATTTGGCTAAAAAGTGGGGCGCAAGTAGGGTTGCCAGATACAGGATTATAATTTCCGGGACATTTCTGGGGTTAAAAAGGTTTTTTAGTGATACAGGATTATAAATTCCGGGACATTTATGGGGTTAAAAAGGTGTTTTAGTGGTATGTTTAAGGAGTGAACAAATATTCAAATTAATTAAAAAAAGTTGTACTTCAGGTAAAAACAAGATTATTAATTCAACTTTGGTTGAAAATCACTACGTCATAATTGAACACACTATATATATATATATATATATATATATATATATATTGTCTCTGACCGTTGGTGAGGTGGAGCGGTCCTCTACCTCCCGCTGCGAGCGCGGCATGGCCACTGTGGTATCTTAAGTTTGAGAAAAAAAAAACTGGTGTACAGTAATTCCGGGACAGTAACGCTTAATTCCTGGACACGGTACAAGATACAAAATTTCGGGGCATTCCCGGATTTCCCGGCCATCTGGCAACCCTAGGCGGAAGAGAAGACAAGTACTGATCGAGTTCAGACCTACAAAAAATTCGGTCGGGAGTTTGAAGGTTTGACAGTTCGCCATGACATTAAAAGAAACGGTGTGAACTAGGTCCTTAAGAACTTCAGAAACTAACACAAAACTCATTTTGTTTTGCATCTGAGCGAATCAGCTAATCAAGTCAATGAGCTGCAGATAGACCAGTTGCCACCGATACGAAATGCAATTGCGTAGAATTTATGAAAAAAAAGCCAATTCACTGAATTTTAGGAGTTAATTACAATCCTTTTGATTATACCCTTCGTTGGTTAGTGTCTGCCACAGATTTTTTTATCAACGAACGTGAGTGAAAACGATTTTACTGGCCGAACTATTGTACACACTACATTCATCATTTGTGACATTCCTTACGGCACGCTTGAAATCCTTTGCCTAGGAGTACAACTACTCTGCAAGCCAGCTTAGCATCGGATGTGGGGAAGAGGCTCCAGTGTTGCCAGGCTATCCGGATATTCTTCAGTTTTTCAGCCTCAGAATATTTCCTCATTTACTCGATATATTCTTCCATTCTTTACGTTTCACTGTTAAGTCACTCATATGTTTTAGTTAGAATTTTGTTTAAATAATTCTACGTAACAGCTCAGGTGAACAACATGACCAAAGTGTCCTATATTTCCTTACAGTTCTCTTCAGATTGATTCTCTCTTCATCTTCCTCCAGAATCTTAATCTTCTCTGGAAACTAACAACACGATTCTTGACTATACTGTATAGCTCTAGGTACCGTAAGATGAGCCTAATCACCTAGTGCATTCATTTTCCCAGAAGCTTTTTTGTCGCACTTTTCCTATTACAAATCAACAAACAAATCTTAATAGTTCCGTATTCTCTGCTTCGATGAATGTTCATTGGCCAAATATACTAGAAAAATTGTTTTAATCGCCGAAGTGATACAATCTTTACTTGCTTGAAAAGACAGGATGAAATCCCAAATTTATCAGAATTTTTGCCCACAATTTACTTAAATGTGCCTAAATGGTTTAAATTCCGTTACCATTAGTGTGGTGTCAGAAGTTTCGATAAGACTATGAAAACCTCCTGGTTACTTACTGAACATAAATAATTACTATTAAAATATAGGTTCTTTTAGCGTCGGTCGCCGGGTGTAGGTACTACTATTCGTCGGGGTTATTAAATTCACAAAATTTAGAATGAACATCTACACAAAAACTTTATTCAAGTTCATAAACTTATGCATTCACACCGACGGGAAGTACCACCACCAAAATAATATTTAAGCAAGGAATCAGACTCATTTTCCGAAAATTGCAGACTCGTGGGATAAGAGAAATTGAACTACAAAAACTCCCACGCTCTCTACCGTCCTCTTAACACGTCCACAGTCACTTGCAATCACAGCATTCCATTCAAAGCAGTGCATTTAACATATTACTAGTTTCCATTATTTACTTCACCGAATTTTTTTTTTTTTTCACAATTTCTACGATTAAAACCGAAATGTTCACTCCTCCGAACTTCACTTGACGGCGGTCAAAGATCCACTCTCACCATACAAAGACAACATAACATTCACTCACGACGTAGGCCACAGATATTCCTGTATGGCACAGACGTGTGTTATGTTACAACTACCATAGGGGACATTCGGCTTTTAGGAAGTAAGGACGCTGTATAATCAAATTTATCTTTGGCAGTAATCATAGGAGTTGGTAATTTACCCAAAACAGCAATGCTACGTAGATACGTCTTAAAGGCGGAAAAATAATATTCACTTTAGTTTTATAGTACAAAATTTACTATCTGCACTTACAGAGTTAATTCCAAAATGTTATGTATATAGTTTGAAGGGTCAGAAAATTGTAGTACGCTTTCATTTTATATGTTTTGTACTAAACTTAAGCAGAAGGAGAAGGAGAAGAGGCGTTAGAAATAACTTTAGGTGGCCACGTAAACGAATCCCTTCCCATTTATAACCAACAATCCTTTCCGGGACTGTTCTATCTATAAATCATAAAGCCAGTATAAAGAATAGAACGACTATAGAGCCAGACAGGTTAATACAAAACAATAGTCTCTCTACATAGATCCCAGCAGAGACTGCTTCTGTTGAATGTAGACAGGAGTCAATTTCCAGTAAAATAATTACACAAAATATAAATGAACGTACCAGAAGAGAAGAATCACACTCGAAGAATAATATGCATTACATTTATTATATCAAATACATTTACAGATGTAAAAGTCACATCATTTATCTCGCCTGTGCGTTGTCACCGTACAATTTTGGCAGTGCTAAATTCGGTTACAAAACTGGCGGCTGTCTCGCAGCAAACTGTTTTGACCTCTGCTTAATTTACGTTCGAGTGGCGAAACAGGTAGACGTTCGAATTAATTAAACTGAAGCTGCGGTGTCGGCCATAACTTGTTGCGGCACCGAGCTCGCGGGATCTCGGAGATCACGCTCTTCATAACAGCACGGATAAAAATAAAAATCCAACAGAATTTATGCTAAGCCCACCTGTCTGCCAAATGCGTACAGAAAAACCATTATTTCCACATTTACACTTTTTTAATTCTACAGTGATTTGACTTGTATAACACAAACATAAAAGGAAGCTTTTTAAAAAAGAAAATAATTTCGTACTCACTTCTTTAAAGTTTATTTGAATTGTGCGTTTATAGATACTAGTTCATTATCATGAAGTGTTACTCATATTTTTTCAGTATTATCTTCAATTGCAAAATTATTCACAATCGCAACTTAAAATTATCGTTTTAGAGACCTTATTCGAATCAACTCTGAAAAAATATATTAAGATTAACAGTAGGCAAAATATCTGTGGTAGTAAGACATTACTCTCCCAATAGTTATACTTTTCTTTGTTGTTGTTAAAACTTGAATTTATTCAGGGTTCAACCACATACATCCCTCTACCAGTTATGACAAATATCATCAGAGTGTAAAAAATTCCCAACCATATTAACTATTAACTGAACACTTAAAGGATTATGCAGCGCAGGACCCAAAGGATGCTGCAGAAGACGTGATTTTGCCTCACTTCTTTAACAGAATATCCGAATTCTGAGGCTTAATAATAATATGGTTAATTTCACTTAAGGTATATACCTATTTAAGGAGATTGTAAATACAGATAATTCAAATTCTTCTTCTGGAAATGGTTTTTTTTATGTGATCAGCCTTGAGATAGGTAAGATGTTATCCTTCACTTTTCCTGTTCCACGCCAACCTCATCGTCTGCAGATAATCATTAAAATTCACGTCATCAATTATCATCATATGTAGTGTCGTTAGTTCATCGATATGGTACAAGTTTCACGGCTAACTAATGTTCAGCTTCAAGGAAAAATCTCAGAATGATCTGGATCTAAATTCATGCACCTATAAAATCAGATATCAAGCAATTCGATTATTTGTAATGTACAAGTATGACAACTTAATGCGTCTTTTCATCTTTTGACAGCTATGGTTGGTTCAGTTGATTACTACCACACTTGCCGAAACAATTTCCCTGAAAAATTTTTCCGGGTAAACTTTGCATTTCGAAAAAAAGTTAAGTGGTGCTCGCATAAGATACGTTGAATTTAGTTTTTAATAATTTAAATTGCCTTCACAATAGCATCAACGTTAAGTACTCAACAAGAATATTAATATTAAGGGTGGTGTGTTTGTCCTCGATGTTGTGTTATCTTTGGCGCCTATCCGTTCTGCTTTCGAAAGGAGTGGTCGTCTTTGATGTTGTGTGATCTTTGATATAACTGTTCACTTTATGAACAGATCATTTATTGCTCCGTCCTCCGCCAACGTAGTCATAATAAATACCACAATTTTTAATTTAGACCCCAACCTTTCATTCTATGAAAAACCCTTTCATATAAGTTAGGAAATTTTTGCGTGATGCGTAGACAAGGAAATCCTAGGGAAAAGGCAGCATACAGGTTTCTACAGGGTGTTAAAAAGTGTCATATATTTTAGGAGGTGCTAGTATGTATCAAAATCAGACAAAAATGTCCAAAAAAACATTGGGCGGCAAACACATACTTTCGGAGATATTAGCAAGTGCGCAATGTGACGTCCGTCCATCGCAGTGCATGACTGCCAATCGGCGTAAGGAATCAAAGGCTCCTCTACACAATCGCCCATGACGGGCGAATAAAAAAGTGGCCATCATCGTCGCGATAATGAGTTGCCGTCTGTGAATTTTTATTTACTGACTGTTGTCTGTTGAAAATTGATGTCAAAGTGATAGCGGCTTGTGGTGATCACGGATTAATAAGTTACTCTATGTTATGAAATCATAATTTTAAATTACTTGAGGTTTTGTTTTAGTTAGGTTTTTTGTTGGTTGATGGCTGAGTATGAAATTGAACTCAATCATCGCAAATTCCAATTACGAACCGTGCAACCTCAGAAGGAAGTTCGATGTAAATGTGTAATTTCTGCTGGTGTTGGCGGAACATTGTAAAATAATTAATTTACTGAAATTATGATAAACACAAAGAAAGGCTTACGAATATTTCATTAATCAGATAATTTCTATAACGTATTTAAAAAAGAAGAAAAGACGACCGTATAACTAAAGAAGAGACTACCACAATCTTCCCGAAATAACTGGAAAACATTAAATAAGTACCAGGCAGAAACGATGCACAAAGAAAAATAACACAGGTTGCTGTTATCTATTTGCTTAATACATATAACCATATCGGAATGAGCATCAAAAACAAAAAAAAGTCATGTGAAATAGATAAAGATGGTGGATATTGACTATTCACCGCAACTGAACAAGGTACAGAGCCTCCAATTATAGTGCTAGGTATTAGACAACTCTTGCTTGCAACTTCGTTTTCACTTCTTCGCCCATACACATGATTCCCCCCCCCCCCCCAGAAAAACTATGAATAAACAACTAGCCGAACTTCTAGCAGAACCATCATTAGACTTTGATAACTTCGATCGCGTGTCATCAAGCGTCTTTGAATATCTAGTGTAAAAATATCTCCATTGGTTGCGAAAAAAGTAATATTTTGTACCTCTGCGTGCGACTGAATGATGGGCGATTGTGTGGACACGCGCACCATCATCGGCACGCATTCCTTTGATGTACAGAAAACTAACCGATCGCTCACGATTATAGGCGTTGATGGCCACTCACAGACGATTATGCCCTCTATACAATCGTGCGTGCCTTTAGTTGCCCATCATGGGCGATTGTGTAGAGGAGCCTGTCCTTGTTAGTCTTATACTTGCTGACATGCACTGAAATCGTATAGGGCCAGACCAACCAGGACAGTTTAAAAGAGTGAGAGATTCCTTACGCCGGGCGGCAGAGTCATGACGACACATTGCGCACTTACTACCTCCGAAAGTTTGTTTGCGGCCCAATGGTAATTAGATATTTTTGTATTATTTTGACGCATACTATCGCTTCCTAAAATATTTGAAACTTTTTTAACACCCTGTATACGTAGCGATTATTTTTCTATAGCGTCACTACCTCTGATCGTATGTTGCCAATGTATCATCCTACAAGATTAGCTGCTATACGGCAGTAATTATCTGTGACGCTACATCTGTCAAAGATCTCTTCGTTGGCGGGAAGACGATGGCGATCGTAAAACTGATCGTCGTTTCCCCGTGATGCTGGCGCTATTTGTAAGGTTCCCTTGGAGAGTAATATCCCGAAACGACATTCTGCGAAGCGTTAAGCACTCTAGAAGGCACCCATAAAGAATTACTGTGTCGTAAAAACAATGCGTGCCATTAGTCGATAGCAATACGATCCCCCGCTGTGACGCGAAGACCGAATATTAACTGCAATACTTAGGAAATATACGAGGTTCCTGACTTCACAGCAGCATCTCGGAAAACATATTTCTACCATTTCGTATGCTGCGTGCGAAAGGGTGTGGAAATACATTACCACGGAATGGAGATATTACTATGCAGTAATGACAACTTCGTTCTAGTAACTGCATTGTAAGCATCTTGACAAAGGAAGCAATAAAAGGAACAGCAGACTACAAAATTTAGGGGAATGGTCCCATAAATTATACAGCTTCTCTCCCGTCTTGTTGTTGTTGGCTGCATTTCACTCTGACGAAATATCCTCCTCAAAAATCGGCGCTTACTTTATGAACAACGTTATTTATTAGGGTTTTATTGGTTACTAGCGGAGTTCCCGGCGTTGCCCGGTATAGTTGGCTTAGATTTTCCCGCAATGAAAAACATTTGTACAAAGTTTCATAAAATTCGCACCACACTATTTTCATTCGTCCGAAAAGATTCATGTATATCAAGTTTCGTCAATTTGGTTAAGAAATTGCATTACTACGTTACTGAACAACGCTAGATTATGTTAGAAACTCACATTTGATTAAATTGCGAAGTGAATGGATATACTTTTTGATCGAAACGCCAGATACTTTTACTCTGCAAATTCAGCCTTTTATACAAATATCAAAAGTGAATCCGGAATAATATTATCATAAACAAAAGACTAATGCTGATGGCCAAAGACATTGTTCAGAGATTGTGCTTTCTATGGCGTATAAAAATTTAATATCTCGAATTAAAGGAAAGAATACTTCAAGTTTTGTTTAGTGTGAAAAATAGTTATTATTGTAAAGTTATCTTGTTGCTTTCATCGAAGGCTAAGAGACATTATAGTTGTATGTTTAGTGCGAAGTATTGATCATCTAATCCTTCCATCTTTGGGATTTGTCATCATACGTTCAGTATTTCATTTAATGCTCCTTCGTTATTTAACGTTGAAACATAAGAAATGCCAAACAACTGAATTAAGATTCTAAGCTTTAAAACAGTGAAAACTCCATCGAAATCTGCTCAGTAGTTTGAGAGTTTTTATAAGACCAATGTATCCGGTTTTCGTTTTATACAGATAGATAGATTACAGATAATATCATCATAATCATCAGCCAATTAAACCATGAAATGCTCTGGCGTCTTACAGTCGTGAGTCCAGACAGAACTTGAACAGTTTTCTCCAGGTAGACCAGTCTTGGGTGTTCATTTGCCAGCTAACTCCAGCGACTCTGTACGTCCAATCTTTGTCCAATTGATCGGGTCGTTTTCCTCTTGGTCTCTGATGATATCTTGGACTCCGCTACGATACCGATTTTGTTCATCTTTTCTCGGATAATGTATGTTCTATAGAAAATATATAAAAATATTATACCAGCATCATACACCTTGTTTTCCCATAAAGTTCCCTCGTCCATCTGTACCTTCGCCTAAAATAATTTCTATATTAACATCTAAACCAGTGATCAAACGTAACGTTCTGCCTTTCAGGGTTTTTTTTTTCCGTAAATTATCGTCTCCCCGCGCTTCATCGAGCCAGCGAATGCTACGCAGCATTAGACCGACTAGACGTCTGCCGAGTATTTTTAAGACCCCTTTGGGTACATTTATTCAATTTAATCGAATAAATATAATTAATTTCTTGCTCTTACAGTTAGTGATTAACATGAACAATTCGTTCGATTTTGTTGCAGACCGACGGCCAGATATTTAGCTCTTTTTAAAAGCTACACCTAGCTGCAATTGACGAATACTGTCTTCTGTCCTTTTTATCGTCTACAGTGGTGTCGAAGTCCCTATTATCATTTCAATAGCTCGTAGTCGTTTTATTTTTAATAAATAACTTTAAGGTTTTCATTTTTGCATATTTCTGAAAGTACAGTGACCAATTAGTCGTGTTTCAGCACCGTGACCAATTGTTTTCGAGTCAATTGCACTCAGCCAGTTTTAACGACAGCTATTTGGATCGCGACCACGATAAGAAAACTTAAGCGATGAGGAACAAAAGACTGTTGACGCTAAACCGTCAAGCAGGCAATGTGACTGGGATGGAGAAGGATTTACCACTAGAACACCAAACAGCACAAGTAAAAGCCCGGCACGTTCTTCCTTCTGTCCTTTCGTGTTCTTTTGCAAGTATGACGAACCCGTCTTAATGAGCGTACCGGTTGTAGAACACTTTTTTAAAAAAAATTCTTATGTGTACATTAGAATTTTTCGTTTTTGAGTTTATAACCCCTTTCAATATTTCATTTAAACAAAAAATCTGACGTGAAATGCAACAGGGCACAATTATTTTATAACCATATTACTGTGAATTATTACAACCTATTGGTCAAATTAATATTAATCAATAATAAAAAACCGAATTTTAATGGTAATTTCTACTGATGGATTATATGATTCCGGGTCTCATGACGTGTTTTTCACCAACTCTTAATGCATGAACAGAGGCGATCAGAAGATAAAAGGAAGGCTGCCAAGCAGGAGAAGGCAGCTTTTTTTTGGGCCCTCCTCACCTTAATTAAAAAAAAGGCGACCTGCCATTCAGTCTAAAAGCATCAGGGAGGCAACGCTCTTTGAGAAAGGTGCCAAAATAAAAGAAGAAACAGCAGACACTAACAAATCGATGCGCTGCGATGCCATCCCATCATTCGTAGCGAACGGGCTCCTTCCCTCAGTTTCCAGTGGGCAAATTCGTATCTGGAATACGTGTGTCTGTTTAGAGACGCTGCAGCCGAGTTGTATGGGTTGGCTCTCCCCAGGAGCTGATCGAGTGAATTAGCAGCGAGCTGGCGGGGGTGATCCTAATGGGCCGTCACTCTTACCCCGGGTCCTGGGTAAGCAGTTTACAGACACGGCAATCCAATCAGCGGCCGGCCAGCTCGCGCGGAACAAATCGCGGACCCAAACAGAAGTGAATTCTGTCCAGTCAGACACAGGTGCGCCTGCGAGATAGGCTCCACGCGCAGCCGACCGAACTGAATCTGCCCGAGCATGAAGCTTGTTAACATCGATACATGGACCTTGGTACAGGAGTAGAGTTGAATAAATGAGCAAGTGCGTTAGTTTAGCCCAAGGCTAACCAACCCCAGGCCTGCCAACAGCAGCAGTCTAGAATATGCTAGCTCAGAAACCCCTGCAAAAGTCTCATTGATTTTTTTAAAAACTTTTTGATTGTAATTAAACTGTTTTTCTTATATCTTTCCTATATTTAAATATCTGTTGTAACTATAGGCAAGTATTATGTGGCCCGTAGGCTAACTTAGAATCGACATTGTCTCCAAAATTGGTTGGACATCCTTGGTTTAGCCAGAATTTCCGAAGCATTAAACCGTTGGCAGGCGGGTCAAAACATAATAATGCTTCTTTTTTTTCGTGTTGCACCTTTGCGGGAAGGAGTAAAGAAACTATTTTCTCGATAATTTATTCTTTTATGCTATCAAAAAATGTAGTAGGTTTTTTTTTTTTTTTTGTTTTTTGTTTTTTTGTTTTTGTTTTTGTTTTTTTTGGTGAGAAACGACGGAACCAGTTCGTTTAACTCGTTTTTATTAAGATTTGCTGATAGAATGCAAATTTTACCTACCATGCTTTCTTGCTACGCTTGGCTGTTTCGCAAGCAGAAAATTATACTAAAAAGTGACCACATTTGAGCCCCAATGGAAATTTGCTCACTTCACCGAAAATACCATTCAGGATTGCTTCAAGGTAATTACGGAATTGTTAGAAGTAGTGAGCACTGTTCGAAGGAGTGAACTGAATTCACGCTTTAAGTCAGGTGATTTTATTTCTTCGATCCAAAGCAGCGATATAGCTTTTACAGACACTGTGGAAGTAAACTAATATTCAATTCAAGCAACAGTTGGTTAAATCGCTACCTCCAATAATGCTTATTTGTCACTACCCTCTTGCCTTCCATACATTTTAGATAAGATATAAAAAGGAAGTTCTACAAATCAACATAGCAAATTAAAGGTTTTAACATAGTGGTAGGGGAAAAAAAATATTGGAATTAAAAATTCGTCCTACAAGTTTAAATAATTATTTTTTTTTTTTAACTATTAGTCAATTTAACGTAACGTGGAAAATATGTTATAGACAGCTATCATAAAGAAATTCTTTTCACATCCGTATGAGAAAATGGTTTCTGAGGATCGCAAAACGTAAATTTATACTAAGTATTATTTATTCATGAATTTAATTGCTTTAGGGAGTGTGTTCCATACGAAAAAATAAAATAAAAAATGCGTAACATGAAAATCTGTAACGTAATACTTATCTTTGATAAGAAATCTTGATTATAAAATCTAAATTAAATTATGTTCTACGTATAAACGTTAAACAGATGATATTTTTTACAATATCGAGCTATTGTATGCACATGATGTTCGTAATCATGGTCCCGTAAAATTTTGGCATTAAACACCACGTCGCGTTCCTGTTATCTTAGAATTCATGGAGACGCGTCCACAGACTATACCAGAAGCGCTTAGCTAACTTCCAATGGTATTAAGTAGTATCTACGGTCCCCCGAGCGGCTTGGGACACAGGGTAGGTACTTGTAGGAACATTTAGTCGAGTAGCTTGACTACTCAGAGGGAGCTTACAGCTGTTATGGTCTATAGCGCGGGGGAGCATGCTTATATTACTGCTACTAATGAAACAGTGGTTGAAAGTACAGAATTATATTTACAACCCTTTCATAGAAAGGAACAATAAGAAAGATACATAGTCTTGGCTATATACAACAGAACGGTACTACGGCCCAGTAGATACAGATGCTTACAGGTTTAGAGCAGAGGGCGGAGGCAGTGGCGACGTCCTGGGTTCGGGCTCGGGGCGGACTGCCCGGGCCCGACGCGACGCTGCGACGTCCGGCCCACCACATTCGACCAATCACCGACTTGTGGCTTCCTTTATACACGCAATTACTGCTAATATCACCCACTAACGGTACAGTTGCCTCAACATTGCCTCACCTCCGCCGAAATTGCTAGAAATCCAGGCATATCACGCGACAACCATTTTACATGGTACACTGCTGCCAATACCCTTGCGAGAATTACTTTCCTCCGTTCCACGTTACAGTGTACTGTTATGTTCAGGCACTACCACGTATCATACTTAATGGGTGGTTTCCCGTTGCCTTTCCCAGTGTGGAAATGTTTGTGTTACTGTTAGTGTAGATGTCTGAGATAGTGTGTGTACTGAGATAATGTGAGTATTGAGTGTAGAGTGTTTTTTGTGTCTTTGATAAGAGATGAAATAAGATAGAAGGTAAAACCCAGTATACTACTCTTACGAAAGACACCGTAGCATCAAGGGTGTATTACTTCGCTATACGGACGAATCACTATCAACAGCGTCTTATGCCATCATTCCATATGCACTGCGGTGAGGTTCTGGGTTTAATCCACGATTTTGGCGCACAATCTGGTGAAAAGGAATTGTGCAGCTCCACATCCCTACCCTGCCGTCCAAGTACTGACACTGAAAATTTCTTCCACCATAGAACTCGAACCGGGTAACGCCGCTTCAGGCGCCAGACACCATCACAGTGCCTCAACCAACTGACCCATCACAGCGAGTACATACACCGTTATTAGCAAATATAACCTGGCCCCAATACACACTGTTTATTCCGAGCTTCATAACGGTTTGATATAAACGGAAAATTATTACTTATGTTCTTTACAAATGGCAGACAATGCCATGTCGTGTTCGCAAATGGGGCGTCCATTAGTTACGTGAGGTGAAATGTGGGGGGGGGGGTCCGGCGAAATCTCACGAAACCTCATCAAGGGGGATGCGGGGGTAAACGGAAACCGACTTTAGAGGGGGGTATGGAGCATGAGACCTAAAAAAAAGTTCTCATAAAGTTGCGAGGTCCATTCGTAGGGGAAGGGGGGCGGGTCTCCGCCAAAATCATTTTACAGGGGGGGGGGTATTCCGGAAAAAAACCCTCACGTAATTAATGGACGCCCGCAAAAGCAATGTTACCGTGTTTTTTTGTTTTTTTTTTGTTTTTTTTTTTTTGAACTATGGGTCGTAACTTTCACGGTAAAAGTACGAGAGTTATTCAATAAGTCCTGAGAAAAAGGTAAAAAAAAAATCTGTAGATTCGTTTTTATTTTTCAGTGTAATCTCCTATTAGCTTTATACACTTTTCCAAACGGTTCTTTAACTTATCTATGCCCTCCAAAAAGTATGATTTTGGAATTACTGCAAAATAAGCATCTGTTTGGGCGATGACCATCTCATTGGATGAGAACCATTGTCCGCCGAGTAATTTTTTAAAGTTTGTAAATAAAAAGAAGTCACTGGGGCCAAATCTGGCGAAAACGGAGGATGTGGTAATAATTTGAACGTCAGTTCCATAATTTTGGCCATGGAATCTGTGAAGGTGTGCACCCGTGCATTGTACTGATGGAAGAGGAACGCGACACCCATCTTGCCGAAATTTTATTCATACCTAATTTTTTGTGAAAAATAGAATACACTGTATTTTGAGACATTCCTACTATTTCGCGCACTTTGATTCATCAAATACTGAAAACAATATAGTGCATTTTGTCAATGATTTCAGGGGTAGTCACATCCACTGGACGTCCCGAATGTTGTTCATCTTGTGTGGATGTTCGACCATGTTTAAACTTATTTACCCAATTAAACAATTGCAAACGTAGAAGCAGATGTGCCGTAAACTTCATCCAGCTCAGCTTTTCTCTCTTTTGGTTTTAAGCCTTCTAAATAAAAGTGTTTAATCACCTCTCGAAACTCTGAATTTTCAATTTTTCTCAATGAAGAGCACTTGCCTGCTTCAATCGGCAATAACTATGAAACCACATGACGTAAGTAGCTGAGATTTTATCTTCAATCTAGTGAGTAATGGCGCTTACCAACACAAAATAGTTTTCGATACTGCGCACACGATGTCTTGGATTTTCTAAGGGCTTATTGAACGACCTCCGTATTTCCGGAGCGATGCGATTAGTTAGAACTGCCGTCAGAGTATCGACTTTGGGGCAATGGCCACGCACTCTGAGTGCTCCAACAAGTTCCTCGCAGGCTCGCCGGGCCGATATCGATTAATCGGGGTTGAGCCACCCTCACCAGCTGTTCCCCACCCTAATGATCATTCCCACGGCGCGCCGTCAAATATCTCAGTGTATGGCTCTAGAGCACGCGCAACACACAAAATTGTAGTTTAAAAAACTAAAAACACGCTTTCGTACTAATGTGAACTAAAAGGTTAAAAATAATCTTTAAATATAAATATTTTGTTTAACAGCGATAGAACGTCCCACAATTCCCGATAACATTTTTTTTTGAATAGTCTTAAAGAATAAAGTCACTGATTACAAAATTAACTTTAATTTTTTACTTTATCCATGATATATGGACTTTGTGAAAGTCTGTAACTGTTTAATATAATAAGGTATGCAAATAATTTTCTGCGACACAGTTACTTTAACTGTGTCGCAGAAAATTATTTGCATACCTAATTAACTTTAATGTAAAAAAAAAAAAATAAAAAAATGCATGTGGTGTTGTCTACATAACTTTTGACAATGACTATCTTTTCAAACAACCGGCGACAAAAAATATAAGAAAACTTATATGGCACCCACCGCTTTTTTACATTAAATTTAATATTGTACATACATACATTACATACCATACCATACATACCATATGTACCGTACCATACCGTACCATACATACATGCATACATATAGGTCAAGCTAATATAAAGCGTGTAATAAAAAGCCAAATACTTCTTTCTTTTTACGCGCTCTAAACAGCGATAAAACATAATGGAGTTGTGAATGGAATGCAAAATTACATTTGAGGCTCTTCTAATTGAGACCGTAATGCGGATATTAAAGCGCGTTTGTAGCTATAACATTACGTCGTTTTCCCGAGTTCTCGTTAGATGCTGTTTTGCATGCAAATATTGCGTACCAGAAGCTGAAGTATTATTTGGCCTGGCATCAGAGTGCTAACAGGTTGAAATCGCCGGAGGGAATTCAGATTTTGGTTAAATCGTTTAGCGAAATCACTACTGGAGAATTCTTGACATATACAAAGTCTGGTAGTTATATACATGATGTCAGCGTAACAAGAGGATACGAATACTGCAGAGTAAGTTGTAGTAATAGCCTTTGGAATCTTAGATCCAGCCCGTTTATGAAATTTTATTTTAAGAATTATATAAAGCAAGATGGGAGTTGATTAATTGTAGATTGTATATTTTTCTTGTGATTAATTGTATATGTGTGTATATTCGTCATGTAAATTAACATTGTTTTATGGAGAGAAACTGTGTAAATGTTATGTAATACGATCCAGTGTAACATTAATCAATAGTTTGTAATTATAAGTGTTGATGTGAGTCACGGTGTTTGGAGGACAATTCTATGTCGAGATGGTTAGAGGCGGGATGGGATTGGGGACAAGGAACGGAAAGGAATTAGGCTATGGCCTTTTCAAGGAAGCATCTCGGCATTAGCCTGGACTGATTTGGGAAACAACGGTTTGAACCGTTTTATGTTGATAATTTTGTGCGTAAATACATGTGAACAGCTTTAATTTCTATTTAAGGTGTTTTCTAATGACTGTGAGTAATTTTGTATAAGTTTTGGTTATTTTTATATGAATTTGACTGTAAAAATATTGTTAACTGTCGAGAAACGTCTGTCAGTATTCTTTATTGCCTTCTAGATGTTTGTGTAGCACCTATTTAAACTTGCGAAGCAGATCAGTTGTTTTCGGAAGTTTTGGTATTTGTTTTTGAGTCGTCAAAGTTGTTTCAGAGTTTAATCGCTGGAATATTTGTGCTTTAGAATATTCAGAGGAGTCTCTTGTCTTATCCGCGTGTAATGTTACTACGGAGCTCACGGAAAAATAAATATAAAGTGACGATTCATTCGTCAGTGTTATCGTTTGATGGAAATATTTAATTCATACAAAGCAGTAGACATTTAACCTTTGGTGGCAGGAAAACCCATCTGGCGACCAACTACAGCAACCTGTGAATTGGAGGACGAAGTAATTAAAGTTTATCATCATTATTTGACGACAGGACGAATTAGTTAACTACCGAAAAGCGCATCAAAGTTACTCATGAATGTAGCAGTAATGTAGACAGTCGGCTCGCTTTAGTCATGTAAAGTTTAGAAAACAGTTTGGTAAAATAATATGTTTTGGTGCAAGAACTATAAAATCCTGCAGAGATGTCAAAACCGGAATTTTAACTACATGAACAATAAGGAGCAATTGTTGAAACTTAAATTCTAGAATCATTCATGTAACCAGTCAGTCACATATGTGAGGCCAAGAAATAATAATGATGAGAACGTATAATGAGATTGATCTTCTAGGTCATATTTGAAAGAAAGAACTTCAGTATAACTTGTATTTTAATGTTTTTTTCCCTTTTCAACTATGTAGTGAGAGGTGTGTTCTAGAAAAGACTGAAGTAACCTTTTTCATCTTGTTGTCGAGTGGCACGGGGACTCGATATCCCAATTGTTTGAATATATTACGTCAGAAAGGTCTCTAAACAATTTCTAAAAGCACAGTGAAATTTTAACGTCATACCGGTAAATGCATAATACAAAATATAAAGTCAATATATATCGCAACAGAGCCCGGTAGAATGATATAAATCAGTTTTCACAACACACAGCGAATAAAATATATTTTGTTGATTAAATAATCTATTAACTTGTTCGAAACGTTAAAAAAGTGTTTTTTCGGAACAGCTAGAGAGACTATAAATGATATAAGCCAAGCTTAACCATCAAAAATTGTTAATTTACTTATCAACTATTTAGCAATTACAAAGGTTATTGAAACAGAACAGAAATGATTTAAAATATTAACTGGAAATATTTGTAAACCTCGAAATAGTTTCAATGAAATTAACAACTTTTATAGCCCTACACTCA
Source organism: Vandiemenella viatica (assembly GCA_031002005.1). Taxonomy (NCBI): domain Eukaryota; kingdom Metazoa; phylum Arthropoda; class Insecta; order Orthoptera; family Morabidae; genus Vandiemenella; species Vandiemenella viatica. The sequence goes on along the minus strand of JARYHS010011408.1, from coordinate 263,899,499 downwards.
AATTGAAATGGTTGTATGATGTTTCTTAAACCGTTTAAATACAATTTAGATAGGCGGGAAAGGAGGCGTTATGTTACAGTACCCTAAAAATCATTAAAAATATTTTAAAAAGACATCTAACCGAATGATTAAGGAGATTACCATTACCTGTACCTTCATTTTCTAATCAGCCCTGTGCTGTAGAACAATGTGTAAGAATCGACAAAAAAAACAACTCTACTGTAAGAGCGAACAAACTGCTCGCAACATTCCACTTTCGCCCTTCATGCGTTTTGCAATGTTACGAGCGTTTCTCACGGAACTTGTTTCTACACAAAACACGCCATTAAACCAGAAAGCGAGTAGCAAAAAAATGTTAAAACATTCCCACACAAAAGCCACGGCGAGCCGTAACTTTTATTTTCCTGGTTTTATCTGGCGACGTGTCGGAAGTATATCCGGCGCACGCATTGCTTACGTGGCGGGCGGGGGAAGCAGTATTTAATTTCGGGAACGCAGGCACGTCGATGCAATCAGCGGCGAATTCCGATACGTGGATCGATGGCTGACGGGCGCGTTGCTGGCTGCCATACCAGTCAGGCGCAGCGGTAGATCCGTCAAGCTCTTTATGAAACCCTGACAGGTAATCACTTCAGAGCGGTAACTAACTTTTGCAGAAACAGCTACAACTTTAACGTGATGGAGCGTCGATTGCCGTTTCATTTGCGAATGAATAGGTCAGCTTCCAAATAAGCGAGCGAATTTATTTTCAGAGTTGCTAAATGTGACGCAGGGCAAGAATACCTCGCAGCACGTAACTAGAATAATATACGCTGAACCTACTACTGAATGTCTTAATTCACCAGGCTACTATTTTCGCTACCCAAGAAGAATGAAACAAGATTTGAAGACAGGTTGTATTGGGAGAGATCAAATACTGCAAGAAGCGATGTATGGAAAAGTTACAAACGGTAACTACAGGGCGTTCGCCGGGAAACGCAACCCACTGTTAGCGCTACAAGGAAGAAACTGCTCCCGGCGAGCGAGCGCTCAGTTTCCGGCATTGTTCGACCGTCGGCCGCGGACTATTTCATAATAATTACGCTTCATAAACTTCATAAACTTGTGTGCTAAGCATTTAAATGTGACGTAATTCATTAGCTTACCTTATAAAAGATGCTGGAAGAGTTGACCCTCTTGTGTAATGCACATTTCACATCTTCTGAACATATTTCGAGACACACGCTGCCCTAACTGACTTAATGATTTTTTGGGTGACTGTTCTAGTCGAAAAGCGATATCGTTAATTTTCTCCTCTGTGAGAATACGGTTGACCGACAGTCTCTTTTTGTTAAAAAATGAACCCGTTTCTCTTACTTTTTTAACCAGACGCAGAATTGTTGATTTAGCTGGCAGTAAAGCGCCAGGAAATTCGCGACGAAATTTACTGCGACACTTTTTAAACGACTTCTTCTTCACATATGTATCGTAGAGAAATATTCTTTGTTGCAAACTGTAACGTACCATAATTTTACTCACACTCAAACACGGTACAGATTAATAAGAGTATGAAGCCCCAAACCAGCCAAACCGCAAAGAAACGTTTATTCACAACACTGATTAATAAGAGACTGAAGTCACAAACTATCTACAATGCAAAGAAACCGTTCTTAACAATGTAAGGGTCACTGCAATGCACTGTTGGGGCAGCGGAGGTGTTAAACAGTGCGGTGATTCACGGTGCCGGTTGGCGGAAACTGCTGGCACTACTGACCGAGCAAGTTGCCGACGGCAACAGACTGGGAGGGTAGCGTTTTCCGGCGAACGCCCTGTATAAGTTGACTGCAGAAGTTATTACTGATGACATAGGAATTTTATTTTTGAAGGATAAAATTTGGCAGGACTTCGAAAGATTTGTATTCCAATAAGGCATGAGGTGTTGAGTTTATCTAAAAACTGCCGACATCTAGAAGAAAAAAATGAATTAAAAATGCAATTCAAACTGATAGTAAATCTACGAAGTAGGAGACATTCTAACAAACGTTAATTAAAGTATTATTTTTACACTTTATAAGAAAGAACAAGCTGAAAAATTTTAAAAGTGATATAATAAGTTTTATTGTATTACTAACTCAAAATTACTAACTATAAACAACAGAAAGTAAAGCGGAAGAGATATTAAATAAAGATCTGTTTCGGTTCAGGGGTACAAGAGAAGCAGCCCGGGCGTTAAGATTAAGATTGGAAATGTGGATTTAAAAAAATCAAGGAAATCTATATAGCGTTTTTAGACGTAGAAAAACCTTTTTATGTCGTTAAATTGCAGATGGTGGCCATAAGTTTAAGGAAGTAATCTATATTAGGACCAATTGGCTTTAACAAAAGTAGATAATCAAGACAATCATCAGTTAAAAATTTTAAGAGGCAAGGCTGTAGTCATCCCCACTAATAATTAACTTGAAGGCTGTGAAACAAACAAGGAAGAGAAATTTGAATGTGCCTTAAAGAAACAAGGAGAACCAATGTTGCTATTTGCTAATGATATTGTCTCGTAAATTTGGGTGCGAGTTTGTTGGCATGCAAAATATTTGGAGAAAAATTTGAACTTAACAATAATCAAAGAAAGAGAAACGTCACACAGCATCTCAGAAATGATAAAAATAACGTTAGACTAAACAGGAAACTAGATCATATGTAAAAGAAATAAGAGAATTCGAATTTACAAAGTAAAATTACATCTGGTAGCCGAAGCAAGAATGATATTAAAAGAAAAATAGATTTAGGAACAGCCCCTTCTTCAAAATAAGAAATATTAGTTTTAAACACCAGTCTGGGGCTCAGACATTTATTTTTAAAAACTGTTCACATAGAGCACAGATAGATGCGAAACTTGGATTTTAAGGAAATCAGTAAGAAGTAAAATTAAAAACTTTCAAAATTCGCGTTTCGGATGTAAGTGGTCGTATAAAGGAGCAAATGAGAAAAGAGGTTTGTCGAAAGGTCTCACAGATAGAAGATCCAAGATGGTAGGTTATATTTAAAAAACGCAGGTTGCTTTAATTTGTTAGTGAAGAGAGTAGGTGAAGGTAAGAGCTGTAAAAGAAGAAAAAGATTAGAATGTATGAAACAGAATTGAGAGTGTATTTCCTAATGAGTATTTTGAAACTAAGTGATTAAAGATTGAATCAAAATAATTTAGAAAGTGATGGTTGACAAGTAAGCTAGATTGACCTATCAGGTGCAATAAGCCTATGGTAGGAAGATTTAATACAGACTTTTTTTTCTAATAAACTAATTTCAAATTACGAAAAAATACAACGTTGTAAGCTTAGAAATTACCAACTACGCACCAAGCCACCCAGGAGAAATTTACTGATAAGCTAACAGGAAATTCCGAGGAGTTGATCCAGGGGCTTTGCAACTTTGTGGGTTTTAAAAGGGAACAAACTTCTCCCCTGTGTAATATTCTGTTTGTTATTAGGCCTAAGCGCTCGTCAACAGCGCATTCATTAAATCTTGTGTCTAATCCTCATTTCACCTTATGTGGGAGGGAAGAGGAAGCGGCTACGACTTGGCCAAGGGGAACATTCAAGAACTAACTTGTGCGGATTTCTACAAATATTACAGAAGCTAGATCATAACGAGGAATGAGCAGGTAAGTCTTCGCGATTATAATGTTCAGAATACATTTTTTCTGTCATCAGTCTCTCGATTCATTTGATATCATCCCCAGTCTCTTTCTATCTTGCGCCAACCTCTTCATCTGGGCGTACCCCTTACAACCTACGTCTTCAATTATATGCTTCATATATTCTATTTTCCTCTACAGCTTTAAACTTCGATTATTCCCACCACCTACAGATTAACCAATCCTACATGTCTTAAAATGTTACCCACCACCCCTCTCTTCTTTCTATTACAGCCTCCCATAAACTTCTTTCTTTGTACATCATTTTCAAAACACGTTAGATTTGTACTGCATCTGTCCACTTAATTTTTAGCACTCTTCTATCGCATCACAGTTCAGATGCCGCAGTTTTCCTTCTTTCTGGTATTCCATGTTTTATAACCACAACGTTCTGAGCCCATTATATACATTTTAAGAAAGATCTGAGCTATAGATCAATATTTGGAACTAAAGGATTAATGTTTTCCAGAAAGGCTATTTTCGCCAATGCTATACTGCTTTTAACATGATTCCTTAGCAACAAAATTCACTTACATATCCTTCCAAAGTAGGCATAAATATACCAGTCATATGCAATAAGTTGCAAATGGCCAGATGTTTTTAAAAAAATAAGAATCTTTTGATTCAGTAATATTTTCAGTGCAGACACTCATAATTCTTTTGTGTTAAAGATAGTTGAAAAAAGAAAACAACTCTTAATGTACGCTATAAAATCCAAATAAAAATGATGTCCATTCTGTATGCTGATACCGTATTCATTCCACAGCCATTAAGCACAATGCTGAACTTTCGCTGGCCGTTCTCCAGTGTTAAGTTTAATGTAGCAGAACATCTAATGGAGCAGAAGGAAGACTGATTAAGCACATCGGGAAACTGCGAACTGGGTTTTATTCAGAACCTCACAATTACGTCACAATTAACGAATTGATTTTTTCTTCCCGGTGAGATGAAAGGGGGACCTGACTTCACAGATGTCTACGGTCATTAAAGACAATGCTCATCACACTGGAGATTTTAGTTGGAGGTTCAAGCCTGTTCGAAGAAAGAATTTTCATTTTCATATAGCTTCTTTTGCCAAACATTCAGCTAAAATCGAACATCAGTTTTCTTTCACCACTTCGTTTAAATGATAAAGCGTTCTGACAGGGAAATAGTGACAACATTATTTCATATATGCCTCACGTGCGTAACTACAGAATACTTAACTAGAAAAACATAAAGGCTGCCATGCCCAACCCAGCAGTTCGGAAGTGGGTAGTTAATGAAGACAGAGAGATCCCATTTCCGCTTTACACCCCTGATTTACAGCAGCTGTCTGAGTCATCATCCAAATGTGAAAGTTGGTTTTTGTGTTTGTCTCCTATATTCCTATATCCATGACCAATCTTGGAAAACAATTTTTATTGCTTGAGGTTGTGAAATTTATTTCTCTGCGTACGAAACTAGTGAAAATTTCGCAACGGTGGAAAATTTGAACTTTGACAATGGATTGGTTTCTCACGTTTTGGTGTTCTCTGGATTCCATTTTCACTCTCTACGATTACTTTTGTTTAATTCCTTGTTTATATGAGATGGAATGCAAGGTTTTCCTGATCTTGCTATGTAATGTTTCCATTAAAATTTTTCCTCGACAGTTTGAAAAGTTAAATAGACTAAAGTAGACAAATCTCTTGTGTTTCGACTTCACTACTCACCGAAAATAACCGTGCAAGAAGAAATGAAAGTATTTCTCAATTGCTGTTTATATTAGCTCTTATTTATTGAATTTGTGCGATGAGTGAATTTTGCATGTATTCCAAGCACATCTACCTGATTTCAGAGACCAATACTATGCAAAAAAAACAATGTGGCACTTGTGTAGTGAATGTGTCATTCATATACGTATTACATAAATGTGTGAAATTGGTCTTATTTGAACAAGAATTTATTAAATTGAATTCAGAATTCTCATCTCCTAACCAATCATTTCTGTTATTAACAATAGAGTTTGGGAAGAAATTCGTTTTTGGGTAGAAAGTAAATCGACGTTCACTTAATTTAACATTAAGATAAGCACCTCAAACAATGAATCGCACTTAAAATCTTCATGGATCTTTGGCATTATCTTTCAGCCGAGAAATATAAGTTCTCTTGTTAATACTACCGGGTGAAAGATCGCTTTCTCTTAAACCGGCAACCTGGAAGATACATAATCATAGCTAGCTTTTACGAAAGGCAAATATTTCGTCAATGATCCCTCAAAAATAGTACAATGACAGGACTTGAACCGTCTATCGACTACACCACGTCTACGATTCATCAAATCTTCATAGTTGCTGCTGCTCCACCAATTACAGTAATTAATATTTCTGAGCTTCTGGAGTACATGTGATAAGGTTTTGATTGCGAAACTAAAGATTTCTCTTTCCAGTTTCAGTTTCAGCTGCAATTTTGACCAATAATTGACTTGCACTTCGTCTCTAGCAAATCTTTACATTGTTGGCGTCAAGTACGCTAATATGCTTTCGTGGTTCGAACCATGCGTAAAGATGTAGATCCTCTTTACCCCATGTTGGGTGAGCGGTAACGCTCTTGCCTCGAATTCGGAAAGATACGGGTTCGATTTCAATTTTCCGCGGGCCTCCGGAAATCTCTACGGGCGAATTCCGTGATGGTTCCTTCAAAAGGCAATAGACCGATTCCTTCCGGTTCATTTCCACCAATCCGTTGCCGCCTTTCATGGCCTCGCTGTAGACGAGGTGCAAAGTAGTAATAATAATAAAAAAATGTTATTCGGTAAGACTATCAGAATAACTAGGTGGCCACTTGAGAAGTAGGATATCTTTCCAGACAATTCAAAAACGGCCGTACTGCTCTTTAAAGAGTACCCCTGTAAATAAAACCGCATGCATGTGCTCTTCGCTATTAACTCTGCCCTATTCACATGTGCGCAAATATGGTATGGTATTATTAACATGAAAGAGATCGTTTCAAGCAAAATAAATTTGTTTTTTCTTTGCTTATTGTTTTACCCCTTGTCGACGTCAGTTCTACGACTACTTCGAGGTGATTAGAGACGGGACGGGACTGGGGGACAAGGAACGGAATGGAAATAAGTCATCGCCTTTTTTTTTTTTTTTTAAAAAGGAACCACCCTGGCAATCGCCTCGAGTGATTTGGGGAAAATGGCGGAAAACCCAAATCTGGATGGCCAGACGGGGATTCGAACAAGGGTCCTCCAAAATGCGTGGCCAGAACATTACCGCTCAGCCACCACGCTCGGTGAATTTCTGGTGTCGACGCAATTATAGAAGGGCTACAATAAAGGACTACAATTGAAAAGTTACCAAATTAATGGGATTAATTTGCTTTATTTATTACTTTGTGACGTGTCATACACGAGATATGCCTTTCGTCTCGTCGACGTTGTGGTCGTAAGCGGCGGGAAAGGGTTGAAGGCAAAGAAGGGAAAGGAATGCACCCCTGGCCTTTGGAGAAAATCCTCTTATTCGGGAAACCTTTACTTTTTTTTACTTATGGCTTTACGCCTCGTCTACGTCGATGTCATTAGAAGCGGGATGGGAGTGGGGACAAGGAACGGGAAGGAATTCGGCCATGGCAATTTTGAAGGAAGCATCCCAGCATTCGCTTGGAATGATTTGGGGAAACAATGGGAAACCCAAATCTGGAAGCCCGGACGGGGATTCGAACCCGCGTTACCGAATGAGTTAACAGCTCACCCACCACGCTCGGTTTTGGGAAACCTTGGGAAACTAGGATGCCCGGACTGGGGTTTGAACCTGAGTTCTCGCTCATCCATCAGACTCGGTAAGCATGAAACAGACAGTTTCTTCAAGTTCCGAAAGTCAACAAAGCTTCCATAAATAATGTACTCATGATCAGCATAGTAGGAAGTGTAGTTGCAAGATACGTTCCTCAGGGTGATATTCGAGTGCCTGTGACGGCTTGGAATGAGTTACACCGGACGCAATGCCCGTCGTGGCGGCATGGACACAGCCCGTATCGTCCAGACACTTGTAAGACAAGCACATAAAAATTCCCTCCAGTGGTTTGTTATTACAAAATTTTACGACTCTTTGCGAGGCGTGTGGTGCTATAAATACGCAAATAGGCTCCTTGAGATGCGCATCGGGGGATCGAATAAGACAAACCCGCTTCTTACTGCGAGCGTTAGTGGGGGGAGGTGCACTCCAAGCTGAATGTAGCAGGCAGTCTGACTGTTGTTATTGGATAAGTTCCCCAGGCGGGGGTGAAAGAAAGACGGAAATCGTTTCCAGGTTGCTCGTATTTTAACAAGCTGGAAGGGGGTTCCCCCGACGACGTCGCATAATTTCCTTCATTAAAAGGGGCGAATAAAAGTTTTCTCGCAGCGCCTGATTAAGCTTAGCCCTGCCGACACGTGCGAAGTGATCCCAGTTTAGCCGACTGCCAATTAGTTGCCCGCTGAGTGACGCCCTAGACAGCCATTTCTTCCGCAGCAAAGTGTTTAAAAAAACACTGTCTCACTACAGTTTTAGGGATTTACATGGTTTGGCGCAAGAACTGTTAACTGCGAAATCTTTTCTCTTTCAGACAGAGCCAGGTGCATGAGCGGTAACGGTCTGGTTAGGTATTCTGGAGGACGCGAGATCGAATCCTCGTCCGGTCATCCAGATATCGGCTGTCTATAGTTTCCCGAAATCACTTCGGGAAGGTTTCTTCAAATGGCCATGGCCGATTTCCTTCCCGTTCCTTGCAATGTAGATGCCCCATATCAAAGGGCGAATCGCGAATAAATTTCTGGGAAAAACAGTTATATTTGACGGTTTTAATAACTAACAAGTTTGAAAATTTTGGCCCCGATTTCGACAAGAGCATAAATATAAAGGGAATTAAGTACAAATCTCTACCTGGGTGATAATTATGAAAGAAGAGAAGATGAAACAAAGAATCGATGATCTAAATATAGTCGTTTGAGTTTATTCCAAACTTTAAAATGAGCTAACTGTCGTGATCCAAAAAATGAACATTACGTAGAGATAGAACATTCCATTACATGTTTTTGTTTGTTTTCTCACGCGTATGCTTTGTAATGTCATGGTAATTTCAATCGCCCTGTTTGTCACATGATTTCATTTTACTTTACAATATTGATTGGTATAATACAACGACCGTTAATGTCAAACAGACATCTAATTTCTCAATACTTTGATTGTTTATGGATCTTAAAGATAAATGTGTTTCACTACAAAAAAATTTCAGGTTTGAACATTTTTTGCTTATAAAATGAATTCAAACACTTCTTACATCCATAAATGATGGTAATAATTAATGAGCTGCACATTAATAAAAAATTAATAAATATGAATTGTCGTCTATTAAGGAGGTATACATAACATTGTATAACTTGAGGATTATGTTTGTTGCTGTTTGTTTGCTAATATTAGAGTGTGGAGAGTTGGACGACTATGTTACGCAAATATAAAGGGCACTGGAATAACAATTTCAATATCAGTCCGTTTTGCTGTGGGAGACTGGGCTTGTAACTCCACACATTACAATTAAAAACACGTAGCTAGTTAAAAACCCAAATATGGATCCTAATCCTCATGCCCTTTCCCGTAAGTTGAGTTTCCAAATTATTCTGTGAATTAAGGTGACCTATCCTAATAAGAAACTCCGCTACACCTTCCCGCGAGTTCGGAATCCGTTCTCTCATTCGCGCTCTGTTTTCGTCGCTCAGTGCTGTTTACCGTCTGTCTCCCAGTCTCCCTTGTTGACTGTGGTCACTGCTGACCGATGCGGTCTGTTTGTCTGAGACGGCAACTTCCACATTGCACGTCGTCTCCAAACAGCAAGGCGACCCACGTGACGTCGAGTCTGGCTGTGGTTCCACTGTTTGTTTGCTCTTTGCCTTAGTCGACCAAATGGTCGACACACAACGCTCCATGTGTCGACCTACACCAAGGAACACACATTTCATTGGTGCATTTGAAAACTTGGCAATTAATTACTGAACATTATTTTATGCCTTACTCGCATTTTCCCCTGCTACATCGGCGCGGACCTTGGTTTGTTTTTCTTCTAGTAGCAAATCAAACGTTATTAGCGGTCTGATAGCTACGACGTAGTTAATGAAAACATCGCAACAGACAAAAGGCTATATGAAATACACCTATCAGCAACAGACAGATGCCCACATAACGGAAAAAAGACACGTTGGAACATGGGTAACGTACGGACAGAATCAAAGGACATGGATCTCGGCAAGACGAAAAATTGCTCTCCTAGACAGAAAATCATCTCTTCCTATTAACATAAAATAAATTCTTAAACCAGAAAAAGAAATCAGATTTACCGATCCAAAACAAAATACCTTCCTATGGTTACTAGGAAACACCGTTGTCTACATAATAAAAACTGATTTTTTTTTCCGAAGATTTTACTGACTATTTGCGCATATTATGAACAGAAAAACTCCAAAATTATCTATAAAAAAAAAATACTATGCGAGGATGTTAGACATCATAATGACTGAAAACCTACAGTAAATAAATTGGGAGAATACTCACGAATGACACGGGCGGCGCGTGATGAATTCCAGTTCGATGTAGAACTTTTCATGCTAATTACTCAGATAAATATAGTAAAAAAATCATCACGTCACACATAGTAAACTAAAACGACAACATTTACATGATGTGATTTTGATTGTGTTGGGGCCTAATACTTCTTGCAACATACATCTATCTTGTAGTCAAGAAAAGAATCGAATAAAATGAATAAGAATAACTGGAGTATGTAAATCTTAACCGAGATACAATGTTCAAAAGTATATAATTTAAATAGTTTGAGTAGCATTATTCAAGAATGCAATTAAATAATTTTGTGTTGTTTTTGTAATAAATAAACAATATATATTTGAAGAAAATTGTTAATTTGCTTGCTTTCGAAAGTTCACGGTTCGGTCCCAGGTTCAAATCCCTGTGGATTCAGGTATTTTTTAAGAGTTTTGTTTGATCATATTATAAGCTACGCCAGGACGTTCCTTGGTTCAGACTTCACGTTAAACTGTAGGTTCCAGTGGAAAGGAACCGATGATTCTACATTTGACCCAATGGCTTAGTATGCCTCCTTCGGAAAGACCCAATCAACCTTCGGGGTGTGGAATAAGTTAGTTAGTTAGTAATGTTTTTGCCGTAAATTCTATAATTTTGTTACGCTCATTGGAGTATGAACCATTGATGTAATTGTACGATTAACGTTTACCATGTATTCTAAAGTACCCTATTTCAGAAAACAGAAGAAATAATGTAGTAAAAACAATATTAACATTGTTTATCTGGGTTGTTGTGTGATATTTAGTATCATATAAAGGAATGTTCATCTGAGATGTAGTGTTATCTCTGGTAGATAACTTTTCTCTGAACGAGCCTCGATCTTTTGTCCGGTTACATACTATAAAAACCTTCTCCAAATTGGTTCAGTTGTTTCTGCGTTATGCTAAGACAAAGTAACAGACAGAAGCAGCCCGATAATAGATTTATTTATAATATTTGCTTGTTCCTTCTTGCGTCGAGGAAGAAAAAGACTAGGAGCAAGGAACGGGAAGGAAATTGGCCACGGCCTTTTAAAGGAGTCATCCAGGCATTCACCCGGAGTGATTTGGGGAAACCATGGAAAGTCCAGTTCTGGATGTCCGGACGGGCATTCGAACCCGTGTCCTCCCGAATGCGAGGCCAGAGTGTTAGCCCTCGCCTACCACTCTCAGTGTATTTATAACAGTTTTAGCAGTGGTGTGTATAAAATATGTTTGCTCTCTGTATTTTTTTCTTCACCTCAACTGCAATCTTAGATTGTCTGAGACAATTTACCATACAACCTCACAAAACAATCCTAATCTATCCCTAAAAAAGGCGAAAACAAAAGAAAGAAATTTAACAGACCGTAATGTACACATAGCATATTTTCCTATGGATTGTCATGCGGTGTTAAGAACATTTTCTTTCTATATCGTAAAATACCTGTCGACTTACATGTAACAAATCGTCAGCTATGTAGCAGATCACAGCCAACAAACAGTTTGTCTTCCATCGCTAGGTTGGGACGCTATTTGTATGTTAATTTCCTTTTTAACCTCTGTGTTCGTAGCATGTGTTTCGGGTATGATTGTAACAGGTCACCATACTCGCAACATATGCCCTGATTACTAATACGCTATAACACAGTAAACTTTAAATTTCAGATGATCGAGATCAATAAGTATTTAACTAACATACCGTAACTAGAAACTTTTTGCTTAAGTGAAGAAAAACGTCTGAATCGCTTGTTATTAATCGTTATTTGCAACTATTTCACGCCGGTCTCGGTAGCGTAGGGGCTAGAGTGCTAGAGTCAGGCCGCGGGCATACGTGTTTAAGTGTATTGTCTGGGAATGTCAGCACTAAGTGACATATAATTACTACCGAGCTGGCAGTATGGCCCAAGATGCCGAAACCCATTAAAAAAAATCATTTCTCTTTAGTTATTACAGCCTAAGACAGCTTCAGTCATTCACTCGGAGTGATATAGTGTTTTGGAAAACAGCAATCATTATGAAATAAAGTACTTTCAACAGCAAGTCAGTGTCAAAGTTTCAAAATTAGTGAAAGGTAATCAGATAATCTTGTTATTGATAAAGAAAATACATCCAAAGTACGATTACTGCTTAGAATACTTTCAGCAGTGCAACATTCATAGACTGCCATCGCTATTAAGGTTCCTCAGCTGACGATACACTTTGCAATACAGCCGTGAGCGTGTGAAGTGGCAACTACTCTGCATTTTATATCTGCTGACTGCAGACGAGGCAGCGCTCTGATTGTGTTGGCCGACTGCCAAAACACACACGCACTGCTGTGTCACAGACTGCCTCACTGTAAACAATGGACTGTTTATCGACGAATAAACAGCCACAGGAAGAAAGGTCGCGGACTTATGTCACAGGAGTTTCCGTCGAACAGATCATTCTCGATAAAGATTGCCAAATTGAATCAAGTACAGTATTTTCAAACTGGATGCAGTACTTTACAGACAATTAACGAAATATGTCAAGAAGTAATTCCTCATAGAATAAACATTTATCGTGTTAAGTAAACATACGACACATGTAGAAATAATGAAATTTTCTACATCACCTACTGAATGTTACACTGTGTTTAAATGATTAAAATACATTATAAAAGACGCTGTAGCCTGAATTAAAGCACTGGAATATTTTCGTTGAGCTTCATGGGACAATAACTGAACGCAGTAAATATTTTGAAGGCTTCTTGCACCATGATGGTGACCGACACCTGCTACGAGGTTAGCTGGCTTGAGACCCGGAAATGGAAGAAATTCCGGATTTGACCGGCAGGAACACACATGCGTGGATGACGATTTCTAATCCCCAGATTGTGTACGAATGCTTGGGTTGAATCCCATACGTACCTGTGGCTCTTACGGTTGTGTGACACATGCCTGTATAGTTGGTGAATCGTCCACAATAGGGACTTAACACTCAGTGGACGGCTTGGTGTATATCGAAAGAGTAGACCTGAATGAGACATTACCTTGTTCTCCCTCTACCTTATGCATCTCAGACATACAAATTTGCAATAATATTTATGAACAATTTTACACTAGGGAAGGCAACGGGCAGCAATATCCTGCCAGATAGTTATATGGAAAAGGAACATCTTGAATATTAATCTCCTGCACCCAGATACAGGATATGGAACACACTTTGACTTCTTGTCATGAAAGAAGTTTCATTAATTTGAAAATTATTCAAAATTGGTTCTCCTCTATGCTCAGACTTCATAAATTCAAGGTATGAGATAAGAAACACTGTTGCAGATGATAATTTTTTTAAAAAGGAGACATGAAAATGTTTCGATCCGATATAAGAATTGATTCTGATAACTCGATTTACTCTATTTATATGCTTTCATTTATCAAGCCAGCAGGCAAGTCAACAGTTGTCACATCGCTTCGATACTTTAACAATTCCTTCCAACCGCAAACATCTGACAAATGTTGCTGGGAAAATCAAGCCCAGGGTAAATCTAGTAAAAAAAACTGGCGGGTAATTCCTGGTGAGAGAGGAGTGACGATTGTACTTATTTATTCTAATGCCGATTATTGTGTTCCGGTACGGCTGCACATATTGAGAAGTTGGATATGTATATATCAATCTAAACGTTGTTATGAGGATTGCGATCCACCCCCATGCCTTGGCTTTTGGTCGTTTTCAACATCTGGCCCCCGAAAATCAGACGCCAAAAAACTTAAAAACTGTAGTCCATCAGTGGCAGAAGGTAAAGTACCGGCCAGGGATCCGTTTATCGGCTGACCTGCAGATCTTTCATTTAGCACTCATTAAATAAAGTAAACGGTTGCTGTTCTGGCCCTCAACTTTATACCTTATACGGAATGGAGGTGCCGACAGTTGCAGGAATACTTGCTATGAAACGTACACCTGGCAACTGATCCTACACAGAAGCTATCAGCTACTGATCTGTCAAGAAAGTACTGGAGCCAATTAAACCTCTTCAGGTCAGGTGATGGTCTGTAGGGTGCACCGTTGGGGCTTACAAGACAACTCCTTCTGTGACTGCGGTGTGAAACAGAAGCTTGAGCACACCTTGGAAAATTGTCCCACCAGATGCTTACTGGGTGATCTGACTGCTCTCCATGCTACTACTGGAGGCATAACGGAGTGGTTTGACTCCCCCGACGTCACCCTGTAGTTATAATTATTATTATTATTTATTTTGTTTTGCTTATGGCTTTACGCCTTGTCAACGTCGAGGTCATTAGGGGCGGGAAAGTACTGGGAACAAACATTGGGAAGGAATTCGTCCATGGTCTTTCCTTTTGAAGGAACCGTCCCGACATTCACCTGGAGTGATATGGGGAACCATGGAAAACCCAAATCTTGATGCCCAGACGAGGATTCGAACCTGCGTCATTCCGAATGCAAGGCCAAAGCATTAACGCTCACCCACCAATCTCGGTTTGTATTTGCTGTGAATGTTAATGTATTAATGTTGTTAATTACATGGTAATGTGCATACGAGAAATATTAAATGATAATAAATATATGCAAAAACATTTAGCAAAAATGATCTGTTGGAACTGATTATAACTGTTCATGACGAGAATGTTACTCTGTAGCGGCCACAATGGATTTGGTTTGTCGGTAGAAAATCTGTCCCTGATGTTATTGTTATTCTGACTACAGTAAGTAAGACATTTTTCCTCAATCATCTAAGCCAGTGTTTCTCAAAGTGTGGTACCCGATCCCCTAGGGGTTCACCATTTCATCGTAGGGGGTTGGTGGGAAACATGAAACAGGGCTACCCGAATCTACGGAACTTGAACAACAGATTCTGCAAAGTGCCAGTTTGTAACCATTTTTAAAAAGTTTTTACTAACTCACTTTGGGCTTTGTCTGTCCGGGTGGTATTTAGTAATTGATTTTAAACTAACTTCTCGATGAGCTAGAGACTTGAAATTTTTACCATAACTCAAAATTGCATGACAATGTGAAAAATGGGAAAAGTTGTCCGGAAAATTTTAAAATTCGGGAAAAACTGAAAGTACTCTTTTCTATGGACCGATTTGGCTAATTTTTTTAAATGTTCGTAATAGTCCGAATAAGGTTTTTAGTTAATGAAAAATTGGAAAAGTTGCGCGGAAAATTGTAAAATTCGGAGAAAACTGAAATTCTTTTTATCTGTGTACCGATTAGGCTAACTTTTTTTTAAATGTTCATAATACTCCGAATAAGGTTTTTTAGAGAAAGAAAAATTGGAAAAGTTGCCTGGAAAATTCGGCAAAACCTGAAAGTACTTTTCTCTATGGACCAATTTAGCTAATTTTTTTAATGTCTTTAATAGTCGCTTCTTAGAGAAAGAAAAATGGAAAAATTGACCGGATAATTCGGTAACAACTGAAAGTACATTTTCTAGGGACCGATTAGGGTATATTTTTTTATGTTTGCAGTAGTCTGAATAATGATTTTAGGGAATGGAAAATTGGAAATGTTGCCTGAAGATTTCTGGCAAAACCAAAAGTGCTTTTTTTCTGTTGGATTTTTGTTCGAATTCCAGACCATAACTTGAGATTCAAACGATGGATATACATAATTCTTGTTTTGTTGTGTTCTTTATTTCCCCGGGGAAATAACTCAATCAAATGTTTTCTATTAAAAAAATGAAATTTGTAGCATGTCTCTGTGATTATGTTATAAAAGTATTTAAAATCAATTACAAATTATCACTCAAATAACCATAAAAAGCAGAAAATAATAAAAAAAATTTTTTTTAATGTACACACTTTGACAATAAATTTGGCCGCCGAACAGTAACGCAATACTGGCTTGCCAGTATTGCATTACTGTTTCCTGGGATGACATTGATGTCAGATTGTGCAAAATAAGAGTGATAGAATTTTTCATTGGCGGCCAAATTTACTGTCAAAGTGTGTACCATGTTTTTATAACGGACTAAAAAGTATAAAATAATTTCTCTAATCCATATGAAGGATAAAACCACATACAGATTTCTAACTTCTTCTAAACTGTCCTGAAAATTTATACTTGGAAATTTTTGATAGCTATTAAAATATTTGTAAGATTGGTGACGAAAAACATTGAGTGCATGGAAGTGTAGAAAGTAGTTATCAATGTAAGAACTTAGTTATCAGTTCACATTATTTGCGGTGCAATAAAATTGTTAGTAGAGCTATCAATACATCAATTATCTGTTGCATTTGCCTTATGTTTTTCGTCACCAATCTTACAAGTATTTTAATAGCTATCAAAAATTTCCAAGTATAAATTTTCAGGACAATTTAGAAGAAGTTAAAAATCAGTATGTGGTTTATCCTTCATAAGGATTAGAGAAATTATTTTATACTTTTTAGTCCGTTATAAAAACATGGTACATGAAAAAGTTTTTTATTTTATTATTATTATTTGATGTGACATTAGGTAACTACTCTTTGTTAATTTTCTTGTTAATTACAGCTATTATTATTGTGGTTTCGGTATAGCCATCAGTTTAGAATGTCCGTTCATTGTCAAATAAGTCCTGTTGGTGGTCTCCACACAGTGAGAACAGTACGGCCGTGATGAATCATGGGGGCTAGAAATAAGTCCGCCCGGCATTTCCTCTCCACAGAAGAACGGAATGCGCGCTGCGAAGGACAGCGGGCAATTCGGAAATGAAAACAGACGGACAAAGGGCCATTGGGTTTCTCTCCGCGCCAGAGCTGCACAAGAACTCTCTCATTTCAGCCTGCGACTTCAATAACACAACAGAAATTACACATTAAAAACGCATAGTGCAGTTTAACCGTATGGAATTGTCTCTAATGAAGATCGTTTTCGTGTAGAAGAGGATTATAATCCACAAAATAATACAACAAACGAGGCCGTTATTTCAGCGCCATGTTGGATTTCGCGAAGCGAGAAAGGATGAGGCAGAGGGTGGAATTCCAACTCCGGTTTATCGGCCATCCTGTTTACTGTTATGAGGCTCTTTACAGTGATTATTTAGATGTAATGTGGGACGGTTCTGAGTATACACCCAAAAATACACGTTTAACAAAGAGAAGCTTAGATCGGTCACAGATGCTCCAAATATAAATTCTTTCTCCCCACCCTCCAGACAAGTTTGCTGCTTAATCTATTGTACTTCATTTAACATTTTTATTTACTTAATATTTCATACTAATGATTTTCCTCCAAACTTTGTTCATGTTCCAACAGAGTAGTGATTTTCGCTGAATCTTCCAGTTTTTACATCACATAATCGAAGTTGGAAGATTAATTTAATGTTAGTAATCGATATGTAGTTTATACTGCAATAATAGGACAATGATTTCTTCGGCCAACTATAATAGCGGCAGTTTAGTGAAATTGCTGTGCCTACGATTCACACTGATACAGCATTCACAACTTTTATAACTGAATATAAAATGGTCAAAAATAGAATTCAATTAACACTGAATGCCCAAAATGAGCAGATATCACAAAAAATTAAGAAAATTGATTTAGTTGTTACAAAAAAGTTGTAAACATTTACCTCTAAATTAAGGTTGTTGTCACAGATATCCGTTACATTCCGTCACCTGCAGTCATTTCCTCCAGCGCACAAAAAGCATTTCTTCACCGGTTTTAACCTTCCATCGGCATAAAAAGCAGACTAATATAATACTAAAAAGTACATACAAAGGGAGAAATTACGGTTTGCTATATTTTACCGATCATTTTATCTATGTACTAATGGGCGTTTTGGTATTTTGAGTGTGAAAATAAGAATCTCAATGGGAACATATGGACCATGCAAGGATTCACTAAAATCATCGCCGAAAATCGCTTACAGAGAGAACCATGGTGTCCAGTAAGTATGGACGGGGATTCCAACTCATGTCGATCACGGGTTTTTATTATTATTATTATTTTGCTTAGAGCTTCACGGTTCGTCGGCGTTCTTAGAGTCAGGCGAGGATTGGTGGTAATGAACGGGCTCTGCCAAGACCTTTTAAAGGAATCGTGCCGGCATACACGTAGAGTGATTTCGGGAAATCACGGAAAAAATGAAATCTAGATGACCGTTCAGGGATCGAACCCGCATCCTCTGAAATGCTAGCCACGCCGAAGCGCTAACCGCTTACCCACCAGATTATTGGTATTATTTACTATGTGATGGCGTCTCAAAGAACTCTAATGTACAGAATGACCAAAAATGGGTCATTCCGTACATTTTTATATATATATTTTTGCATATTTATATATATAAAAAGAATAGAGAGAAATTATCGGAAAGAGTTGTCAGTGTGTGTGTGGCACGTGAGCCAGACGCGCCAGAAGGTCGCGGCAGCCTGGCGGCGGCCAGGGACAATGGACACCAGCTACCCTTCTCACGCAGTCGGTCAGGCGTATAATCCCTTAGCTCCGGGGAAACGGTAAACTAAGGTGAACAAACTACCCGAGCCCAAGTTTTACGAACGGGGAATTTCGGAGGTCACAGGTGACGGAAATGTCCGAGGCTATCCCGAGTTCACCCGAGTCGAGGAAGACAAGGTTCGCCTATCGTGACAGCCGAAGGGAGGAGCTTAAAAATGGCAGAACCAATCGACAGAGACGTTCCTTTGCATTTTGTAACGATGGTGTATTTTTTTTCATGTACACCACGAGTGTAAGAGGAGGCTTTTTCCGGCGGACGCTGGAGAGAGGACTTGGTTCCGAGCCTTCAGAGGAGAAGGAGCGGATCTGCCGAAGCTGGAGATCGCTCTTGGCTTCGAACCTGAGGGTTAATAAGCGTGTTGTACAGTGAGGTCACTGTGCACGCATCCATTGCGTTTGCACGGACGTGGTGCTTTGTCCGCTATAGCCAAGGGGCTATAGTACTTCCGCCGTCGCGGGAAATACATCGCCGTCACGGTAATCATCCTACAAGTGCAGTGTGGTACTTTTATTCGGTCATTGAGTACAGCCCTGTAACGGCCACTGAATGATTAGGAGTTCTCGCACCCCCAAATATTGAGCTAGCTGGGGCAGACTTTCTTAAAGCCACACTTGGTGGATAATATAAATTATCCTGGCGCCCGGCATTTGAGATTGAATACAGTTGATGCCAATACTGTGTTTGATTTATGGTTCCCCTATCATTGTGAAGGGAGCTTTCATTTAAACAAATCAAGTGTGTAGCTTTCTTGCTTGCCAATTGACATTGGGAGTTTGTTTCAAGATTAATTTAAAGGTGGTTGTATTTTGATGCTTTTGTTTATTTGTTAATATGTGTTGGCAATTGTAAGAAGAGGCTTTGCATAGTTCTTTTTATCATATTTCAATGTGTCAATGTTAACGATAAATAAGCCTCGCCTGTACGCCATTTGAGTACCAAATAAATTAGCGGCCTAAGGTTTCTTTTAATCATATAAAAAGAAGTAAAAGGTTTTCACCCTTACCTCCCCCCCTCGCTAAACCGCCACACTAAGGAACTGGTGAATTTACCTTGGGTTAAAATAATTTTGGTTTACACTCTTTCTAATGATATTTCTAGTATGCTTCACCCCGTTATTGAAGCATTATCTACGATTCAAAATCGTAGCTTTTATTTTACTTTCACACGATTTTGTCTTTATTTTGACATTACTTCTCCTCCGCAACTGAAAATAACTTATATTAGTAAATATTCCTTTAAACAACAGTATTTCTCAATTAATATCGATTGGTTGTGTGAATAAACATTTCTTACTTACTATTTTTTTTTCTTTAGTTTCTTTTGTATTTGTCCAATAAATATCCCTCCTCTTGCGACAACTTCATTCATTATCTTTACGCAGTTTATCTTTTTGATTCACATTTATTGCACAGAAACGGATACTTTTATAATTCTCATACGATGCAGTGATTTATACATTTACCAGTAGCTGTATTCTCACAATAATATCAACATTATCGTTTTTTTAAAAAAATGTCTCCCCTTCAAAATGTTCCAAACGCTAGTAACAACGGTACTGTCACCAACAATTCTTCTCCTTACATTTGGTTCCTCCGAAGATAGTCTGCGTTAATACCTCGATTCGATATCCAAGATGCTGGCTTCACTATAAGCTATTGATATGATAAAGAAGCTGGAGTGAGATTCATTGGAAGACAGGAGGTGGGTGAACAGAGTACTGGGAGCTCATATATTGGTGATGAGGCGTGAAAAGATATTGGTGGAAATATTAAGAGAGGCGTATGGAAGAGAAAAGATATCCACAAGCTGACATAAAGGTATGGGAACATATTCTTTCGTATATAAGTTGGTCAGGGATTGGAATAAATTAGCAAGAGAACTGATGAATACTCTGTCAAAAACGATGAAAAAATTAAAGTTGAAATTCTTAGAGGGGAAAAATAGGCGGGTACAGGAAAGGGGGAAAATGGTTGTGTACGGAAATTGCAACCGGAGTGTGCGCAATTAAATTAAATTACATGTAAACATCAGTATTTCAATAAATCCCACAACTATTTTAAGTAATGATATTCTCCCTGGTAAGAAATATTTCTACTCATTTATTATTCGTCAAGTATGGATGAGATATTGGATTGTTAATAAATTATATTGTTTAAAGTTTAGTGCCCGGTCATCAAGTTCGCACCAGCAACGAATCTGTGTTGGAATTTATATTATTCAGAACATACAACACAAAATGTGTACCCACTATAGTCTGTGGGATACTGTAGGGGCACCAGATGTGTCCGATTTCACGAATCGTTGACGCACCCTCCGCTAATAACTGTGACGCAGTAAACCTCCAAACAAAATATGAGCGTGATCCGCCGTCTTCTCCTGTCCCCTATTTCCAAACGATTTCCTTGATCGCCCGAGGCCTACTCGCATTCATATCCGCCGCCTAGCAGTCGTGTTACGTTCCTCCGGCGAGATGCGATACATTTCATGTTCTGAGGCTGCCGCCACTTCAATTGGCGTGTGGGAGACTGCGCACTACACAGACTTCATCAACAGGAGTCAGCTGCGGGTACACTCCACGCAGAATACAATGGCTACTTCAACAGAGGAAGTCATTCGCCTCCTCGGTTACGATAAAGGTCTGTTTAAGCGTAATTCAAATCAAGCAGCAAAACGGTTACACTTGAAAGTTCTTACGCACCAAGCGAGCAGCATGAGTAAGCGGTAACGCTCTGGCCTCGCATTCCGCAGGACGCAGGTGCCAATCCCCGTCCGGTTATCCAGATTTCGGTTTTCACGATTTCCCGTAATCGCTCCATACAAATACGGGTATGGATCCTACAAAAGGCCATGGTTGAATTCCTACCCATTTCTTGCCCACAGTCTACCTCGAAGTCGAATCATAAGGAAAAAATACCTATTGCATCATGCAAGTTTGAGATACATTTTTATATATGTAAAAAATGTACAATTATTACAATAATATTGTAAATGCGAAAGTTTTATGGATAGATGGATGTTTGTAATTCAATCACCACCTAACGGGTCAGTAGATTATAGTGAAATTTGGCATGAAGGGTACTTTCTTTGTATAGTTTCTTGGGAATCGAGCGGAATTGTGAACGCAATGCGCAAACACAATAAAAGAAGAATGAATTCAAAGAGTGCATCAGCAAAAGACAAAAAAGTATGGGAATTAACGAATTAATATCAGAGATTAAATAATTTTAGTGTGTGTACTAATACAGCAAGCATAAATAACTACATAACTAAATTAGTACATGATAATTCCCACTTTGAAATTGTTGTTGCTGACGTTGAATTTTCAAATAACAGATATTCGATTTGCTCTTTTTATTGGTACGACAAATTTACACGTATCTTTTAACTTAATTTTAATCGCCGTCTTTATTTCTTCAGGTCTTTGAAACCTAGTACATTAATTGGAACTGCTACAGCAGTAAGGTCGATGTAATCGGGTCTATGTGCGATGACGTAGATGGATCATACAGTCGGGTCAGTGCAGTCAGGTCGGACCAGTGCAGTCAGGTCGGACCAGTGCAGTGAGGTCGGACCAGTGCAGTCAAGTCGGACCATTGCAGTGAGGTCGGGTCAGTACAGTCAATGCAATCAGGTTACTGTGATCAGGCAAATAGGTCAGGGTCATCAAGGTCGGGGTCATCAGGTCAGGGTCAAGATGTCGGGGTCAAGATGTAAGGGTCAATATGTCAGGGTCAATATGTCAGGGTCAATATGTCAGGGTCAATATGTCAGGATGTCAGGGTAGAGAGGTCAGGGTAGATAGGTCAGGGTAGAGAGGTCAGGAAAGAGAGGTCAGAGTCAATAAGTCAGAGTCAAGAGGTCAGAGTCAAGATGTCAGGGTCAAGAGTTCAGGGTCAAGAGGTCGGGGTCAAGAGGTCGGGGTCAAGAGGTCGGGGTCATGGTCAAGGGCATTTAGTAGAGTCAATGTAGTGAGGTCAATAATCAGTCCTGTGCCCAGTTAATTGGTGTCTTCTATGGCCTTGAGACTGAGTTTACTGAATTAAGGCATTATAACGACCCTACCGTATCCTCAGCGAAACCAAGTCTTATTCACAGAGTTCTGTTATTACTTACTCTCAACAGCGAGAATCATCAAAGCATATTCGAATAAGTAATGTGAACACTAAATATGTACAGTTACAGTGGGCTCTCGATAGACCTCGAGACTGGACTCCTCGAGAGGTGACGGTGGTTTTCCAGGCGGATGCCTCGCTGCGCCGTGAGCGCCCGGTCCCCACGCTGTCTGCCCGCGCGGTCGATAACCCTGCGCTGCTCTGCTGTGCCCGGCTCTCTACACCCCCGCCTCCCCCAGCTAGCCGGCCGCCGCTGGACGAGCATAATTGTGGCTGCGCGCAGCTGGTGGCTCCTCTATCACCGCCGGGCCGAATTACAGTCACCCTCTCTCCCGACCCCCGACACAATTACTTCCAACCCCCACACCACACCGTCACCCCGTAGGTGTGATGGCCGATCGGCGGTGGGCATTAACGGACCACGGGCCGCAGGGAGGGCGGGACACGTGCGATGAGGGAAATTCTGTTAAATAAAAAAAGACGCAAATGCTACCCAAGTTTGTCTTCATTAAGGTGGTTTGCGGTGGAGTAGCCTCCGTACTTAATTGGCGATGAATCGGGGTTCCAGAAACGATAAAAGTGGGGCTATTACTTCCACCGCACCTAAGCCGCAACTAAAAAACCTCTTGCAGAAGCTGTGGTTTCATTGGATTGCAAAAGCTGTGATGTAAATGCACTACAGGCATCTACTACAAGCTTCATATGGTGCACTCTTTTTCCAATAACCCTGCTGAATAGTCGGTAGCATGGTAATTGTTTTGAATACATTTTCAGGAAAGGGCGTATAGCGTATGGAGGACTCGTATATTATCTGTATTTATCATACAGAAATGATAGGTCATAATTGGAGTTAAACTGACGGCGTAAACACTTTGAGAAGCAACTTTGGTTTCGTTGACCACGATTGACGCAAATTCTAATCTATGTACTTTATTGAGCAGCGTGGGGTCAGGGTATATAAATAAAATATATTTCATCATTATGTGACCTCAGGAAGCTGAAAAATATAGACAATAGTATGTGACCGTCTGTATCGTTGAGCTCCAATCATACAAAAATTATTGGTCACGCAAATCATCATCAATATTACACAAACGTCTTGACACTCATTCTAGTTCTAATTTCTTCTTATGAACATCTTTGCCGTGTCCAGAAATAGGTGGTTACAACAGGAACGTCTAGGAAGATGAACTGGTGTTGCCTACATCCAGTGTGACAGTGTTCAAAAGTGTTGTTCAAAGTGTGGATGACTGTATGCTTTCGCTGTAGCGTGTTTTTCGAGTTGTTGTTGAGATCTAAAAGAAGGGAGATGGCTGACTGTTTCGAAAGACATCAAGAGGACTGCTAGGATTAACGTACCAATCCGACTGACGAGTCACCCTCCATCTGCATTGAGGAGCTTTTGGATTTAACCCAGGAAATAGATGCACCACTACATTTCGAGAAGCTTGGAATGCTGAAATCTTTACGTGCAGTCCACATGCATATCCTAGATCTCCTTAGTACCAGCCCAAAGATGCCGCTCACTTAACATACACTCCTGGAAATTGAAATAAGAACACCGTGAATTCATTGTCCCAGGAATGGGAAACTTTATATACACATTCCTGGGGTCAGATACAACACATGACCACACAGACAGAACCATAGGCACATAGACACAGGCAACAGAGCATGGACAATGTCGGCACTAGTACCGTGTATATCCTCCTTTCGCAGCAATGCAGGCTGCAATTCTCCCATGGAGACGATCGTAGAGGTGCTGGATGTAGTCCTGTGGAACTGCATTCCAAGCCATTTCCACCTGGCGCCTCAGCTTGACCAGCGTTCGTGCTGGACGTGCAGACCGCGTGAGACGACGTTTCATCCAGTCCCAAACATGCTCAATGGGGGACAGATCCGGAGATCTCGCTGGCCAGGGTAGTTGACTTACACCTTCTAGAGCACGTTGGGTGGCGCGGGATACATGTGGACGTGCATTGTCCTGTTGGAACAGCATGTCCCTTGCCGGTCTAGGAATGGTAGAACGATGGGTTCGATGACGGTTTGAATGTACCGTGCACTGTTCAGTGTCCCCTCGACGATCACCTGAGGTGTACGGCCAGTGTAGGAGATCGCTCCCCACACCATGATGCCGGGTGTTGGCCCTGTGTGCCTCGGTCGTATGCAGTCCTGATTATGGTGCTCACCTGCACGGCGCCAAACACGCATACGACCATCATTGGCACCAAGGCAGAAGCGACTCTCATCACTGAAGACGACACATCTCCATTCGTCCCTCCATACACGCCTGTCGCGACACCACTGGAGGCGGGCTGCACGATGTTGGGGCGTGAGCGGAAGACGACCTAACGGTGCGCGGGACCGTAGCCCAGCTTCATGGAGACGGTAGCGAATGGTCCTCTCTGATACCCCAGGAGCAACAGTGTCCCTAAGTGGCGGTGCGGTCCCCTATGGCACTGCGTAGGATGCGACGGTCTTGGCGTGCGTCCGTGCGTCGCTGCTGTCCGAACCCAGGTCGACGGGCACGTGCACCTTCCGCCGACTACTGGCGACAACATCGATGTAGTGTGGAGACCTCGCGCCCCACATGTTGAGCAATTCGGCGGTACGTCCACTCGGCCTCCCGCATGCCCACTATACGCCCTCGCTCAAAGTCCGTCAACTGCACATACGGTTCACGTACACGCTGTCGCGGCATGCTAACAGTGTTAAAGACTGAGATGGAGCTCCGTAGGCCACGGCAAACTGGCTTACACTGACTGCAGCGGTGCCCAACCGCTGCGCAGCTAGCGCCCTTCGACGGCCAACAATGCTGTTCCTGGTGTGTCCGCTATGGCGTGCGTTTGATCATTGCTTGTACAGCCCTATCGTAGTGTCCGGAGCAAGTATGGTGGGTCTTACACACCGGCGTCAATGTGTTCTTATTTCAATTTCCAGGAGTGTATTCATTCTTTATAATTGGTACGGCGTTTATACTGTATATGTACCAATACATTAGGTTGCACGAATTATTACAAGAACTTAGACTTATTGTTCAAATATAAATATGTTGATTAAAATAATAATAATAATAATAATATAATAATAACAGCTTGAGACACGCACAGAAAATGCAAAATGTGCAGAAAAAGTAGGGTTACTGAATTCATATGTTCAAAGACAGAAATAGCAAGTTTGAGAACAAAATACGGTAAAATCAACAGCGTCTCATACTTTAAATACTAGAAAATCTCGCAGCAAAATCGCCTCCAAAAAGTAAAAAAAGCATTAGGGTTAGTGCAAAATCTCTACAACAAAAAATCGATGTCAAGACAGACAAAAATTCGGCACTACAACACAGTCATAAAACCAACAGTTCTCTATGTAAGTGAAACGTCAACACTATAACAGAAAACATGACCTTGGAGAAATGAATAAAGTAGAAAGGAAAAAATCATTAGAAAAATTCTAGGAGCAAGACTCACTAAAGATGGTTACAGGTTACAATCAATCAAAACAACAGAAAAGTTTTCAAACATCGAAATTGACATCATGAAAAGGTGAATGAAATTCTTTGGTCACCTTATTAAGAGGTTACTAAAAAATCGATTGACAAAAAAGATAATAGATTATGTAACTTCACTTAAAAATCCAACAACTTGGCTGCATGAAATTCGGAAGAACCTTAAAAGTGCAAACATAGGAGCAACAGACATCTTAGAAAGAGACATCTTCAGACACAAAGTAGATAAATGGGAAGTTATAACTGAGCAACCAAAACAAAAACAATACATACTAAAGTGGTTGGAAGAACGAAAACAAGCTTTCTGGGAAAGAATGAAAGCCTATTGGAACAACAAGAAGAACTCAAAGAAAACTTGATTGGGTCATCTGCTTGACGTCTTCCATTTACTGGGAGAATTCACCAATAATACTAATAACAATAATAATAATAATATAGAAATGAGGTAAAATTGTTTACAAAAAAAGTCAGCGTTCATTTTTAGTTAGTTTACGCTTAGATCACCTCTTTCGGAAACTTCCCTCAGTGATTTCCCAGCTAGTACCGTGGGAAACATCAACAACACGCGCTCAAATGGAAGTGCAGCCGTTTGTGAAAACAAGCTTAGGGGTGAGGGACAGTATGGCGGGGCCATTTTGAACCAACATGACAAACGACGAAGGATTCATTTGAATGACAATTCATCCCATTCGAGCTATAATTTAAGTTATAATGGATTGCCAACGTATGTTTGATCAGCACAGTTTATGAAAAGGCAGCAGAACATCATGTATAAAACTAGCCGAACAAGCAAATAAACCATAGACATTATGGGTGAAGTGAGTGATGTAATTAACTTTGAACATAAGAGGGTTGTAAGTTTCTTGGATTTATTTCTACTGATCGGAAAATATTCAACAGGAAGTTCTGCCAGGGATATTATGTCCCACCTGGCGTACTACATACTGAATTAGTTTCTCCGTTTTTAACTTTTAAATTTTAAGATCGATTAAAGCACTATGCGGTTATTTCTGAAACTATTGGAAGTATCGTGGTAGCGGTGCGTAGCATTCAGGGCTAAATAATTCTAAAAAAAGAGAAGATTATTTTTCTTTTTTTATTTAAAAAATTTATAACTGGTGACGTTTGTTAAAATATTACTAAAATGTAGATTAAAGAAATTATTAATAGTTAGTTCAAACATTGATTTCTCCAATTTCTATATTTGTATGCAAGAGATATCGTGAACTTCGAGATTTCATAATAAACGATATTCCTTAACCATTCATAAGTTATTATGGATTACATAGTTTGTAGTAAATTAAAGAATTGCTACACTACATCGAAATGCAATGATTTCTTTTTGTTTCCTTTTTTTAAGTTGCGATTTAATTTATCGGGATCTATGCTGTAAATATTATTAAATTTATGCTATTATTATAAATGCGAAAACAACTCTGTCTGTCTATTTGTTACGTTTCTTGGGCTAAACGACTAATCTGATCGTGATGAAATTTGACAAGGAGATGCTATTATTTCACGTTAGGATGGACATGGGATACCATATTCTGTATAGATAAGAACATATTGTCATTAAATTATGAAAACTATCTGTACTGTGAAAGACAAACGCATAATATCTATATGTTTTTGTAATGCGCAATGTTAGAGATCAATGGCAGCGTAGCGCAGTGGTAACGTGCTTGCTTCTTAAGAACTTCGGTTTCAAACCCCACTGGAAACAAAAAATTTTATGAATTTTTTTCATAGTTTGAGCCAAGCCCAGGGTATTGTAGTAAGGATACCATGTTCTGGCAAATCTTTGGCTATAGAATAGTGCCCTAAGTGTTTACTTTATTCAGGATATACTGGTTCCACAGGCAGTTTTTGTGTGATCTAAACTAATAATATTATATATGCGAAAGTAAGTCTCCGTCTTTTTTTTTTACGTTTTGACGACTGTATGTGTATACCGATATACCGAAATACTTTGTATCATTAGGAACGAAATAGGATACTTTTATCCGATATGAATAAATGAGACAGGTTCGACGGTCGAATGGTATATCGATAGCGTTCCCGTCATATTATGCCGACATATCTTGGGTAACTTTCAGCTTTGTGTATCCAATTCTAGCAATCAAATTCTAAATCGACGCATACGAAGTCGCGGGTAAGAGCTAGTGTTTCCATAATTCTATTTACCGTATACAACAAATCGCTTCTTTCACCAATATTTTTAAAAGTTGCTTCCGTATGTTATTTATTGAGCACTGTATTATTTAGAAGAAGATTTATAATTAAATACCGTCTTGCTTTCATCAGTCTTCATGGTATTAATAAATATTTCCGTGGCTACCGTGTTGTACAGTCGGGTTGTTAATCTCAACGTTTCGATCATAACCTTGCTTCATCTTCAGTGCAATTGAGTCTCAACAAGAGACGAGCTCAACTCACCTGAAGATCAAATCAGGCTGCCAGAAACGTTGGGATTAATGCGTTACATGTCGCAAAGTAAGCTTTATTCTTGATGCACTGTTCTGATAATTTGAAGATTAGAATAGATGACGTCGGAACAGTGGTGGTAATTAGGAAGGTTGGTATGCCGCCCCTTCTGACGCGTGTGACTGGCCACTCTCATGCACTCGGACGGACTACTGGGTGGTGCTATCGCTGTGTGGAACGCCCAAGTTCCCGTGAGAGCGGCGATCTTGGCCGGGGGAGAGCTCTTCTGGCTGGAGAACAAGCGCCACTGGAGGGCGCGCAAAGTGCCGGGCAGCAAAGTGGCTGAGCGGTGGCTCACACACAGGCCCGCTGCGCCGTTATCACAGACGGGGGCGCCACGATAGCGCCTCCCACACTAACAGGAAGGTTCCCATGATCATTACTGCCACTGTCAACTAATCAGTGGAAGGTCTTTATCAAAACAAAAAGTTTCGTTTCCTGCATCGGTTTTGATAAACTAGTAAAACAAGCAAATAGGTTTTACAAGAAGGTCATGGGCTTTTACCCACCACGTTGGAAGAGCGAGGTGATGGTGTGTGACGCTCACCGCAGTGTTTTTTTTTTTTTTTTTTTTTTGCTTCTCTCTTTACGCCTTGTCAGCGTCAAGGCCATTAGAGCCGGGGACGGATTGGGAGTAATAAACGGGAAGGAATTCGGTCAAGGTCTTTTGAAGGAACCATTCCAGCACTCACCTGGAGTGATTGGGGAAACAATGGAGAACCCAAATCTGGATGGCTGGACGAGATTTGAACCCGCGACTTGTCTAATGCGAGGCCAGAGCGTTACCGCTCAACCAGCACACTCGATGAAGTTTTCATCATTAGAACAGAATAGGAGAACTGATCGTACACGATTTCTAGTCACCAGCTTGTTATAGATTAAATTTAAAATTTCTCCACAGTTTTTGTGTAGTGAGAGCATTGATAGTGATTCATTCGCCATGTGGGGACGCAGAGATTGGAGGTCTCCTTCGCATCCTTTGAAAGATTATGACTGAATGGCACCAAGTTTCACCGTTTCTCTTTTTCTGTGTTCATATACACAACAGCCGCTCGATTCGTGACTGCTAATTACAGTCCTTACGTAAGTGTCACAGAGCTGATTCGTGGGTTGGGCTGGGATTGATGGTGGACAGACGACGTCGTTTTCGTTTGAATTTGCTGGAGAATATGCGAAAATCTTTAAGCTACGAGTGCAACGAAGTACTTCTTCCGCCAACCTATTTAGGTCGCAATGACAGGAGGGATAAGATTAGAGAAATAAGATGCCGTACTGATTCATTTATGTATTCCTTCTTTCCTCGATCTGTTCGGGATTGGAATGCGCAGAATTAGGATTGGTGCTTTGCACCCTCTGCCACCCACAGTATTTGTGATTTGCAGAGTATAGATGTAGATGTAAAACACTCAAAAATACACTGTTAAACACAAAACCAGCGTTTCTCAACCCGAGGACCGGTAAATTAAAATAATGCTGATGACCACTAACTCATACGGTATGGGCCAATTTTTTTTACTTATGTGTATATTATTAACATATGTATATTGTACCATTATAACATAACGAATCTAAAAGAAAAACATGTTTTGAATTCTTACAGACGTCGAGGTTATAAGGGGTAAGATAAAATTGGGTGGCAAGAAACGGGAAGGAATTCGGCCATGACCTTGTACAGGAACCATCCCGACATGTGATTTCGAAAAACTATGAGAAACAGAATCTAGATGACCAGGCGGGGATTTGAAAACGCGTACTACCGAATACCAGATCCGAGCGTTATCGCTCACACACCAGAATCGGTGGGACATTTTTAACGCATAGATAAGGGAATTTTACGGAGAGAATACTGAATTTGCAAGTAGATTCCTAGAGTTCCACCTAGACTGAAATCAACTATAACCTGTTCAGTCCGAATTGGCGGCTCAAGGTCATTTTACCCTGCCCCCCACTCCACCCGTTCCTACCTTAAGTTGGCTTCCCACGGCCAGTGCATTTCCCGGCCGCGCAGTTTTAGCTATAAACAGCGGGCCGTAGGAAGGGAGCAGCATCTGCTGGCAGGAATGGCGCGCCTCTATCAGTCGCCCAGTCGGTAAACATCAAACGCCCGGGTAGCTGAAACGACACTAGGCAACTTGGTATGGAGGTGTCTGCGAGGTGGCGAGGGCTAGACTGTGGCGCGTGTTAATCCGTGCAATTCGCCTGCATGGCGCGACCTACAAAGTCACGGCCGTGGGAATCCACCATTACAAAGCTGAAGGCTGTATGCAGGTAGGTGAGCGGTAAATTTCCCCTTCGTATGTATGGGTAAAGGTAAAGGAGGGGGTATGGAGCAAGCTGACCTTAACCCGTCTCTGTTAACTGAGCTGGACACAATTGATGGAGCAATTTCATGGTCCGGCGTCCCGATTGGGTTGCTGCGAGTCACGCAGACAACTTCGAGCCAATCTTAGCGAACAATGCCGTCTGGCACCAGAAGAGACTTTCTTGTAGCCGAAACATGGAAAAAGAGTATTCTTGCATTGAAACTATTTATCCTGTGACAAGGTTATAAGATTACAATGGTAATGTGGCCACATAGCGACCAGTTAGAATATTCACTATAACATCTGGCCTCCTCAATAGTGAAAAACGGAAACAGGGTCGCTTTAGCTAACAACAGACAGTCTGAAATGTTGTAACTTTAATTGAAAACGCAGAAACCGTTGCGGGAGATTGGGCGCAATCGGAGTGGAAAAGCGCGCCTCCCCTGAAGTGACATCCTCTTTTGACGGCTGTCGCGGTGAACAGAGGGGGAGGTGGCCCCCTCCAATGACTGCCCGGGTACAGTCGCGTGCACATATACCGACAACCACACAGCACCCCTGTAACATTCGCTCAGTTGCACAAGTATCATTCTTTCGTCGGTAAATTTTTCCGTCCCGTCCCCTCCTTTGCTTAGTGTTGTCACGTCGGCAGAACAAAGGGTAGATGGATTTTGTAGGGAGCCAGGATTTAAAAAGAATGCGGGGAATACACAAAGAAGACAGTCTGCTAAGCTTTACAAAGGGGACACCCTTCCCTCTTGAAGTACACTTTCGCTCACATGCATCTGAAAGATCAACGTTCGAAGGATGAGCAACTCTTCTTTTAATTTCCTCGAGTCAGTAGTACATTGCACATATTAAATTGTGTATACATTTACAAATACAAAGATAAACACTACTCAATTTTTAGATTCAACTCTTTATGTATTTGCATAAATAATACAACGTCTGTTCAAGAGATAATGGACCTCAATTTCTAAAGCGATAATAAACACAGGTGACTAAGTAACTAATTGGTGAAAAGATGTTTCTTAAATCAGGAGAATATTATCTTCTTTAACACAATAAGTATTGAAAGATTACCAATAAATTTTTCCAACAATGGTGGGCTCATTGACAGAATCCATCACGAAGAGACTACCAAGAAATACTTCCAATAAAAACGGAACCAGTGACAAAATCCATATCAAAGAACTTCCAACAACAACCAATGACAGAAGCATTTATGGATTATCTTGTTGATATTTACTCTTACAATGTCGGGATCACTGGCAGAAACCCATCGCAGAGACCAGCTGGAAATACTTCCAACAATGGCGGAACCACTGTCAGAATCCATTACAAAGAAAATACTTTGAAATACTTCCAACAATGGTGGAATCATTCACGGAATCCATATCAGCGTAAATATCCATAAAATCTTTTTAAAATGGCAGGATTTCTAACAGAATCTATGTCTAAGAGACGACTTGGAAATTCTTGTGGCAATGGTGGTAATACTGGCCGCATTCGGGTCAAAGAGGCATTCCTGAATGTTTCCAACAGTGACAGGATGATTGACAAAAATTTCCGAAGAGAATTTTCTCAAACGTTACCTACAAACACTTTACAAAAGTGAGTCTCATCACAAGGCCAGCTCTTTGAAAATGGTGGTGTTTCACATATGCAGGTATTGACAGGAATGAACATCATGCATATTGATGCTGTGGTTTTGCAACAGTAATGATTATAATCAAATGTTACTATTATTTCTCAGCAGCTTTCACTGAATTTCACTATGCAACTCGAATTGAAATCGATTGAATTTACTCAAGTTTGCCAAGTCACTAGATTTCTTCAACCATACCAAAGGTGTTGCAACTGTTAATCGGAAAATAAAGTAACTCCCCTCCTAGTACGCTTCTCTGTCCATTAAGAAGACAACTTTTAACAACACAGTGGAAGTCGTGCTTATAGCAGTGCAGCCAAGGCATCTGAAAGCGCTAAAGGCCGCGAAGTTCATTTACAGTGTCCCGAATTCAAATCTTTACCGAGTTCTTGATTTGAAAATGTTAATAATACGAATTATCGTGCCGATGAACGCGTACGTGACTCTCTGATAGTAAATGAAATAATGAAACCTATGAATAGCACTACTGTAAATTACGAGCTAAGAAAAATAGTTAATACTGAAGGCTACGATATGTTATAATTTGCTTTCTTTCTCGATAATTGTCTGATACAAAGATGATATTGTAATTATAAATGGCGGCCAATACCGCAGATGAAAAGTTAATACTACAAATTCGTATCACTACTAATATCTCTCTCTCTCTCTCTCTCTCTCTCTGTGTGTGTGTGTGTGTGTGTGTGTGTGTAAGAGAGAAGCCAATATTGATAACTACTGTCGCGTTACCGAGTTTCCAGTGTTTAAGACAGCTGCTCACCTAGGAATATTGGCTGACTGTATTGGGTAGGCGTGCTTGTAGTTCTTCACTGTTGAGCCGAAGGGTTAGCGTTAAGCCTGTTGAGCCAGGATTCCTTACTTTTGTTGCACCTCAAATCGATGCAGCTCTGGCGGCAGTGAAAGAGGTAGCCATACGATCATCACTCGTAAGCAATTACGTGGAAGCAGGTGCATTATCTCCACAACCGGCAAGAACTAAGTACGGAAATTATTTATGCAAACTCCTCGATTTTCACTGAAGCTTTCTAATATTAGTGGTTTTCGATTTATTCTTCGGTTACATTTCAGTCAGTGTGAAAACGCAACTGTCACCACCTGTTTATGAACAGTGTAAGATATTTTCTATATAAATGCTGTTTTTGAGTTTGAATCGCAATCAACATTCGCCTAGACGATTACCGAAAACCACCTAAACACCGTAATCAGGTAACAGATTAAACCTGCACTCGGACTCATTGATGTTTTTTTACTTGTTGATTATAATTTCAAAAACTTTGCAAAGGTATCACCGATTTTTTTTTAAATCTTCAAAGGTCTAATCCGATGTTTTTTAATTTTTGGTTGTAATTGAAAAAAACCTCTGCAAATGTTTTTAATTTTAATTAAACAGTGTTACTTACATTTGGTTATTGTGGGCCATTTCTCAATTGCGCTAGGATCAATTTTTTATGAATAATTGTCACGCCAATGCAATTGAATTTGTTGGATTATTTCAACCAACAAATTCAATTCCATTGACGTGACAATTATTCATAAAAAAATTGTGTTCCTTACATCATTGTTAATTTAAATAATTATTGTAAATAAAGGCGAGTATTATGTGGCCCGCAGTTTAATTTAGAATCGAAATTGTGGCCTGCAGGATGAATTAGAATCCAAATCGTGGCCCATATGCAAAATTGGTTGGACAGCCTTGATCGGAGCAGAACTGTTGGATCGTTGTTCTTAAGCGGTCTTCGTAAATCATCCAGATCAACGTGGAAACACTCTTCAATTTCCCAATCTGTGGAATTGGTGGCACTGCAGTTTCGTAAGTATCTTCTCTCAAAACAGTACCGTCTATGCTGAACCATCTGTTGATAAGATGTAAAGCAGTGAAAATAACTATAAAACCGGAATTTGCAAACACAGTTGAGAGAACAACGAAGTCCAGAACAAGTGGAACATGCTGTGCGTACTCATATCTATGATGAACAAAAATACGCGTTCTATGCTTTATTGCCTATCCTATCACCTTGCTAATGTGAGGTCTGACGTAAAAATGTGTCAAAGCAATTGTTGCGAAAGAACCGTAGAAGTACTTAGGTGCGACAGGTTGTGCAATATAGTGTAGGGTTTACGTGTTCGGAGGAGCGTGGGCAGAGGCGGCCCTAGCAAGTTTTTCAGGTGGTGCGAGATCTCATTGTGGCGCCCCAAATGAGCAATCACTTATTCGTAATTAAGGTGTCCATATAGATAGACTGAAGATAATATACAGTTTTTACATCCTACTAATATTACAAATTTAAAAGTTTGTTTGCTTAGATGTTTTTACTGTTTCACGTCGAAAAGACTGAACTGCATAGGATAAATTTGGAATAATGTATTGCACAGTTGCTATCTCATTTACGGCTCATACTCAAAAAATCTTTACTTCTTCGGCCTGACTGGGTTAATAATAGGAAATGTTCCAGGGAGAATCAATTTCTCTAGCTGTCTGTTGTCAGAGCCGTTACTCTTTCTTAAATATGAACTGTTTTTCAGCAACTATGAAGAGTTTCATAAATCCACTTTCAGTCTGCATATCCTTTGCTTACAATTTTTACTTGAAACAATGTATTATACCAAGTCACCACTGTAATTATGAACTCAAATTGCTCCACGATCTGGCTAAGTGACAAGGCATCTGCTGCTGGAACTGAATAATTCGTTTCAGAAGGGCGTAACGAACTGAAGAGTAGTGATGAAGAACTGTAGCGATTATCACAGGATCCTATTTTCCTCGCAATTGCAATATACCCAGGAAGCTACCATCATTAGAAGCATTTAGTTTTTCAGATCCAAAGCTTCCTCTGAACAAGACATCATTCATTAGAGGATAGCAACCCACTGTGAATTTTCGTTTTCAGACTGTATTTACAAATGCTTGTCTAGTACATTGAAGTTATTTAATGGAATCAACGCTTCTATCCAACTGAGCATGGTGTGATTGTGATCTGAGAAAGTCATCGAATCCTTCTTTTCCCAAATAAAAATGAGACCTTCTGTTGAATAAACAACTTATAAACAATATAATTTATCTGCAGATTTCGAATCTACTTTTATAACTTTCTCCATTTGGTGTTACTCTTTGAAATTGCGTATTTG
The DNA here is from genome assembly GCA_031002005.1 of Vandiemenella viatica. Taxonomy (NCBI): domain Eukaryota; kingdom Metazoa; phylum Arthropoda; class Insecta; order Orthoptera; family Morabidae; genus Vandiemenella; species Vandiemenella viatica. The sequence goes on along the minus strand of JARYHS010011408.1, from coordinate 263,863,658 downwards.
AAAAATGACGTCTATGATTTTTTTATTTTTTTATTTTTCGTTGTTCGATTAATTATTCCATCTCTGCCAGCAGGGTGAATGAGCGACAATTTTGAAATATCGTCATAATTTGTACTTTGATAAAGCGGCGGTGGTGGTAAGTCTTGTACATGGAGGATCTTTTGAACAGCAGACGACGTTCCAGCCATAGATAAATTTTCTCGCACATGCTGCTCTTTATCATGCGCCTGGTCTGAATAACATCCATTAAAAGTTTTCTTCCGCCTCGTGTTGAACTAGTTCTGGTGACGAAGATTCAGACGACTTCTAAAAATATTGCTTGTAATTTTGAAGCCTTCTCACTGTCGTCTTGTTTTGTTTTCTTTTTAAGTATTGAGCGCCATACAGTTTTTTTTTTCGGTTAGCGACATTTGTTGTTTGTAAAAGAGAGATAAGCTTAGTAAATATTTATGAAACCAACGTTAATTGTAATCACCGAGGATGTAATATGATAGAAAGAGAGAAATAGGTTGAATCTCGCCCATGCACATGTACCAGCATGCATGAACTTCAAGTCTACAGCCGAAAAGGCAGAAAACAGGAGCGGGAGGCGCGACGCGGCATCGGAAGGTGCTAACTTTGGAACGAGTTGTGATTTTCAAGATTTGAATAACTCTAATTTACTCTATTCTATGATACCATACGACTATGCATTAAGCTGAAACTCTTACTTTTATAAACTCTTCTGGATGATGTGTGTTACAATAATATGTGAACAGCAAGCTGGGTTATTATAGAATTTATTTTTTGCGCACACGATCTGTCGATGCAGTTTTGGCGCCCCCCATATGACGGCGCCCGGTGCGGTCGCACCGCTCGCACCGCCCTAGGGCCGCCCCTGTTCACGTCGAAACAGATGGATAGTTTAGGATAAAATTTGGAGTAATGTATTGGCTATCTACTTTTATCGAGATCGGAAAAGTTGTTTCCTTGGGATTCGAATACGTATATGAATGCGTTATGAATTCCAACTGAGCAAAGCAGATTTCAGAAAACAGTCTTTATAGTATATTAACAATAACTCAAACTTCAGAAAGGTTAGTATAGGATAGCAATGGTATGAATGAGAAACAACAGCAGTATTAAAGAACACTACATGTTTGAAAAGGTTTATTTACGCTGCTATGGCGTACACGATGCTCACATCACGAGTACGTCAATTTACATAGTTTTTAATAAAAATGTTTAAAACAAACAAAAGAAGAAATAAAACAACTAAAAGGCCTAGTTTGCAAACTTCATAGTTTTTGCTCTTTGGCAAAATTATTTTCTATAGATAAAATTGCAAGATCTGAAATTCAATCTTAAGTCCGGGTTCACTGTAAATAAGTTTTAATTTACTGAAATTTCGTTCTCCTTTAGCGGCAGTTAGAGATATGGTCAGCAAAATTCTATGTAATGCATATATCCTGCCAACCATTTTGTTTCATAAACTATCGGTATAATTACGTAAAAGGGTTCTGCTGATTCAAGCCCCATCAACAACAGTTTGTCAGAAAGTTCCTGAGCCAATTCACAACCCGATATGTCACACTTTTTTTCATTAGTTAAACTCATTTCTAAATCTGCACAGGATTATTCTAATTATTACAATTCAGGAATTGTTTTGATAATGGGTAAATTTAGTTAGTTGTGGAAATTGAGTGAGCGACGCGCTCTCAATTATACCGATCATATGCTAAAACACGTTCATTGTAAAAACATTCTTCGGGATCTGTACTCAAAAAAAATCTCATTTTTTCTTTGGGATCTGACTGTCTTAATAAAAGGATACATCCCAGTCTGCGAACCAATTTCTGTAGTTGTTATCAGAGCAGACGAATAGCCTTGGTACTCTCTCTCAAATTCCGAGCACTTTCCCAGCAATTGTGGAGCGTTTCATGAATTAACTTTCATTCCTGGATAGCCTCCCTTACCATATTTACTTGAAACAATGTATTATACCAAGTCACCATTGTAACTATGAACTCAAATTGCTCCTTGATGTGGCCAGGGACAAGGCCTCTGTTGCTGCAAGTGAAAAATTCGTTTCCAGAAGGGCGTCACGAACTGAAGAATAGTGACAACGAACTGCAGCGAGGCTAGAAACTCTATTCTCCGAACGATTTTTTTATATATATATCTTCCTTCTAAGTTCTTGACAACCACTTCCCATCGCTTTGTTGATCCAGAGAATCAAAACATATTCTTTAAAGAAATCCGGACAAGTAAACCAGTCTAATTGATGTTTTGGCGTCACCTGCTATTACCAAATTTAATGACAGCTAAATGAATTAAAAATTGCTTGGGAAGATATTGGTTCAAAATTCTGGTTTGGACACCTTTGTTTCCTCCTGTCATATTTGATCCACTGTCATATCGTTCGCCTCGCAATCGTTCATATCCAAATCGAACTTTTGTAATGTATCATTAATGTAGAGGCCATCTCCTGGGTTCGAAGAGTAACTTTCTGGCTTGTAAACAATGAAACACTCACGCACTTCGTCTTCATTAGTGTCAACAAAAGCAATGTTAAAAGATAATTGTTCGACGTGACTGACAACAGGAGTTTAACTCAGTATGATGGAAAAGTATATAGATGACTAAACCATAGTCAAAATGTTATTAAGAACTTCATACGTTTTGAACACATTTTCCAAAATAATAGACATTAGTCTCCTTATTAGCAATACGGTAGAGATGCTCCATCAGTGTCATATTTTCCTAGCAGTTGGAATATATTTTGTTAGTTACCATTATTAGAAGTATTTAGTGTTTCAGATCCAAAGCTTCCGCTGAACAAGAAAATATTACCTGTTAAATAGAATATTTTTCACATCACTCATTCGAGGATAGCAGTCAATCGTGATTTTTGGTCTTCAATCTGTATTTTCAAATGCTTGTCTATTACACTGAAGTTCTTTAGTCGAATCAACGCTTCTATCCAACTCAGCATGGTGTGCTGGCGATTTGAGGAAGTTTCTGGAGATTTTAGACTCCTTGGTAAGTAACCCCTGTCATCAAATTCTTCTTTTCCCTAATGGGAGTGGGACCTTCTGTTGCAAAAAAAAGAGTAAAAGCAATATAATTTATATGCATATTTCGAGTAAACACGCCATCTTCTTTTATAACTTTCTTCATTTGCCATTACTCTTTGAAAACATGTAGTATTTGAAAAATGACGTCCATGATTTTTTCTTGGATTTTTTCGTTGCACGAATAATTATATCGTCTTTGACTGCAGAGTCAATGAGCGACCATTTTGAAATATTATCATAATTTGTACTTTGACAAGGCGACGGTGGTAGTATGGATGGTATACCCCATTTTTAATTGTAGACGACGTTGCAGCCATTGCAGAATCTTCTCGTACATGCTGCTCGTTTCATCATGAGCCTCGTCTGAAGAACTTCTATAAAATAAATTTTCTTCCGTCACGTGTTGAACTAGTTCTCACGACGACGATTCAGATGACATCTCAAATCTAAAAAATTATGAAGGTAATTTTAAAGCTTTCTCAGTTTCGCCTTGGGTTGTGTAGCGACATTTCTGTAAAAGATACATTACATTTTGTAAATATTTACGCTACCAACATCAATTGCAATCACCTAAGGTATAACATTATAGAAATAGATAAGTAGGTAGAATCTCGCTACATGCACATGCACCCACATGCAAATGACTGTGGCGGATCTGGAGGGAGGCAAACCGGGGCGCTTACCCCGGGCGTCAAAATCATGTTTAAAGGGGCGGTAAATGACAAATTCGTGGGTTAGCTCTACTGTCCTGAGCGGCAACCTTCCGGGGGCGGAAAATCAAAGAACAGCTTTAAACTGCTGCGGGCGGCAAATTCATATTTGAAGGTCTTTGCCCTGGCTCAGAAAATTCGTAGATCCGCCAGTGATGCATAAATTGCAAGACTGCAGCCGAAAAGGCAGGAAAAGATACGAAAAACGCTGCGCGACACCAATGAGTACTAATTGTGGGACGAGTTGTGGTTTTCTTGAATGGAGTAACTTGAGCTGACTCGGACTATACATTAAGCGGAAGCTCTTACGATTATAAACTCTTCTGGATGATTAGTGTATTTAAAAAAATATGTGAACAGCAAGCTGGGCTATTATATAATTTATTTTTAATTTTCTGCGCAGAGGATCTCCCACTGCATTTTCGGCGCCCCCCATATGACGGCGCCCGGTGCGGCCGCACCGCTCGCGTCGCCCTAGGGCCGCCCCTGAGCGTGGGATGTTGTGGAGAGAGCCAGAAGAGAGGAGAGTAGGTCCTACCAGAGAGTAAGTTGGGGCAGTAGCAGCTAGGGCGGAGCAGCAACAGTACGAGAGCCAGATTAGGGCCAGCCAGAGTGCAGAGCTGAGGCTGCATGTAGCAGAGCAGGAGTTCGACCCTAGTTAGCGACGCCAGATGTTAGACTTAGTCTTCGATGCTAGTGTAGGACTTAGTTCCTCGTGACCGATGGACATTAGGAGCAAGAGGTTACTACTGATTAACCCGTCGGGGAGATACTTCTGTTATAGAACTTATCTCCGCTTGAAATGTTGGAGACGCTTTCTACGACAGGTATTTGCCGACGCAGGACTGGTCGTGGGACTCACCACCATAGGGGTTCCAATAGCGGACGAACCGTTAGTGCCTCTCTTTTAGAATTTTGTCTTCTATGAATTAAGTCGGGCTTCGTGAACTGTAACATTGTAACCTTAATTTGTTGCAGTTAACTTATTTTTTCCAGTACCTTTTCCACACCGAGTTCCCTTGTTTGAAGAATTTTTCCCACTTTGAGTTGAGTCTTTAAATTTCACATTAGACTCACTTCAAGCTCCGATCTTCCGAACCGCTCGCGGAAGTAAAATAGCCAATCAGACGCAACACAATGTTACGGATAAAAAGTGCACACAAAGCAACTATTATTCAGTGACACTGCTGCGAGGAGACGTCCGAATATCTTATGTCAAATTATTCACACCATTTCATAATTGAATTGAAATAATGATGATGATGATCACCTGTCCCGAAGATCGGAGCGCTAGTACGACGTCTGGTTCTATAACAAAACCAAGCAATTTGTAATCGTGTCCACGAGATAGTACTGGTTTCCTTCACCCGCATTTATCAGAGCTTGTTGCGCATTGTCCTACATCCGAGTTCTCTTTGTCCGGCAGGATTATCCATTACGGCGCTCAGAGATAGCGCCTCCTGGAAGAACGCCAGCCGGCCGTAAAGAGCTTCCAAATATTTTGTTTAATTTCCGACACGAATTAATTTACTCGGCCGGCAAGTGAAAATACGCATAAGAGATTAAGCCGCCTGCCCGCTGGAGTTTGCTTTGTTTAGAGCTGTTTACGTAAGCTCTCTCGGTTAATTAAGGAGCGTGTCGACGCGAATGCACGAGACAGCCCAGGGATGGGGAGCCTTACCTCCCATTGCCAGTGCCTCCTCATGGGGAAAATGTCAAATTATTAACGCCAGCCCACCAATGAAAATTCACGGTTTTGGAAAAAAATGTTATATACAATTTTCCACCATAAAATACCAGAATTTAATAGTATGAAGCAACTTATGCCTCAATTATCGAGGTAGAAATAATTATTAGGCCTCCTTCTTATTCACTATTTTTTCCCCGACAATTTGGTGTCTGCTGCCTTCTATGAGTTTTTCCTCATCGTTGGCGTGGTTAAATTTAGAGCTACGGTTTTACGGCCGCATGCCCTTGCTGATATCGAGGAAGGAATATATGGAGACGACGCAAGAGACCTTCACCACGCACTGGAGTGAAACCGGGTACAGAGAAGTGGGGTGGGAAGGTCGCCATATTGGTCGGCCGTAGAAACACGGGGAATAGGCACAAAAACCTCAAGGGAATCATACGACAACCGTGGCACCGCAATTTGATGATGGATTATTATGTAACTCGACGAGGCAGACCAAAAATAAAGAATAATTTGTTTTTATATCCTATTTAGTTCTCGAGATATACTGTCTCAAAAGTGAGGTGTTTCGGGTTGAAATTCGGAAGAAACATTTCCCCAAGCTAAAATTTGATTTTAGATTCTTATGCAACACGCCGAGACAAATCGAAAATAAAGAATAAAAAAAATTAAAAATCTCGCTTAGTCCTCGCGATATACTGTCTCAAAAATGAGGTGTTTTAGGTTTAACTTCAGAAGAAAACTATCCCCAAAGTCAAATTTGATAATAGATTCTTATGTAACACGACGAGAGAAATTGAAAGTTAACAATAAAAATTTAGTTCGTTTAGTTCTCGAGATATCCTGTCAGAAGCTTAAATGGGAGTACTATACATTGCGATACGCGATACACGTTGTGTCACTAACATGGTGCTTATGAAATTGCTTACAACTGATAATAAATTGTATGTCCCTTCTGGTACAGGCTGCATTACAACCTACCCACATTTCTATTAATATTGTCGTTACAAAATCAAACTATGTAGACACACCTAAACACATGAAACGCAACGAGAACTAAATTTCGGGTAACAACAACGTTTGCTTCATCACGTTTCATAATTCGCACAGCACAAATTATCACAATTAATTTCATCGAACACTTTCAGTGTAAACTGAACTGGATTAAAGCATGCAGAATACCATATTCATTGTATCGCGTTGTAAACTTGAACCGCTTAAATTAGACTTCCAACACTTGTTTACAATAAGGCTAGCCTTTTATGTGCAAAGTAGTAACATATGCCGATTGTCTATACTACACCAACCAATATTTGAGAACGACATTATCCAGTTGAGAGCAATGAATACATTTATAACGATAGGCCCGAGTGTCGCAGTTACCAAGTGCCCCCGCAGACACTTCAAGAACAATTACAATGTGACTTAATTATGAAACGTTATCCCAGGTTGTATCCAATCATGTCTGTTTGAGCAACCGTATGCAACACAACTTGGCATTATAGAATACTTTAGAATATTAGAAAATGAAATATTCTCAGCAGCAGACACAGTGCAAACAGCCCAATGATTTGGGGTTATTACTATGGCCCCCGCACATGCGCAGTAGGAGACGAGTTTTTATATGAGGTCTCACGAATTTAGCGTTATTTCGTCCCCAAATATTCCTTCCTCCATGCTTGCTGACTGCCAGGTCGTACTAAGTTCCAATGGGGGAAGCGAAGTGCTTGAAATCTGTCTGTGAAACGTGATAAAGTGGATTTTGTTGTTTGGGAAATGTGTAGCTTATGAGACAGACATTGGGGACCTACCCCGCATTCACCTTGATGGCTGCAACCGCAATCAGAATCAGAATGGCCGATACGCGGGGGTCCGGGTTCGTGTCCGGTTCATAGTACCTCCCAGATCCAGTGTGTAGCGGCTCAGAACACTCAGCCGCACTGGCGGGTATGTGCGCACCATATGGCTACAATTATATCAAGGAACTATATTTAAACAACAGAAAACACGCTTAAAAAGCTGTGTTACACTGGAGAACAAGAAATATTGTATTTGGAATAAAGACCAGTTTTCTTATTGTATTACCGCGTTAGCTGCTAATTGCGGTAAGTACAAATTACAAACAATATGGGCAAAATATTGTTAAATTAATTGGGTCTTGGGTCTGTAAAATATATATATATATATATATATATATATATATATATATATATATATAGGGTGTTACAAAAAGGTACGGCCAAACTTTCAGGAAACATTCCTCACACACAAACAAAGTATGTTATGTGGACATGTGTTCAGAAACGCTTACTTTCCATGTTAGAGCTCATATTGTGGACGGCTGTGATACAATACGCATCAGCGCATCAGGGATTCCATGCGACGGAGGGTGGATGCATGTATCCTCGCTAACGGAGGACATTTTGAACATTTTCTGTAGCAAAGTGTTTGAAGTCACGTTGGTACGTTCTGTTGCTGTGTGTTTCCATTCCATGTTTAATGTGATTTGAAGAGAAGTAATAAAATGAGCTCTAACATGGAAAGTAAGCGTTTCCGGACACATGTCCACATAACATATTTTCTTTGTTTGTGAGTGAGGAATGTTTCCTGAAAGTTTGGCCGTACCTTTTTGTAACACCCTGTATATATATATATATATATATATATATATACAATAAAATTACCTTTCTTCTGTACCTGCTTCTAATTTGATACGTAGTCCGTCCCGTTTATCTTTTTGTAGATATATATATGATTTGGGGTTATTACTATGGCCCCCGCGCATGCGCAGTAGGAGACGAGTTTTTATATGAGGTCTCACGGATTTAGCGTTATTTCGTCCCCAAATGTATATATATATATACACAAAAAGATAAACGGGACGGACTACGTATCAAATTAGAAGCAGGTACAGAAGAAAGCTAATTTTATTATTTAGGAAGTAAAATCATGATAGCTACTCCAGTCGAGAAAGATATCAAAAGGATATTATGACACTATAAACAAGTTTTCTTCCAAAGGAAATGTTTTTTAGTATCAGAGATTGGCCTACGACTTGGATTTTTTTATTTTTTTTTTTTTTTTTTTTGTAACTATATGTGTTAGGTAAGATTAAATATGATGCTCCGATGCCATGTAATAGCAGTACATATAATTAACAAATCAATAATATTACCAACTACTGATAATTGGTCAGCAGCTTAAAATCCGTGTATTAACTAAAGGTAAATCGGTGTAGTCGTAAAGACCTGGTGAGCGGGTTTCTTATTGACCCCACTTCTATCGTGGTCGGCTAGCATAACCCAAGAATTCTGCCGGGTATGCCACATACCGTTTAACATGGAGTCCGAACAACGGAAATGTTCTGCAGTACAGGAAGCTGTGTCAGAGGTGAAGGTTGGCTTAAGGGCCTATGAAAATTCTCACTGAGACAGGGATTCGAATCGGGACCTTAAGATCTCCAGTCAGATCCCTTAACCACTGCCCCACCAGACCCGACTCCTGTATTAACTACAAATATCAGATTTTAGTCATAATATATATGTTCAGTTTACAGAGATTCTTATAAACTGCTACATTTGTAAACAGTTTCAACAAATAAATCATAAATATTATCAGTGATTGTTAACAACTTTGTCACCTTCTCCTTCTGTACTCCATTAAAATGAAGTATTTTCTAAGACTACCTTAGTACCAAATTAGAAGAAATTTTTTTTTCATATACTTTTCTTTTTTTACTTATGGCTTTACGCCTCGTCGACGGTTAAGGTCATTAGAGGCGGGATGGGACTGGGGACAAGGAACGGGAAGGAATTCGTCCATGGCCTTTTTGAAGGAAGCATCCTGGCATTTGCCTGGAGTGATTTGGGAAACCATGGAAAACCCAAATCTGGATGCCCCGACGGGGATTCGAACTCGCGTCCTCCAGAATACGATGCCAGAACGTTAACCGTTCACCCACCACGCTCGGTTTTTTCATAGAGCTCTGAAGCAAAAACTCTTTCAATATGGATTTGCAACAATCTTTTTTAAAAGTTAACTTTTTATTTCCTGTTGTGGTACATTGATAAAAGAAGTTTCAGATGAAATTACCTCTTCCTGTGGAATTGACAATGACTTGTGATCTTTGTGGCTATAAAGGCTATCAGACACGTACTGATAATTTTAGTTCTCCCTAAAACGAATTTTTTTTCTGCCAATATGTTTGGTGGTAAGTGAGGAAAGTACAAGATAAGGGAAACTAGATGCCTAACTATCGCCTTCAAATATTCTGTACTAAGGTATCTGCCGCAGAGATACTGTGTAGACTGGGGGGGTGTATAAAGAGTAGTAGGGATATACTCATCAGAGTTAAACACTGCAGCTCCCCAGCCAGTGTTTGTTTAGACTGCAGCAGGTGTCAGATGCAGGCGCGACGTCGGCTGCCATTGTCAATGTGCTCTCGATTGTGCCGAGCCCCTGGGCTGTCTCCTCCCGCCTCTTTTGCTGGCAGACAATTCCCAAGCAAAGCAATGAGCTAGCAGGTGTTCAGGTCGGCACACGACCTCCTGCCGATTGGGAGCAGACACCTTTCGGCACTTGGTACCCCGCTGCGGGAAGAGGCAGAGGAGTTGGCTGCTCCAGTGATATTGGTAGCGAAATGACCAGTCCCCATAGTACCAGAGGCAAAAGGCAAAAGTATCCTTTCTTGAAGCTTCAGGTCATGTTGGCAACTACATTGTGGTAACATGGATGCTAAAACAAGGCAAACAAGACAGCAATGAATGGAAAATATGGGCAATTCTTCCAGTGGCCTACAAAATAAAGAAAAAGATAACATATAAAAGTGATCGTAACAATCGCATGACATTTTTTCCCTATCTTTAATTCCATTAACCTTCTTTCAAAGATGTATTCCTGTAGTTTATTTATTTTTGGGTTTTTTGTTGCCCTTTTTTTTTAGAGCGATTATTTTAAAATTAGATCCATTTTTGTTAAATAATTAGAAAAAAAAACTCTGAGAAAAGGACCTCCTACAAAAATGTGAAACGAAACCACGATAGCTCAGAGATGATTATTGCAAAAAAGACGTAATATTTCTATGAAAAATAAAAGAACAAAGAAATTAATGGAAGAAAGAACAGAAAGGAGGAATCATTGTGTTCACAAAAATATTTAACAGTGACGCATAACGCGTAAATAAAATAACAAACAGCTTTCATCGATCTAAAATTGTGACACCGATAATTTTCAAGATTTGCACAGCTATTCAGCAGTATCATTTACGAAGAACCTGATAAGCTCCGATTATAAAAATACTAGCAGTAATCCGCGACTTCGTACTCGTCGATTAATAAGTTTTATTTAGTAACTTGTGTGTGTACATAAAATTTATGAACAGATAGTACACAAACTGACTGCGAGACAAACAAAGCCTGAGTGAGCGATATAACATTACAGAGACTCACACACGAAGTCCGTCTGTCTGTCACCGTTCAGTTAGCTTCCAAATTTCACTACAAAATATGTTATTTTCCAGAAAAACGCAGCCTACGTCCTTACCAATGATACATAGTAGTTTCTTGTTAGTCATGGAAACGAATTCAACAGACTCAGAGTCAGAGTTACTTTCGCATTTATAATTTAGTCCAAATAATGTGCTTAAAATTTGAATGGAATAATCAATACTTTTATTGAATTAAATAACACCCCATCAAGGTCATAACAGTAACGTGAATTCATGAGAACAGCAGAAAAAGCTCTTTTCTTCACTTTTACTAAATTTTTTTCTTCATGTTCTTCTTTATTAAGAAAAACGTCATTATTACCAATCCACTCCTAAAGCCTAATAGCCTGTAGAAAACATAAGTTTGGCTTACATCTTTTGTAAAATTATTTTTAATTGTTTAATAATTTGTCTGCAATAGCATACTGTTAGTAATATTTTAACTCACTGCTAGTAATCAAAAACGTTTCATCTGATTTTCATCTTTAATTATTATTATTATTATACGAACGTAGATATACAGGGTGTTACAAAAAGGTACGGCCAAACTTTCAGGAAACATTCCTCACACACAAACAATGAAAATATGTTATGTGGACATGTGTCCGGAAACGCTTACTTTCCATGTTAGAGCTCATTTTATTACTTCTCTTCAAATCACATTAAACATGGAATGGAAACACACAGCAACAGAACGTACCAGCGTGACTTCAAACACTTTGTTACAGGAAATGTTCAAAATGTCCTCCGTTAGCGAGGATACATGCATCCACCCTCCGTCGCATGGAATTCCTGATGCGCTGATGCAGCCCTGAAGAATGGCGTATTGTATCACAGCCGTCCACAATACGAGCACCAAGAGTCTCTACATTTGGTACCGGGGTTGCGTAGACAAGGGCTTTCAAATGCCACCATAAATGGAAGTCAAGAGGGTTGAGGTCAGGAGAGCGTGGGGGCCATGGAATTGGTCCGCCTCTACCAATCTAAAATGAGCTCTAACATGGAAAGTAAGCGTTTCCGGACACATGTCCACATAACATATTTTCTTTGTTTGTGTGTGAGGAATGTTTCCTGAAAGTTTGGCTGTACCTTTTTGTAACACCCTGTATTACTGGTAGAGTACAATACAAAACAAAAACGCCCCACCATACTCGAGATCGAAATTTTTCTTGTGTAAAGTTAATCAGCGTCTTTGTTTACGTATTTAATCCTGAATCATAGCTGTTGTGAAGATCCACATATTCGACTGCATAGAAACATACCTCAAACAGAAGTGTTGTTATTTGATGAGTAAACAAACACGTTGTGGAGATACGCGAGTGTGACGAAAACGAGAGGAGAAGAAATACGGGTAGTATACAAGTGATTTGGACTACAGTAAACAAGCACAAATCAAAGACAAGCACATTACGAGAGAGCTCGTTGCTCCAGACGGTGACAAATTATTGACTGAGGAAGGGGGATCCACAGATGTCACTCGACAAGATGGATGTCAGTTCGAAGCGGAGTAGCAACAGGCGATCTTTCTGTGGGTGACTTTCTGTGTGGTCTCTTTACTGTAGAGGCGCAGCACTGGTTATTGTTTCAACATATGGAATGGTGATTTAGTACATCAAAAAAAAAATTGGTCGGCAACAATACATAGTGCGATAGATATCAAACCACGAACTAAACCATTGACAAGTGAACTTAGACATAAAATTATGATATCAGATGGGAATGTGTGGTATTAAACTTTGAATTCCGATACTGCCAGAATTTATATTGGCGCTTAATATGATCTGCACACCTCCGACAAATCCTGTTTTTCGTGTATGTATTATATAAACCATGAATACTCGTTGATAGATGCCAGGTTAGGCTGTAGAATAAATCAGCAATAGCATAAATGTTACTATGTTCTTAAGAACACATAGTTACCATTATGATACACTGAAGAACCTATAACTATGTATCACTCAGTTTCCTGTTGCTAAAGTATATACAATAAATGGAGGCTCCAACTTGAAAAGGGGGTGGTGAGCATGAAAATGTTTCAGAAATGCAAAAGGAATCGTGACCAGAAACCAAGAAGAGGTACAAGAAATAAAACGACACAAGACAGAGATTAGAGGGGGGGGACATTTATCTCATTTCATAATATTACAGGAGATGTTTGAATTTTCCATCATTACTTTCGATTCATGTGTTACAGAAGCGGTTATAACTCTCCTCAGACCCAGACGTTTAGTGAAATTGTATTTTATGAATTATTTGTAGCAAGCTGGGAGTCTAGGAAATATGGTTTTGTATATTTTTCTTGCAATTAATTGTGAATTTGTGTAAATGAACACTGTTTCATGGAGAGAAACTATATAAATACTATTTAATATGTTCAAGGACAGTACGATGCATGAAACATTAATTAAAAGTTTGTAATTATAAGTAATTTCAGAAAGTTTGGACTGATTTATGTGAATAATTTTGTGTATAAATATCTTTAATTTTCATTTATGTTCGTTTCATAATGATTTTGTATTAATTCTGATTGTTTTAATGTGATTTTAACTGTTTAAGTATTGTTAGAATTCGAGAAACGTCAGTTAGGAGTCTTTGAATTATTCTGGAATTTTCTGTAAAGCTTATATAAGCGATCGGCAGAGACGAGTTAGTTGAGTTTTCGTTTTGAATAGTTTAGTTTTGATAGTGTTGCAAGTTAGAATCGCTGGACAATTTATTTACATTTGTACGTAGTATCTTTGTAAAAAGTCCAATGTCTCCGGGGAGAAAAAAAAAAAAACACTTGAAAGTGATTCTTCTTGAACTAATTATTTCATTTAATCGAGATAACTATCACTGTGCTCGGATTTACATACACGATAGAAAACATTTTGAAAGATATTAGCGGTAGTGCAATCCATTCTTGCATCATATTCAATTCAGAATCGAAAAATGTTTGATATACAACAGAGTTAAGTGCCCAATAAAAAAAGAAATCCTAGCTGCTTAAATCCAGAGATGTCTACTAGCCCAATCCATAGTTGACCAAACACCGCCGTCAAATGTAGACGAACACTCAATTTATAAAGGACTGCTACGCCATCAGTTTGGAACCACATACTACGCCTCACATTTTTTGACAAAACCTGAAGTGAACCTGAAAGAACCTGTCTCCGAAAGATGCGATATTTGCTGAAGCATTCTACGCTTTCATGAACGGCGCCAGCTAGCGACGAACGGTGACGTTTCCTATAATGAAACCTGCGCAGTTCTAAATCGTTTTTATGCCCTTCACCTCCTGTTGAAGTTTGTATCTCTATATAGTGAGTTAAACGCATACGGAAGGTAAACGGAAACAGAAGAACCCGTGGACGAGCAAATGTGAGATGGATGCACGGAGAGGAGCAAATCTTATTAAGATAAGTTGCCGAGGACGAAAAATTTTGTGATAGTATGCACGGTTTCCAAATAACAGTATCAAATTTCAGCAATCATAAGTGATTTTACATCAGCATGTTTTTTTTTTTTTTTTTTTTTTTTTTTTTTTTTTTTTTTTAGTATGCCAACACCTATTATCTATCGCAGTAAAAAAAAAAAAAAAGTACACTAAGCTATGATTCTGATCGACAAAATCTAGCTAAATGTTGAATATGTAAATAAAATGGTAAACATTTAATTTAGATATAACTGGAATTTAAGGAATATACTGTTACTTTACACTAACACGTAATTAACAATACAAAACTGGAGGATTCGTTTGACTACTTCTGTGAAATTATATTTTTTTATTCGCGTCTCTTTAAAATCATTTGTATCAGCTGGTTCCTAGAGGATTATTAAAAAGAGTAGCAATAAAAAGGCCTTTTTAAAAGGCTCGCAAAATTTAATCAGCTCAACAGACCATAAACAGAAAGTTGAATTTAGATTTTTTTTTATAAACACACGCTCCGGTTGGAATGCCAAAACACACGATTCGCTCTTTCAGTATCCTGATGCGATCTCTTGTGGGAATAATGTAAAAACGAATCGCAGGGAGTACAACAAAGAGAAAACATTCAGTATTGTTTTGCATTTTGAGCCTTCTTCAACTATGAGAGATGACTGTTCTCTATTAATGAGCACTTAACGCAGACAAGCTTCGAGTAGGGGAGACGAAAGAATGAACATCACCCTTTGTCAGCAAGACAAATCCTGCGTTCCTGCTCTTATTAGGCCTAATGGAAAACTGGAAGAGAATCACTGCAAAGTACAAATCCTCTGAATAATTCGAGAAACGACAATGAAAGATCTGACGCGTCAACTGCTTACAAGCGCCGGAAGCTTTTTAGCTGATGAACTAAAAGCAGCCTTTTATAGTTATAGAATGGAATGTTTGTCGCACCTAGAAAGTGTTTAATTCTGTCGAGTACGCTCTCTTGCCTTTTCAGCTTTTATGAGAAGTTAATTACTATATCGACAATACATGAATCTTATTCAACAATACACCGGCAAAAGTACGTATGTTGACAGTTCTTGAATAGTCCGTTTTCCAATTTCAAATCTACTTTATAAATTTGGATCATCAATGGAATAAATTATGCAGTGCGTATATTGTGAGTTTCTCCATTCTTGGGCTTAATGTCAAACAAGTGTTCCATTTTTTACATAATCAAAGATCGTCCAGTCCGCCTCGTGTCATGAAAATATATTCACGTTGAAGAGGCATATTTTCCCTAAGTCATGT
This sequence comes from Vandiemenella viatica, assembly GCA_031002005.1. Classification (NCBI taxonomy): domain Eukaryota; kingdom Metazoa; phylum Arthropoda; class Insecta; order Orthoptera; family Morabidae; genus Vandiemenella; species Vandiemenella viatica. The sequence continues at coordinate 263,848,012 of JARYHS010011408.1, read as the reverse complement.
TCAGTGTGGAATATTCCAATTAAAAATGTTCTTTCATTAACTTGTTCTGTATTTGAATGATCATAGATTAATAGTCTAACTCGGGGGTCCCCAAACTTTTTACCCCGTCACCCCTTGATTCTAAATTTACCTTCTTATCGACCCCCACAAGTATTTAATAAAAAAATTAAATCATTTTTGGCATTTCTGATGCTAAGCAATAGGAGGTCTGCATAACAACTCAACGAAATAATTTATAAAATTCACCCAATAAAATTAACAGAAAAACGAGATACTTTCCACTATTCTTATAATCTCAAAAAATAGGAACAAAACTATGGATAGATGGAATAAATTTCAAATAAAGACCTACCAAAAAGAACAGATAGTTGTTGCACTGTTTTAACTTGTCACATAGCGATGAATCCACCTTCCTAAGGCACTCTTCAACTCTCAATACTGTTACTATCACCTCTTGACAACCGCCTTTCCTCAGTGAGCAATAGTAATTGGTTGAAAGTTTCATCATTTACTTCACATGACTTGGCAAACAGACCAGAATTGAGAGGATGAGCTTTACTTTAATTTATTGACCTGATTGTTGGTAGAACATTTCTATTTTTTCCTGTACAGGTTAACTGATTCTCTTTAGTATTAATCGACCCCAAGGGGTCGGTATCAACAACTTTGGGGACCCCTGGTCTAACTCATAGGTCGTTCCTTAGTGCCCAGAAATTAAACTAGGTGGGAAGTGGTTGTTATTTGGTTTACGTTGATTGATTGTTAGTGTTCAAATTCATTTAAGATGTAGCAAAATCTGAATTTTCTGATGACTAGTTATTATTTATCTACTTCTACAGTGCTACTTCAGTATCATTATGGTGATTTAAGCAGCATAAACTAACTGAAATTGCCTTTTACACATTCGACCACTTGGACTTGTTTGTTATTTAGGAAAATACTGTGAAATGTTTAAGTGGTTGTGTATGAAGTTTGCGTTTCATCCATAATATTTTACAGCTACTGCGATACGACCTTGTCAGAGACTTCCTGTTTGAGACATGGAAACAGATAACTGTTTTAAACGAAGCTCCTCACCTACTGCTCGAAAAACTATCATAAAAACCTCGTTTGAGCTTTTCGGCTCGTCGATGTCGATGTTATTAGAGCCCGAAGAGGATGGGTGTCTAGAAATGGGAATAAATTCGGCCATGGCCTTTTGAAGGAATCATTCCAGCATTCGACTGAAGTGATTGATGGAAACCATGGAAAATGAATTTTGGATGCCCAGATGGAGATTTGAACCTACCACCTTCCGAAAGCCAAGCCCGAGCGTTAACGCACACCCACCATGTTCCATAGATATTTCTTACACGTCTTCCAAAATGTTGTTGCTCATGCGAAAGGGCGCGTCAACATATGTGACATTCGCATCCTTTCAATTTTCAGCTATCTTAGCTCCAATAAAGGAACTAAATTCTTGGAAAATTCTGAAAATAATTACTACTAGACAAACGCAAACTATTTAAACAGAATCATGTACACGCTATACAATACTGAATACTTCATGTAACTCTGGTACATTACAGCGTATTTCTTTTAAATATCTATGGAAGAAAAGTAGTAAATAGGTACAGTTATGTTGGACATAGATTTTTAAATCTATTTTTTTTTTTAATGTTTAACGTCCCCTATAACAACTAGGTCTTTAGAGACGGTAAAGGATGGGGGGCAAGGAATGGGAAGGAATTCGGCCATGGCCTTTTGAAGGAAGCATCCCGGCATTCGCCTGGAGTGATTTGGGGAAACCATGGAAAACCCAAATCTGGATGCCCGGACGGGGATTCGAACCGCCGTCCTCCCGAATGCGAGGCCAGAACGCTAGCCGTTACACCACCACGCTCGGTTTTTAAATCTAATAAGGTAAGAAATCAAATATGTTCTTCTTCCACAGGGAATACTGAATAGTTCTGGTATACGAAACTGGGTAAAACAATCAAAACTGTTTGAGGTAAATACAACTCGTGAAGATTCCCCGAAATCTAGAATTGAAATTTTGCCTGATTAAAACAGCTTTTTTACAGTATCTTCTACGAAGACGGAGAGAGTGTGAACACGGTGTAGTCACGTTTCTGAGTAGAATAATCAGAGCTTGTCTTGAATTAAATAACTCTCCATTAAGGCTAACTGCTTATGAAAAGAAGGCCGTATAATGGCCCCCGCGAGGGGTCTCTTTGGAGAACGTTATCTCAAAAGAGAACCCGGACTTCATTTGTGTGTTCTTGATGGCCGTGCAATCTGCGAGTAATATCGAGCCAAGCATTTCACCCCCGCTGTAGTGGCACTCCCGAGACACAAAACAAGCCTCGCGGTGTGACGAGTGGCGCTCTTAAAACGCCTTTATTACTGCGAGTCTAACGAGCGAGCGAACGAGCGCCTTCGTCCAGCCCTGGCTGGGGTCTGACTTTTTATCTGTCACGCCGGCACACACTCAAAGCGCCCAGCACGAGAGCTCTCAGCGACAGCTAATCGCGAACCTGCAGTGACGCCCGCCCACAACGCACGGCACTGTGCGCAGGGGTGCCAACCTGAGAGCGCCACTCGACAACAATTGAACGACCTGCCGCCCCGACACAGTGGACCGGGGGGATAAATAAAACAAAGGGCGACAGGAATTTCACATCCGATTTAACAACTAAAAGGTCTGTAAAATTTTGTATTCAATATTTTTGTGTCTTTTCAGTTTTCTTGCAGTCATCTTTACAAAAGATTTTTCTGTAACATATTATTAAGCCGGAAGCTACAATAATTGTCCTGTCGGTCTGAAGTTTGGTATACACTTTCCTTTTTTTCCGGTCATCAGTCTTTCGATTGGATTGATGCAATCCTCCATCCCTTTTTATCTTGTGCTAACCTCCATTTCTACATACCCCTTACAACCCACGTCCTCAATTATCTGCTTCATATATTCTAATCTCTGTCTTCCTCTACAGTTCTTGCCTTTGACGATTCCCTCCACTAACACATTAACCAATCCAGCATGTCTCAAAAAATGACCTACCAGCCTGTCTCTTCTTTCTGTAAGCTTCTTCCACAAACTTTTTTCCTCACCCATCATTTCCAAAACTCGTTCATTTCTTACTTTGTCTGTCCACTTAATTTTCAGCATTCTTCTGTAGCGCCACATTTCAAATGCTTTAATTTTCTTTCTTTCTGGTATTGCTAACGTCCATGTTTCGCTACCATAAAGTGCTGTGCTCCATACATAGAGTTTTAAAAAGTTATTTCTAATTCCTCGATCAATGTTTGAAATTGAAAGATTTATCTTTTTCATGAAAGCTCTTTTTGCTAGTGCTATTCTGCTTTTAACATCATTCTTGCTTCGTCCATCGGTTGTTATTTTGCTTCCGAAGTAGCAGAATTCACTCACTTTCCTTAGGTGATAATATTTGAGTGAAAATGTATACAGCAAGCCCATGCGCCGCAGGAATGAAGTAAAATCACTCGAAATGTGTGTTGATGCATACCTACTACCATGCAAGAAATAAACGTTATTACCTGTTGATATACTGTATATTCTAAGCGTTTCTTAGTCTTTTAATTATTTTTCCATGCTGAATTTCAACTTAACCACCACTGCTAGTAGCAAAAAATTAAACCACCTTAAATATTCTGTAACAACCATCGGTTAAGATACAAAACGTCTTTCATCGTGGAAATTTGGCTTACATGCGATATAACTTAGAACGAAATGAATATGTCAGCTACACAAAGAGAAATTATAAATGTTACTGATGTCCCACGTCTTTAATACCTGTTATTCGCACGTGGAAAGTAGTTTATATCTAACAATGAATGACTTCAACACGTATTAAGGCGTATTTCGTGCGTGATAACATCTAATACTAGGAATAAATATAATATTCACAAAGATTACAAGGATTTTCTACAAAACCTACACAGAGAAGCTAACCCTGATGATGAGTAAAATGTAAAAAAGTAACATGTAAGTAAATTTAATTTCATCCCTACTTTTTATTGTTCTTTAAACCAAATGTAGCTAACCAAATGAATAAATATCTAACAGATGTCGCTGATGATGCTTTTGAAATAGAACTAAACGCGTACGACACCAAAATAAAACAAAAATTCAATTGCATTGGCGTGTTATTCACCTTTATAAAAAAATTGACTGATAAAATAGTATATATGGTGTATGGAAGGGGAAGGTGACAAAGTTGTCCACGCACAATGGTGAGTATATCGCTCAGAGTAGTGGAGACTTGTCCGTAGTTTATTATAAGTCGACATGACCTGTGGGAGTCATCGTATCATATTCTCGAATCGCAATCACCGTTGCAAATCTCAATTTAAAAAAATTAGAAAGTGTTGATGAAGACGAATTAGCTTAAAACCATGTCTTGACATACCAATGCACGAAACTTAAGACGTAGGTAATCTTACCAGTGGAGTTCAACCTGCCGATAGAATCCAATCCAACTTCAGAAAATGTCGGGCTTCAGTCTGCTTTATCATCAGAGTGGTTACTTCCTTGCCACCGCCCTTTCCTTAAAATTAAATTACTGTGCCCAGATTTTTACAGTGCTTATGTTACATATTACGACTAATGAGGAGCTGGAGGCAACGAAAAAGATGTCAAATACAGAATAAGTACAATTACTTTGGAATACAGAAGCTTTAAGTGTTAAAACAAACGCGCTGGTGGTTAAGATTTTAGGACGTTTCGATGATAAGAAATTTAGACAGGAATAACTCACCTCGGGAATTATTTTATGGGCTAATTGGAAAAATAAATCTAATATCAGTATTAATTTATAAAAGTTATCTCGCTCCTTGGCTTTAGAATTATTAGACTGTTATGAAGACAGCAATGCGCGTGCGCGTGTATGTGTGTGTGTGTGTGTTTTTTTTTTTTTTTTTTAACAGAATATAATACGTTGCTGGGTTTGCTTTTGTGCTTCAGTGACTCAACATTGGTCCAGATGGCAGTTATTTTTAACTGAGACACCAGTGTGGCTTCACCCACTTTATGGGCAGTCGATGTCAAAGTGATAAAAGTAAGAGTTTCAGTAAATGTTCCAGAAGATAGAGGAAGGACATTTACTATGTGTTAACGAAGCTTTCCGGCGTTCATCTAGAAAATGATCTAAATCTGGACAACTGCACCAGTTTCTACCCGCAATGTAATGGTTTTATCTTTGTACGAAAACGAAGTTGTGCTATTCTGTGTGCAGGAAGTGTACTGTTAATGGAAAAATGTGTATTGTAGATTTCACGTAGGTGGCTGTGGAAAATGTCCTAAAAACGTAACCGGTAACCAGAAAGCCTGGAAGATTTGAAACGAGAAGAGCATCATTTCTAAAACCCCAATGTGGGGGACTTTTAACATACTCTCCAATGTAACAAGGAGTTGAAGTACAGAATATGGATCGAACAATGTATCAACAGTACTGCTATTCAACAGTAATGTCCCGTTTGTCAGGTATTTTAATTAATTACCTTTTTCATCCATACATTATCAATCAGTATGACATTAAATATCAGGATTATTATGAAAAACTCTCGTAGTGAACGCAATATTAAAAACAAACAAAGAAAGCATAGCTCAAATTTTGCGGTATTTATTAACGCTCAAAGTTCTTTACGAAAGAAAATATATTGATTTTTTTACTTCAAACAAAGGGAAACTTGGAAAATTCACGAATAAGCATTTGAGAAGAGAGACCTTTAAGGGAGTTTTCGGACTATTGAGTCATTGTTGAGTACCACAAGAAAGGGACATTACACTAAGTGGATTATGCAATATTTTCTACGTCGCGCAACCATCCCTACAAACGAGACAGAAGCGCAACTAGAGAAACACGCGGTGGCAGAAAACATTATTGGCAGTGACTATTAGACTTTGCATATGTAAAGGTGCTGGCTAAGATCCTTAGGAGTATGCCATAAAAGATGATCTCGAAATAAATTTAATGACTTTCACAGAGGTAGAGGATTCTTTCTGAGTGACGCTTTCGATCCTGAACACAAGTTAAATCAACAACCACAGAGTGCATCGGCGGCACCAACTTCAATGAACCTATATATATACTGCAATTCACAAAATTGTGGGTGGCAAAGGGTGCTTTGCACCAAAACTAGTCTCTACTCTGTACATTCCAATTCCGAATGGCGCAAGGGGAAAAAGAATTCATACCCATCGACAGTCAGTGCTGTGCCGCCGCAGTGGTAGCTTCGCTATGACATCTCACCTTATGAAGGCAGCGGAGGTTGCAGCCGAAACGTTGTGGACGGAAGAACTTATCCGGCTGAATACACGAGAAGAATTTTTGTCAGCCACACGCCGGGAAAAACTTAATTCTCACATCAGTGTACGTCTGATATCTGATGAAGACAACAGAAAATGTTGCCGAAACGTTGTCCTTGTATCACGCAAACCGGCTGCAATCTCGTTCACACATAATGCACTTATCTAGACTTGGCTTTGTCTTTCAAGAAAAGATGTTGGTAACCATGCAGCAATTACGTGACATCTGTCATAAGTAGGGTTCGGATCTTTAGGACAAGTCATATTTTTTTATTGCCTTCTTTGAGTTGTTGAGTTGATCACTGATTCAACGTTTCTGATTGTGTTTAAATGTATACTATAAAGCATTTAAATGCATATTCATATTTCCTAGTTTTGGTCATATTTCGATAATGTTTATGGTCATATGGTCGTATTTTGAGGAAAAATCTGGTAGTTTTTTTAAATAATACAGGGAATTCCCTAGATATAGATGAGAAGAAATTAAAATAATAATTCACAGAACTGTACTTCTGCTATACAGATGGAGAAAAAAAACGTAACAAATTTTCACTGTGGTCAGAATTCACCAGTCAAGAATTAAAGTTATACATTATTGTCACTCTCTAAACTTAATGTTCCGCCCGCCTTTTAATCTCGACAATGCAGCAGAAGCATGCCTGTGTCGATCAGCGTCAATCAATATCTCAATGAAATATCCTCAACCATCGTTAAATCTGCATTGGATCAGTTAGTAGACCTACCACCTTGCCGAAGATAAAATTTTCTGAAAGTGCGAAGTTACTTAAGGGAATTTATAATGGACTATTTTAGTACAGTGACGTAGCTAGGTCAACAAGGGCCCCGGTGCAAAAAATTTATTTTGGGCCCTCAGGCCAGACGGGCGACCTTTTTTTTGCTTTGTGTGCTGGTAGGGGCCCCCCTGAACTGAGGATGGGGGCCCTTGAATTGTTCTTTATGGGCCCCTGAGCAATGGTTGGGGTCCCCCCTGAGCAGCGAGGGCCCTTAGTGAGGGGCCCCTTAGACGACGGTGGAGCTAAAAAAAAAAAAAGGTCGCCAGTTTGCCGTGAAGGCTCGTGGGCCCTCTAAACAGCGGCATAGGGGCCCCTTGAGGTATGCTTGGGGGCCCCCTGAGCGTGAGGGCCCAGGTGCACTGCACCGCCTAGCCCCATAGTAGCTACGCCCCTGATTTTAGTACAGTTGAAAGAGTTCTATTCTGTAAATTATCTGAACTTAAAATGTCTTTAAAATTTAATTTCTCAATGGTGTAGCGAGTGCACGGTAGCAAATTATGCTGCCTACATGAAAGCGACACTACTAGATAAAATAAATAATGTATAATTGAACATTTTGTGATGTATAGTAAATTTAAATGTTGGTCATATTTTGTCATTTTTAGAATATATTTATCCAATTTTAAGGTCATATTTGACTGCATATTTCTCTATTTTTCTTGGTCGTGAAGATTCGAACCCTAGTATCGTAAAGTTCGGCTATCCCCGACATGATCCAATTGCACTGCGGGGGGAGTGTAGAGACAGTTAGGTTAGCAAGTTGGTCCTCCCGGAGTATCGGCGACCCGGACGCCCGCTAGTCGCAGCGCTCCCTCGCATTTGCGTAGGCAGTAATTAGCGGCGCAGTCCCCAGACTTTCTCACGCCCACCCTGCCCCCCGTGCGCAGGAAGCGCGCTCGCTAGGGCCACGCTTCGTAACGCGATTGGCCGCCTTATTTCCGGCAATTTCCTGCCGGCGGCTAAAACCGTGGTGACGCCCGGTAATAATAAGACGGCGCCCGAGAGGGACTTAACTAGATTGACCTACTTCCAACAGGTCCCGAGTCGCGCAGACTTGTAGAAGGTACAGTGTTGTTGATATACGAGGGCGGTCTGAAATATTCTAAGCCTACAAATATAAAACCAATTTGATATTTACCAAATCATTTTTATTTCTCAATATAGTCTCCCTGAACACTGATACACTTAGTCCAACGATGTTTTAAGTTCATTATACCATCCCTGAAGTGGCTTTCTGAAAGGCCTGCAAAATATCCATCTATAGCTTCATTTGAAGAAAAACGCTGACCAGCAAGAAAGTTTTTGAGTATTTATTTATTTATCGTATGATTATTTATGAGGTACACAATAGGAAATATACATATGACAAGCTTGTACAATTTCATATCTCGAGATCTAATGTTTTAATCCAGTCAACTGCACTGATCGACGCACCATGGATTTCCGCCATTGTTCCCTTGTAGGCCCGAAGAGGACAGTCAGAAACGATGTGATTTATTGTCTGTAAGGTGGCTCCACAGTCACAATTTGCAGAATCTACCCAGCCCCATTTGTATAATAAGTAGAGTTTTTGAGTTTTGGGATTAGACAGAAGTCGGAGGGAGCCAAATCTATGGAATAAGGTGGATGCTGCAACACGTCATAGTGCAGATCTCTTAATTTTCCCATTGCCAAAAGACTCTTGTGGACAGGTGCATTGTCCTGATGAAAGATGATTTTCTTCTTCCTCAAAATGGGCCTTTTCTCACGAATTTTTTCATCCAGAATGTCTAAAAGATCGGAATAGCATTGTACAGTTATTTTTTTACCCTTTTCAAGGTAATCAATGAACAAAACAACTTTAGCATCCCAAAAACTGATGCCATTACCTTCTCTGCCGTTGGAACCAACTTGGCCTTCTTTGGACCTGAACAACCAGCTTCTGTCCTTTGCTTTGACTGCAGTTTTGATTCTTCCGTGTAGTGGTGAACCCATGTCTCATCCATAGTTATGAATCGAAGCACAAAATCAGTTTTATTTTTGTTGAAACACTCCAAAACACTGTTCAGAATGTCTCATGCGGAAGCGCTTTTGATCAACAGTGAGCAAATGCGGCACCGATCTTGCACAAAGCTTCTTCACATGCAATACTTCATGAAAAATGTATCCCACACGTTCTTATGATATCCCTACGGTCTCAGCAATCTCACGCACTTTCATTCGTCGATCATCAAAAACCATATCACGCACTTTCTGGATGATTTCTAGAGTTGTTGCACTTTTCGGACGTCCTTCGCGTTCATCATCTACGACACTGCTACGGCCACGTCTGAACTCTACAGCCCATTTCTTAACTGTCGAATATGAAGGAGAAGAGTCCCCATACACTTTTAAAAATCTTCCTTGGATCTCGGATGGCGTTAAACCTTCTTTTACAAAGAATTTTATAACTGCACGATACTCGATTTTTTCCATCTCTGGTAAAACTCCGCACCGCGCCTGCATCAAACAACTGTACAGACCAAACTACAACGTAGAATGAATTGCAATTTCTTGTAGGCATGTCTGGCACATGCACCAACTTGCACGGAAAAAATCACATGGGTAGTGCTGCCATTTATGGTCGAGGCCGAGAACTTCTCAGACAGCCCTCGTAAACCAAGGCTGCTCAACCTTTTTAACAGTCGGGCCAAATGGACGATCCAAAAAATGTCTGGCGGGCCATAGTTCCCATTTTTGTTTCTTTGAATAAACGATGAGTTTAAAAGTCTTGTGCAACAAAAATATCCAATATTCTGAAATTTGACTGTCATTTATTTAAATAACACAGTAAATCATCTTCTGCCAAATGAAGAAACAATATTCTATGTTTAAATATATATATATATATATAAATAAAAAATATATATATATATATAAAAAAAGAAATCTAAGTAATTGGTACAATCAATGTGATTTCTGACATTGTTTCTGTTTTAATAATTTTCCTATTTTAGGCGTCAGATGAGACGTTGACAGTAACAACAAGTCAGAAATATGTTGGTCAGTTAGAGATACGAGGTATTTATTTTTTTGCATAGTTAAGATCTGAAAAAATCTTTTCACAAACATATGTTGATCTCAAACTTCTTAGGAAATAGAAACCGAGCGTGGTGGTGTAACGGCTAGCGTT
>JARYHS010011408.1:263719990-263836760 GCA_031002005.1 Vandiemenella viatica | reverse complement strand
TTCGTCTGCAGCCCAGAGTGCCTCTACTGGCGATATAGTGGCTAATAGATCGTTTGGATCTTCCCACGCACTGGTGCTGGGGTGGGTATGTCCACGCTGGTGCTGGGTTGGTTTATGTCCACTATTGGAATACCCCATAGTTCTTCCATGTCTGGTGGCGACATATAAACATCTGAAAATAGACACAAAAAATTAGATTCATAGTTACAAGTATGGAAAACAAAGCAGTCTATAAAATGAATACATTACCTGACATTTTAATGCTTTTTGATGGACCGTCATCATTGGTTGCCTTCCGTTTGTGTGTAGGTTGCACGCTGGTAATGCCAACAGTATTCACATCATCTGCAACATAATAAATAATGTCTGTCATATATGCGTTAAGTATTAACATGAAAAATAATTTAAGTACCAAACGATTGCCAGTAGGAAAACAATTCATGAGTTCTAATCACATGCATAGCACCTCCACTCACATCTACAACAAAATAAATAACGTCAGTCACACATGCACTAAGTATTCACACGAAACATTATTTAAAGTATTAAACACTTGCCAGTAGTAAAACAATCCATCAATTCCTGATTGTTAATCACAGGCAACGCACATTCACTCACATCAGCAACAAAATAAATAATGTCAGTCACATATGCACTAAGTATTCACATAAAAATTATTTAAATTATTAGACACTTGCCAGCAGTAAAACAATCCATCAATTCCTGAGTGTTAATCACAGGCAAAGCACCTCCACTCCCATCATCATGGGTTGCCATTCGTTTGTGTGTGGGTTGAATACTAGTAAAATCAACAGCATTCACATCATCTGCAATATAATAAATAATGTCAGTCACACATGCACTAAGTATTCACATGAAAAATTATTTAAAGTATTAAACACTTGCCAGTAGTAAAACAATTCCTGAGTGTTAATCACAGGCAACGCACATTCACTCACATCAGCAACAAATAAATAATGTCAGTCACATATACACTAAGTATTCACATAAAAATTATTTAAAGTATTAAACACTTGCCAGTAGTAAAACAATCCATCAATTCCTGAGTGTTAATCACAGGTAAAGCACCTCCACTCCCATCATCATGGGTTGCCATCCGTTTGTGTGTGGGTTGCATGCTAGTAAAATCAACAGCATTCACATCATCTGCAATATAATAAATAATGTCAGTCACACATGCACTAAGTATTCACACGAAAAATTATTTAAAGTATTAAACACTTGCCAGTAGTAAAACTATTCCTGATTGTTAATCACAGGAAACGCACATTCACTCACATCAGCAACAAAATAAATAATGTCAAGCATATGCACTAAGTATTCACACGAAAAATTATTTAAAGTATTAAACACTTGCCAGTAGTAAAACAATCCATCAATTCCTGATTGTTAATCACAGGCAACGCACATTCACTCACATCAGCAACAAAATAAATAATGTCAGTCACATATGCACTAAGTATTCACACGAAAAAATTATTTAAATTATTAGACACTTAGCCATCAGTAAAACAATCCATCAATTCCTGAGTGTTAATCACAGGGAAAGGACCTCCACTCACATCTACAACAAAATAAATAATGTCAAGCATATGCTTTAAGCATTCACATGAAAAATTATTTAAAGTATTAGCTACTTACTGGTACGACCAACAGCATTTATTTCATCTGCAACAAAATAAATAATGTCAATCATATGCACTAAGCATTCACATAAAAAATAATTTACAATGTTAATCACTTACCACCTGCAAGATTGTACCGCACCTCAAGGTTGTCCATTGTTACCGATCGTGAGTCTACAAATTCATCACTGATTAGTTGCGAGATGACTGGAAGACCTGTAAAATAAAATTAAAATAAAACTTACTTATTTATAATAATAATTATAATAATAATTAATAATATAAAATTCACTCACCATTTGATAAATACTGTTCGATGTCTTCAGCAGTCAGTACTCGATCCATGATGTTCACTCTGTAAGATACTGGTGATCAATGAGGCTGAGAAGAAGTTTGAAACAGAATTTATACCCTGTCACGAACGGTAAATTGTGTTGCGGAAAGTAGGTCCCAGTACACACACACTCCAGGAATAGCGGCTAACGGGAGCCAACGCGTCACCCGGAAATATCGCTGCGCTAGGAAACTACGCACTCCAGGAATAGCGTATAACGGTACCCGACGCGTCATGTGTGGCGTGCGCTGGGAATAGCAACAACCGTTGTTGCCTGCGGGGTATGCGCCCGACTAAGCTCCACAGAATACTCAGATAAATTCAGGTTACGCGAGCCATGGAATGTCTGCGCAGATTGAGGTTTGTGCTTCCATCTGGGCGGTCGATCAAGGAACTATCGTTTGCGCAAACGCGGCCGGTGCTGCCCCCCTAGCGGCCACCAAATCAACTAACGACCGACGAGTGGAGTCTCTTCCGGACGTCACGCGGACGAGTGGAGTCTCTTTACGTTGTCCAAAGAGCTTCTTTTCCCAGCTCTCTTATTATCTTACTACTGCTACTTATGTGCACCAACAGCTTTTTTTAAAAAAATAATCATAATATTTTACTTCAAATTCAATTACGGTAAAGTAAGTGGAAAGAAATCGGTAAGAAGTTGACTTTACACCCTGTGCCTCCTTCACTTGTATAAAGTTTTAGCAAGAAAAAAAAACTCCTATCAGCGTGGTAATTTTCTCAGGAGGGCAAATTGGTCTCCTGTTCCCTCTACGTACACATCTGCGTGCGAGGTGTTGGCCCTCCGCCAGTAGAGCGTGTTGCTGCTGCAGCTCTTGCGATATCTCCGGATGAACGCACTGGCGCGCCAACAAGTCCCTCGAGACTGCGAGGTTATCGACACCACACCATATCGACCACACTCGGCTCCACAGTCTAAATAGACTGAGAACCCTCACCGACGCCCTGCTTCGAGATTCAACAATTCGTCGGTGCTCTAAAAACGTGAATCGTTCAAATTAATCACTACTAATAAAAGACCAGTTTCGTCATCCTCGTGTTGTCTGTAATGCTGTGACGTCACGTTCCCGGCCTTGGTTCGAGAGTTAGCAGCGGCCAGAGATGTTTTCACTCCCTGTCCACAGATATTGTTATTATAGCAAGCTAAAGATTTAGGTTATCAGTTTATCTTTCGGTAAAGGCTCAATAAGATTAAAATTGCAAACCAGCCATAAGGAAACGTATGTATCTTGTTTAAACGCACGTACTAAATAGTGGTTGCTTTTTGTTTATTTACCGGTATATTCGATCAATGTGGATTTTTTTCGCTATATTCTTCGTGACTTTTAGCAAACTAAGAATTAAGATTGCTTATTATGTTTTTGCGGTGATGCAACACATTTTGCCCTTTGAATTAACGTATGCTTTTCGTTTGAATCTACATGTTAATTATCAAGAGATTTGAGCAATAGAACGAGGTGGAGCCGAAATATATATAACATTACAGAATCAAGGTTATGAGCTTTATTTTATATCAATTCTGTTTAGTCAAGCAACTGCTAAGAAAAGAATCGACAGTTTTGACTGGCTTGAAAGCTAGTAAAACAATAATTTATCATTTATACGAAAAGTGACAAAAATAAGATTATACAGTCCAATCAGTATAGTGACATTGTTTCCAGTGGCCTATGTATTCCTTGAGAAGAAGATTCTTTTGTCTGTTATTGTGTGTGTTTTGGATGCCGAGGGATCATTATCGAACCATTTTCGGCTTTTTTGAACGTTGTTACTTGATTAATGGACGCTTATGTCTGATACCAAACTGTGGGTTAATCCATTCACTAATTTCTGATGTTTTCTTTCTTTTTCATTTGTTTTGTAAGATTTAATAATAATGTATTGTTCAATTTGTGATGCGTTTCTTACACACACTGGTGTTGAACTCCTCAGAAGATTGGTACCTGTTTCCGCGCATCAGAAATGGCAACATCGGTATTTATTTCTTTGATAATGTCTTAAATTCAATTCTGATATCACTGGATAGAAAACAATTCCTTTTTTACCGTTGTTTTTACAATGAACTTGTGCATATATGTAAATTATGGTTATTTTTCAGTGGAAGTGTTTAGCTCAAGTATAATTTATGTATGACATTTTCAGCTCTGGACTGTGCAAGCATATCTAGATTAAATGGACGATTAGCACCCCTTTCCAAGCAGAATGTTCGGAATGACTACTATGTGCACTCAGTCATCTAACACGTCATTACAGTAGTATATCCGATAGGTGGTTACGTTAACTACTCCACCTATTTAGTGATAAGGTCAAGAATTGATACGCGCACAAATTCATCATTTTAGTACGATTTCAGATAGGTGCCTATGAGAAAAATATTATTTTTGTTCACATTTTTCTCGAATTAAATGAAGCTTGAAGTAAAGCAGTACACCAGAAAATTATTGAAAAATTTTTTATCTATCACTTCTGAATGGATGATCGTCTTTATAGATTTGAAGGAAATATCTCAGAATTCCCACTCAGTCTTGAGAAGTAGTGGTTACCAAAGAATTACTTGGCAATTACAATTATGTATCAATCTTTCTATATTTAGCGTATGTTAACAAATTCAATTTCTTCAGTTTTTATCCTGAAGGTTAGTTTTACAAAGTTTTTCTCTCCGCCTTTAGTTACCTGCAGGGGTTGTATTCCATACGTGACATCTGAATCACATATGCTGGCGCTAGGATTCTCGGGCCCTGGATAAGCGTTCTTAAAAGTGACGTAACCGGTTGGGGCCTGCTGCAAATTCATCGGATGGTACCCTCCCGCAGGCCAAACCAGATAAGCGAACCATTTGTAAAAGAAAAAATTAGCTCTACCACTGCCCAGACGGATTCTTGAGCCGGGGGACTCGTTCGGCCGGACATCGGGCCGCCCTCGGCCGGGGGGCCCGGGGTACATTTATACCCACTTACTCTCTCCATCCCTCCCTCCCTCCCTCCTAACGCCGGCCCTGGGCGTACGCAGCCTCCGTCACCAGTTTTGGTCTGGGATAGCATCTTCCTCTTCCTACTTTCATAATTTGTTATGGCCCAGCAGATGGCTAATCGGGTCCTTTCTCACGGGGTGGACCTATGTTTGAATGCACATTTAGATTTTCCATGGTTTCCAGAAAACGTTCCACTAGAATGCCGATTGGTCCCTTCAAAAAGCCATTGCTGGATTCCTTCATTATCCCCAATCCTCCACCCCCCCCCCCCTCCAATGACCTCGAGTTCTACAAGGCTTAAAGCCGTAACCAAAACAAATTCTTCTCATCCAAATGTAACACCACTAGTTTTGTTAAAATTTCACTCCCTTTGCATTTCAGCAGATCTGTACCGTTCTACTGAAACACGAGGCTTAAAGATACTTCATTCCGCTGAGAAATCCTTGGATCAACAATATATGTGCTCCCCGTCGCCTTCCACTTCCTATTGTGTTGACCATCAAGGTTGGTTCATACACTACTCCAACAATTTCTTTTTTCCAGGCCAAAGCTTATGCTGGTGTGGTAGCTTATCCTGCCTACCATGCGGTCCCTACCCAGCTTGGTAGGTGAGTGATAACTCTCCGGCCTGGCATTCGGGAGAACTCTGGTTCAAATCTTCGTCCGTCCATCCAGATTTCGGCTTTCGTTGTTTCCCCAAATCACTGCAGCCAAATGCCGGGTTGGTTCAGTGCAAAAGGTCATGGCCGAATTCCTTCCAGTAACTTGTTCGCAGTCCGCTTCGGCCTCTAATGACCTTGATGCTGACGAGGCATAAAACACGAAGGAAAAAAAATTGGTTCTTATCCATGTTAGATGTCATATTGTATATGCATTGCCAGTACTCATTAGCGAGGAGGTGTAGATTAGAACTACGACTAGATGGCAATTCCTAGAGACCTCTAGTAATTTTAAGGGAGGTTTATATCAAGGCTGTTCAACCCCAGGCCCGCAGGCCAAAGTGTGGCCCGCGGACTAATTTTAAAAGGCCCGCATGAGCAAGTTTGAAAATTCCCACCTAGTTGAAAAATTGTTCTGAAGACCAAATGATGCGTGCGGTCACGCGATTGGCTCTCCTGCTCGAAAGGTCAAACACCGGCAGCGTTCTGTCCCTTTGTGCTTCGAGAACCTGTTTTTAATTAAGAAAATATCGACGTTTTCCCCAAAGATTTGAAAGAGAAGCTCAATATCGTCACCCTCAATTGTTCTAAGTAAGAATTTAAAATTAGGTGCTTATTACAGTCGTTTCAGATCAGATTCCAGGATTTTGAAAGTAAAAAACAATATATATATCTTTTTTGTGAATCATTTCATAATCTGTTTAACTGAAATAATCAGTTATCCTACCAACATTCAGTTGTAACTCACTGAATTGCAAAATCACTCTGGGCTATAAAAACAATTTTGCAGAAAGATTTCTTCAAAGTTTCAAAATTCTTTAGAAGATTTTTCAGAATTCTTGAAACTGGTACCAAAAGAAGACTTTCCTGCAATAACTGACCTGGTCCTCTTATTTTTTTTTTTTTTTTTTATCTGCTTAACGTCTCTCTAACAGCGAGGTCTTTAGAGACGGGAAAGGATGGGGGGCAAGGAATGGTAAGGAATTCGGCCGTGGCCTTTTGAAGGAAGCATCCCGGCATTTGCCTGGAGTGATTTGGGAAACCATGGAAAACCCAAATCTGGATGCTCGGACGGGGATTCGAACCACCGTCCTCCCGAATGCGAGGCCAGAACGCTAACCGTTACATCACCACGCTCGGTTTCTATTTCCTAAGAAGTTTGGGATCAACATATGTTTGTAAAAAGATTTTTTCAGATCTTAACTATGCAAAAAAAAAAAAAACGCGCATCTCTAATTGACCAACGTATTTCTGACTTGTTGTTACTGTCAACGGCTGATCTGACGCCTAAAATAGGAACATTATTGAAACAGAAACAATGTCAGAAATCACATTGATTGTACCAATTACTTAGATTTCTATTTTTATTTTATTTTTAGATTTTGTTTATTTTATTTTTTATTTTTTTTATATTTTTTTTACATAGAATTTTGTTTCTTCATTTGGCAGAAGATGATTTACTGTGTTATTTAAATAAATGACAGTCAAATTTCAGAATATTGGATATTTTTGTTGCACAAGACTTTTAAACACATCGTTTATTCAAAGAAACAAAAATGGGAACTATGGCCCGCCAGACATTTTTTGGATCGTCCATTTGGCCCGACTGTTAAAAAGGTTGAGCAGCCTTGGTTTACGAGAGCTGTCTGAGAAGTTCTCGGTCTCGACCATAAATGGCAGCACTACCCATGTGATTTTTTCCGTGCAAGTTGGTGCATGTGCCAGACATGCCTGCAAGAAATTGCAGTTCATTCTACGTTGTAGTTTGGTCTGTACAGTTGTTTGATGCAGGCGCGGTGCGGAGTTTTACCAGAGATGGAAAAAATCGAGTATCGTGCAGTTATAAAATTCTTTGTAAAAGAAGGTTTAACGCCATCCGAGATCCACGGAAGATTTTTAAAAGTGTATGGGGACTCTTCTCCTTCATATTCGACAGTTAAGAACGGGGCTGCTGAGTTCAAACGTGGCCGTAGCAGTGTCGAAGATGATGAACGCGAAGGACGTCCGAAAAGTGCAACAACTCTAGAAATCATCCAGAAAGTGCATGATATGGTTTTGGATGATCGACGAGTGAAAGTGCGTGAGATTGCTGAGACCTTAGGGATATCATAAGAACGTGTGGGATACATTTTTCATGAAGTATTTACCGAGCGTGGTGGTGTAACGGATAGCGTTCTGGCCTCGCATTCGGGAGGACGGCGGTTCGAATCCCCGTCCGGGTATCCAGATTTGGGTTTTCCATGGTTTTCCCAAATCACTCCAGGCGAATGCCGGGATGCTTCCTTCAAAAGGCTATGGCCGAATTCCTTCCCATTCCTTGCCCCCATCCTTTCCCGTCTCTAAAGACCACGTTGTTAAAAAGGGACGTTAAACTGTTACAAAAAAAAAAAAAAAATCATGAAGTATTGCATATGAAGAAGCTTTGTGCAAGATGGGTGCCGCATTTGCTCACTGTTGATCAAAAGCGTATCCGCATGAGACATTCTGAACAGTGTTTGGAGCGTTTCAACAAAAATAAAACTGATTTTGTGCTTCGATTCATAACTATGGATGAGACATGGGTTCACCACTACACGGAAGAATCAAAACTGCAGTCAAAGCAGAGGACAGAAGCTGGTTGTTCAGGTCCAAAGAAGGCCAAGTCGGTTCCAACGGCAGAGAAGGTAATGGCATCAGTTTTCGGGATGCTAAAGTTGTTTTGTTCATTGATTACCTTGAAAAGGGTAAAAAAATAACTGGACAATGCTATTCCGATCTTTTAGACATTCAGGATGAAAAAATTCGTGAGAAAAGGCCCATTTTGAGGAAGAAGAAAATCATCTTTCATCAGGACAATGCACCTGTCCACAAGAGTCTTTTGGCAATGGGAAAATTAAGAGATCTGCACTATGAGGTGTTGCAGCATCCACCTTATTCCCTAGATTTGGCTTCCTCCGACTTCTGTCTAATCCCAAAACTCAAAAACTTTCTTGCTGGTCAGCGTTTTTCTTCAAATGAAGAGGTGATTGCAGCTATAGATGGATATTTTGCAGGCCTTTCAGAAAGCCACTTCAGGGATGGTATAATGAACTTGAAACATCGTTGGACTAAGTGTATCAGTATTCAGGGAGACTATATTGAGAAATAAAAATGATTAAATTGGTTTTATATTTGTAGGCTTAGAATTTTTCAGACCGCCCTCGTATATCAACAACACTACAAGTCTGCGCGACTCGGGACCTGTTGGAAGTAGGTCAATCTAGTTAAGTCCCTCTCGGGCGCCGTCTTATTATTACCGGGCGTCACCTCGGTTTTAGCCGCCGGCAGGAAATTGCCGGAAATAAGGCGGCCAATCGCGTTACGAAGCGTGGCCCTAGCGAGCGCGCTTCCTGCGCACGGGGGGCAGGGTGGGCGTGAGAAAGTCTGGGGACTGCGCCGCTAATTACTGCCTACGCAAATGCGAGGGAGCGCTGTGACTAGCGGGCGTCCGGGTCGCCGATACTCCGGGAGGACCAACTTGCTAACGTAACTGTCTCTACACTCCCCTTTCAGTGCATTGGATCATGTCGGGGATAGCCGAACTTTACGATACTAGGGTTCAGATCTTTACGACAAAAAAAAATAGAGAAATATACAGGCAAATATGACTTTAAAATTGGATAAATATGACCTAAAAAGACAAAATATGACCGTCATTTAAATTTACTATACATCACAAAATGTTCAATTCTACATTATTTATTTTATCTAGTAGTGTCGCTTTCATGTAAACAGCATAATTTGCTTCCGTGCACTCGCTGCACCATTGAGAAATTAAATTTTAAAGACACTTTAATTTCAGGTAATTTACAGAATAGAACTCTTTCAACTGTACTAAAATAGTCCATTATAAATTCCCTTAAGTAACTTCGCACTTTCAGAAAATTTTATCTTCGGCATGGTGGTAGGTCTACTAACTGATCCAATGCAGATTTAACGATGTTTGTGGATGTTTCATTGAGATATTGTTTGACGCGAATCGACACAGGCATGCTTCTGCTGCATTGTCGAGATTAAAAGGCGGGCGGAACTTTACATTTTGAGAGTGACAATAACGCATCAATTTAATTCTTTACTGGTGAATTCTGACCACAGTGAAAATTTGTTATGTTTTTTTTTTTTCTCCATCTGTATACCAGAAGTACAGTTCTGTGAATAATTATCTTAATTTCTTCTCATCTATATCTAGGGAATTCCCTGTATTATTAAAAAAAAAACTACCAGATTTTTCCTCAAAATACGACCATATGACCATAAATATTATCGAAATATGACCAAAACTAGGAAAATGGTATGAATATGCATTTAAATGCTATATAAAATACATTTAAACACAATCAGAAACATTGAATCAGTGTTTAACTCAGCTCAAAAAGAAGGCAGGAAAAAATTATGACTTGTCTTAAAGATCCGAACCCTACTTACGACAGATGTCACGTAATTGCTGCATGGTTGCCAACATCTTTTCTTGAAAAACAAAGCGAAGCCAGCATAAGACACTTATGTGTGAACAGAGATTGCAGCCGGTTTACATGATGCAAGACAACGTTTCGGCAGCGTTTTCTGTTGTCTTCATCAGGTACCAGACGTACACCGATGTGAGAATTAAGTTTTTTTCGGCGTATGGCTTACAAAAATATTCTCTGGTATTCTGCCGGTTAAGTTCTTCAGTCCACAACGTTTCGGCCGCAACCTCCGCTGCCTTCATCAGGTGAGATGTCATAGCGAGGTGGCACAGCACTGACTGTCGGTGGGTTCTTTTCCCCCTTGCTCCATTCGGAATTGGAATGTACAGAGTAGAGACTAGTTTTGGCGCAAAGCACCCTTTGCCACCCACAATTTTGTGAATTGCAGTATATATATAGGTTCATTGAAGTTGGTGCCGCCGATGCACTCTGTGGATGTTGATTTGACTTGTGTTCACGATCGAAAGCGTCACTCAGAAAGACTCCTCTACCTCTGTGAAAGTCATTAAATTTTATTTCGAGATCATCTTTTATGGCATACTCCTAGGGATCTCAGCCAGCACCTTTACATATGAAAAGTCTAATAGTCACTGCCAATAATGTTTTCTGCGACCGCGTATTTCTCTAGTTGCGCTTCTGTCTCGTTGGTAGGGATAGTTGCCCGACGTAGAATATATTGCATAATCCACTTAGTGTAATATCCCTTTCTTGTGGTACTCAACAATAACTCAATAGTCCGAAAGCTCCCTTAAAGATCTCTCTTCTCAAATGCTTATTCAATTTTCGTGAATTTTCCAATTTTCCTTTTGACTGAAGTAAACAAATCAGTATATTTTCTTTCGTAAAGAACTTTGAGCAGTTAATAAATACCGCAAAATTTGAGCTATGCTTTCTTTGTTTGTTTTTAATATTGCGTTCACTACGAGAGTTTTTCATAATAATCCTGATATTTAATGTCATATTGATTGATAATTTATGGATGAAAAAGGTAATTAATTTAAATACCTGACAAACGGGATATTACTGTTGAATAGCAGTACTGTTGATACATTGTTCGATCCTCATTCTGTACTTCAACTCCTTGTTACATTGGAGAGTATGTTAAAATTCCGCCACATTGGGGTTTTAGAAATGATGCTCTTCTCGTTTCAAATCTTCCAGGTTTTCTAGTTACCGGACGTTTTTAGGACATTTTCCACAGCCACCTACGTGAAATCTACAATACACATTTTTCCATTAACAGTACACTTCCTGCACACAGAATAGCACAACTTCGTTTTCTTACAAAGATAAAACCATTACATTGCGGGTAGAAACTGGTGCAGTTGTCCAGATTTAGATCATTTTCTAGATGAACGCCGGAAAGCTTCGTTAACACATAGTAAATGTCCTTCCTCTATCTTCTGGAACATTTACTGAAACTCTTACTTTTATCACTTTGACATCGACTGTCCATAAAGTGGGTGAAGCCACACTGGTGTCTCAGTTAAAAATAACCGCCATCTGGACCAATGTTGAGTCACTGAAGCACAAAAGCAAACCCGGCAACGTATTATATTCTGATAAAAAATAACACACTGCTGTCTTTATAACACACTAATAATTCTAAAGACAAGGAGTGAGATAACTTTTATAAATTAATATTGATATTAGATTGATTTCTCCAATTAGCACACAAAATAATTCCCGAGGTGAGTTATTCCTGTTTAATTCTCTTATCATCGAAACGTCCTGAAATCTTAACCACCACCGCGTTTGTTTTAACACTTAAAGGTTCTGTATTCCAAAGTAATTGAACTTATTCTGTAGTAATCGTACTTATTCTGTATTTGGCATCTTTTCGTTGTCTCCAGCTCCTCATTAGTTCTCGCCTCGCATTCGGGAGGACGGCGGTTCGAATCCCCGTCCGGGCATCCAGATTTGGGTTTTCCATGGTTTCTCCAAATCACTCCAGGCAAATGCCGGGATGCTTCCTTCAAAACGCCATGGCCGAATTCCTTCCCATTCCTTGCCCCCATCCTTGCCCCCCATCCTTTCCCGTCTCTAAAGACCTCGATGTTAAAAAGAGACGTAAAGCAGTTACAAAAAAAAAAAAAATCCTCATTAGTCCTGCTACGTAACATTAGCACTGTAAAAATCTTGGCACCGTAATTTAATTTTGAGGAAAGGGCGGTGGCAAGCAAGTAACCACTGTGATGATAAAGCAGACTGAAGGACTGAAGTGGGATTGGATTCTATCGGCAGGTTCAACTCCGCTGGTAAGATTACCTACGTCTTAAGTTTCGTGCATTGGTATGTTAATACATTGTTTTAAGCTAATTCGTCTACATGAATTTCTAATCGCTTTCTAATTTTTTTAAGCTGAGATTTTCAACGGTGATTGCGATTCGAGAATATGATACGATGACTACCACAGGTCATGTCGACGTATAATAAACTACGGACAAGTCTCCACTACTCTGAGCGATATACTCACCATTGTGCGTGTTGCGATAGCCGGTCCGCCATTACGTAAATCTTGTCGCGGATCCCCTTCAACTGGCGAACCCCAAAGGGGTCGCGTACCCCACTTTGAGAAACACTGATCAAGGTGAATGGAACGCACATAACACATTTAACAGGTAGATGGCAACATTCAAGTTCTAACCCTTGTCCTCCCCCCCCCACCTGTAAGATTAACCCCCAATCATTTTTTTTATTAATTTACCATTATTATTATTAAATTATGTAGCATTTTTTAATTATAAGTATACTGAATAACTGTCTTAATGTTTGCAATTTGATTTGTAAAATTGTTGTGTTTCGACAGACTGTAGTTTTAGTAAACGGGATAGCGTAGTGTTGTAATATTTAAGTAACAATCTTTGACGCTGGCCAACACAGCTGTGTAGTCAGCGCTTGTTCATTTGGGCACCTGCATTGTAACATTGCAGCATGGGTGCCAAGTTGGGAGTTTCTCCCCGTAAATTTGGGGGGTCTCCACGCGGAATGGGATTTTTTTTAGGGGCTTTATAATATCAGATGAAATTTTTAGGAGTATTTTTTAGAGACTTTTTGGTTTAATTGTTGAATTTATTGAGCATTAAAATAAAATTGTGTTACTAAGAATTCAGACTTCTCTATGGCTATTTGTTCTGATAACAAAGTAAAATATGTATGTTCTGATTCATATTTTTTTTTTAAAGTCACGATATATTCAGTGATTAGTCTTTATCATAGTAGTGTACTTCTTTTTGTTACCTACGGTATGTAAAGACGTGGTTGTCGGAGCATCGTGCAACAGTGTTGCCGTTGTTGTTTACAAATTTCTGGTCGAATTATCTGTGCTGCTGTGTGTCAACATGCAATTTGTTCATTAACAATATTGAAAATGATTGCTGATTTGCATAAAAAGGTTGGTACAAGTCAAACCCAGCATACAATACTAAATAAAATTCAACGTACTCCTCGGACTCGATTTGAGAAAAAGTGCATCAAAGAAGCCAGTATACAGAAATGAAGTAAAATCACTCGAAATGTTGGAATAGTAGGTATTAAAGACGTCCGACGTTAGGAATACCAGAAAGAAAGAAAATTGAAGCATTTGAAATGTGGCGCTACAGAAGAATGCTGAAAATTAAGTGGACAGACAAAGTAAGAAATGAACGAGTTTTGGAAATGATGGGTGAGGAAAGAAGTTTGTGGAAGAAGCTTACAGAAAGAAGAGACAGGCTGGTAGGTCATTTTTTGAGACATGCTGGATTGGTTAATTTGTTAGTGGAGGGAACCGTCAATGGCAAGAACTGTAGAGGAAGACAGAGATTAGAATATATGAAGCAGATAATTGTGGACGTGGGTTGTAAGGGGTATGTAGAAATGGAGGTTAGCACAAGATAAAAAGGGATGGAGGATTGCATCAATCCAATCAAAAGACTGATGACCGGAAAAAAAGGAAAGTGTATACCAAACTTCTGACCGACAAGACAATTATTGTAGCTTCCGGCTTAATAATATGTTACAGAAAAATCTTTTGTAAAAATGACTGCAAGAAAACTGAAAAGACACAAAAATATTTGAATACAAAATTTTACAGACCTTTTAGTTGTTAAATCGGGTGTGAAATTCCTGTCGCCCTTTGTTTTATTTATCCCCCCGTTCCACTATGTCGGGGCGGCAGGTCGTTCAATTGTTGTCGAGTGGCGCTCTCAGGTTGGCACCCCTGCGCACAGTGCCGTGCGTTGCGGGCGGGCGTCACTGCAGGTTCGCGATTAGCTGTCGCTGAGAGCTCTCGTGCTCGGCGCTTTGTGTGTGTGCCGGCGTGACAGATAAAAAGTCAGACCCCAGCCAGGGCTGGACGAAGGCGCTCGTTCGCTCGCTCGTTAGACTCGCAGTAATAAAGGCGTTTTAAGAGCGCCACTCGTCACACCGCGAGGCTTGTTTTGTGTCTCGGGAGTGCCACTACAGCGGGGGTGAAATGCTTGGCTCGATATTACTCGCAGATTGCACGGCCATCAAGAACACACAAATGAAGTCCGGGTTCTCTTTTGAGATAACGTTCTCCAAAGAGACCCCTCGCGGGGGCCATTATACGGCCTTCTTTTCATAAGCAGTTAGCCTTAATGGAGAGTTATTTAATTCAAGACAAGCTCTGATTATTCTACTCAGAAACGTGACTACACCGTGTTCACACTCTCTCCGTCTTCGTAGAAGATACTGTAAACCAGCTGTTTTAATCAGGCAAAATTTCAATTCTAGATATCGGGGAATCTTCACGAGTTGTATTTACCTCAGACAGTTTTGATTGTTTTAGCCATTTTCGTATACCAGAACTATTCAGTATTCACTGTGGAAGAAGAACATATTTGATTTCTTACCTTATTAGATTTAAAACCGAGCGTGGTGGTGTAATGGCTAGCGTTCTGGCCTCGCATTCGGGAGGACGGCGGTTCGAATCCCCTTCGGGGCATCCAGATTTGGGTTTTCCATGGTTTCCCCAAATCACTCCAGGCGAATGCCGGGATGTTTCCTTCAAAAGGCCATGGCCGAATTCCTTCCCATTCCTTGCCCTTCCATCCTTTCCCGTCTCTAAAGACCTAGTTGTTATAGGAGACGTTAAGCAGTTAAAAAAAATAGATTTAAAATCTATGTCCAACATAACTGTACCTATTTACTACTTTTCTTCCATAGATATTTTAAAAAAATACGCTGTAATGTACCAGAGTTACATGAAGTATTCAGTAATGTATAGCGTGTACATGATTCTGTTTAAATAGTTTGCGTTTGTGTAGTAGTAATTATTTTCAGAATTTTCCAAGAATTTAATTCCTTTATTGGAGCTAAGATAGCTGAAAATTGAAAGGATGCGAATGTCACATATGTTGACGCGCCCTTTTGCATGAGCAGCAACATTTTGGAAGACGTGTAAGAAATATTTATCGAACATGTTGGGTGTGCGGTAACGCTCGGGCTTGGCTTTCGGAAGGCGGTAGGTTCAAATCTCCATCTGGGCATCCAAAATTCATTTTCCATGGTTTCCATCAATCACTTCAGTCGAATGCTGGAATGATTCCTTCAAAAGGCCATGGCCTAATTTATTCCCATTTCTAGACACCCATCCTCTTCGGACTCTAATAACATCGACGAGCCGAAAAGCTCAAACGAGGTTTTTTTGATAGTTTTTCGAGCAGTAGGTGAGGAGCTTCGTTCAAAACAGTTATCTGTTTCCATGTCTCAAACAGGAAGTCTCTGACAAGGTCGTATCGCTGTAGCTGTAAAATATTATGGATGAAACGCAAACTTCACACACAACCACTTAAACATTTCACAGTATTTTCCTAAATAACAAACAAGTCCAAGTGGTCGAATGTGTAAAAGGCAATTTCAGTTAGTTTATGCTGCTTAAATCACCATAATGATACTGAAGTAGCACTGTAGAAGTAGATAAATAATAACTAGTCATCAGAAAATTCAGATTTTGCTACATCTTAAATGAATTTGAACACTAACAATCAATCAACTTAAACCAAATAACAACCACTTTCCACCTAGTTTAATTTCTGGGCACTAAGGAACGACCTATGAGTTAGACCAGGGGTCCCTAAAGTTGTTGATACCGACCCCTTGGGGTCGATATGAGATTTCACGGGGTCGATTAATACTAAAGCGAATCAGTTAACCTGTACAGGAAAAAGTAGAAATGTTCTACTAACAATCAGGTCAATAAATTAAAGTAAAGCTCATCCTATCAATTCTGGTCTGTTTGCCAAGTCATGTGAAGTAAATGATGAAACTTTCAACCAATTACTATTGCTCACTGAGGAAAGGTGGTTGTCAAGAGGTAATAGTAACAGTATTGAGAGTTGAAGAGTGCCTTAGGAAGGTGGATTCATCGCTATGTGACAAGTTAAAACAGTGCAACAACTATCTGTTCTTTTTGGTAGGTCTTTATTTGAAATTTATTCCATCTATCCATAGTTTTGTTCCTATTTTTTGAGATTATAAGAATAGTGGAAAGTATCTCGTTTTTCTGCTAATTTTATTGGGTGAATTTTATAAATTATTTCGTTGAGTTGTTATGCAGGCCTCCTATTGCTTAGCATCAGAAATGCCAAAAATGATTTAATGTTTTTATTAAATACTTGTGGGGGTCGATAAGAAGGTAAATTTAGAATCAAGGGGTAACGGGGTAAAAAGTTTGGGGACCCCCGAGTTAGACTATTAATCTATGATTATTCAAATACATAACAAGTTAATGAAATAACATTTTTAATTGGAATATTCCACACTGAACATGACTTAGGGAAAATATGCCTCTTCAAAGTGAATATATTTCATGACACGAGGCGGACTGGACGATCTTTGAGTATGTAAAAAATGGAACACTTGTTGTTTGACATTAAGCCCAAGAATGGAGAAACTCACAATATACGCACTGCATAATTTATTCCATTGATGATCCAAATTTATTAAGTAGATTTGAAATTGGAAAACGGACTATTCAAGAACTGTCAACATACGTACTTTTGCCGGTGTATTGTTGAATAAGATTCATGCATTATCGACATAAAAGCTTAAAAGGCAAGAGAGCGTACTCGACAGTATTAAACACTTTCTAGGTGCGACAAACATTCCATTCTACAACTATAAAAGACTGCTTTTAGTTCATCAGCTAAAAAGCTTCCGGCGCTTGTAAGCAGTTGACGCGTCAGATCTTTCATTGTCGTTTCTCGAATTATTCAGCGGATTTGTACTTTGCAGTGATTCTCTTCCAGTTTTCCATTAGGCCTAATAAGAACAGGAACGCAGGATTTGTCTTGCTGACAAAGGGTGATGTTCATTCTTTCGTCTCCCCTACTCGAAGCTTGTCTGCGTTAAGTGCTCATTAATAGAGAACAGTCATCTCCCATAGTTGAAGAAGGCTCAAAATGCAAAACAATACTGAATGTTTTTTCTTTGTTGTACTCCCTGCGATTCGTTTTTACATTATTCCCACAAGAGAATGCATCAGGATACTGAAATAGCGAATCGCGTATTTTTATCATTTCAACCGTAGCGTGTATTTATAAAAAAAAAAATCTAAATTCAACTTTCTGTTTATGGTCTGTTGAGCTGATTAAATTTTGCGAGCCTTTTAAAAGGCCTTTTTATTGCTACTCTTTTTAATAATCCTCTAGCAACCAGCTGATACAAATGATTTTAAAGAGACGCGAATAAACAAATACAATTTCACAGCAAGTAGTCAAACGAATCCTCCGGTTTTGTATTGCTAATTACGTGTTAGTGTAAAGTAACAGTATATTCCTTAAATACTATCCAGTTATATCCAAATTACATGTTTACCAGTACATTTACATATTCAACATTTGGCTAGATTTTGACGATCAAAATCATATTTTATTTTTATTTTTATTTTTTACTGGGGCTTAGGAATATAAAAATAACCGAGATAGATGTTGGCAAACAAAAAACACTTAAGATTGCTGAAATTTGATACAGTTATTTGGAAACGTGCATACTATCACAAAAATTTCCGTCCTCTGCAACTTATCTTAATCAGATTTGCTCCTTTCCGTACGCGTTTCACTCACTATATAGAGGTACAAACTTTTACAGGAGACCGAGAGTGGTGGTGTAACGGTTAGCGTTCTAGCCTCGCATTCGGGAGGACGGCGGTTCGAATCCCCGTCCGGGCATCTAGATTTGGCTTTTCCATGGTTTCACCAAATCACTCCAGGCAAATGCCGGGATGCTTCCTTCAAAAGGCCACGGCCGAATTCCTTCCCATTCCTTGCCCCCCATCCTTTCCCATCTCTAAAGACCTCGCTGTTAAGAGACGTTAAGCAGTTTAAAAAAATTACAGGAGGTCAAAGCATAAAGACGATTTAGAACTGCGCAAGATTTATTGTAGGAAACGTCGCCGTTCATGAAAGCGTAGAGAGCTTCAGCAAATCTTTCGGAAACAGATTCTTCCTGGTTTACTTCCGGTTTTGTTAAAAAATGTGAGGTGGTTCCAAATTGATGGCGTGCCGACCCTTTATGAATTGAGTGTTCGTCTACATTTGACTGTGGTGTACGGTCAACTATGGATTTGGCGTGGTCGACCTCCGCCATCTCTAGAGTTAAGCAGCTTGGGTTTCTTTTTTTAGTGGCCACTTAACTCTGTTTTATATTAAACATTTTTCGATTTTGAATTGGATACGCTTGCAAGAATGGTTGGCACTATTGATAATATCTTGCAAAATGTTGTTATTTTCTATCGTGTATGTAAATCGTTAAAATGAAATAATTAGTCCAAAAAAATCACTTTCTAGTTTGTTTTTTTTTTCCCAGAGACATCGGACTTTATAGAAAGATACTACGTGCAAATGTAAATAAATGCTCCAGCTATTCTAACTTACAACACTTTCAAAACTAAAACTTTCAAAACTAAAACTCAAATAACTAACTCGTCTCTGCTTATCGCTTATATAGGCGTTACAGAAAATTCCAGAATAATTCAAAAACTTCCGACGTTTCTTGAATTGTAATGATACTTAAACAATTAAAATCACATTAAAAACAATCAGAATTAATACAAAATCATTATGAAACGAACAGAAATGAAAATTAAATATATTTACACACACAATTATCCACATAAATCGGTCCAAACTGTCGGAAATTGTCCTCCGAACACCGTAGCTCACTTTAATACTTAGAATTACAGACCTTTAATCAATGTTTCGTATAGCATCTCACTGTCCTTCAACATATTAAATAGTATTTACATAGTTTCTTTACATAAAACAATGTTCATTTACACAAATTCACAATTAATTGCAAGAAAAATATAAAAACCATGTTTACTCAACTCCCTGGTTACTACAAATAATTCTTAAAATACAATTTCATTAAAGGTCTGGGTCTGTGGGCCATTAGAATCGGTTATGTAACACCTGCATCGAATATAATGGTGGAAATATCAAACATCTCTGGTAGAATGGGCGTATCCAGCGAGGGGCAAGGGGGGGGCTGCTGCTCCCCCCCCCCCCCTAGAAGAAAAATCAAGTTGCCTTCAGTACGCTTCGACGAATGAAGAACTGGCTCAGGAGCACTATGGGAGAGGAAAGATTGACTGGATTATGCCTGATGAGTGTGCATCGAAATTTCGTGAAAGTACACCGTGAGATATTGACAAATAAAGTTATTGAAAATTTTTCTGAGAATCCGAGACGATTAATGTTCACATAAAAAAACTATAATTGAGTTACGATCTTGATTAACTGCATAGTAGGTACTTGGATTACTATGTTAATCAATAATAAAAATAGTTTCTTCAATAGGTTTGAGTTTTATTTTGTAAGATATCGTCATGTTTCAGTCTCCCACCCCACTTCCTCCAAAAAAAAAATACGAGTTGCCCCCCCCCTAATTCAGATGTGGCCCCCCTCCCCTAGTTCTGATCCTGGATACGCCCTTGTGTGGTAGTATTATGAAATGGAATAAATAGTTCCCTCCCCCCCTCTCCCCTAATCTCTGTCTTGTGTCACTTTATTTCTTGTACCTCTGCTTGGTTCTCGGTCATGAATCCTTTTTGCATTACTGAATCATTTTGATGCTCTCCACCTCCTTTTCATGTTTGAATCTCCATTACTTGTATATGCCTTAGCAACAGGAAACTGAGTGATACATAGTTACAGGTTCTTCAGTATATCAAAATTGTAACTATGTGTTCTTAAGAACATAGTAACACTCATGCTATTGCTGATGTATTCTACAGCCTAACCCGGCATCCAGTAACGAGGATTCATGGCTAACAGAATACATACACGACAAACAGGAGTTGTCGGTGGTGTGCAGATCATATTATGCGGCTATAAAAATTCGGAATGTCGGAATTCAAAGTTTAAAACCTCACATTCCCAAAAGATTTTTTTTTTCCATCAGTCTTTCGACTGGCTTGATGCAATCCTCCATCCCTACCTATCCTGTGCTAACCTCTTCATCTCCACATACCCCTTACAACCGAAGTCCTTCATTATCTGCTTCATATATTCTAATCTCTGTCTTCCTTCACAGTTCTTACCTTCAACTGTTCCCTCCACCAGCAAATTAACCAGTCCTGCATGTCTCAAAATATGACCTACCAGCCTGTCTCTTCTTCCTGTAAGCTTCTTCCACAAATTTCTTTCCTCACCCATCATTTCCAAAACTCGTTCATTTCTTACTTTGTCTGTCCACTTAATTTTCAGCATTTTTCTGTAGCACCATATTTTAAATGCTTCAATTTTCTTGCATTACAGTATTCCTGAAGTCCATGTTTCGCTACCGTAAAGTGCTGGGCTGCACACAGAGTTTTAAAAAGTTCTTTGTAATTCCTAGATCAATATTTGAAACTAAAAGGTTTCTCTTTTTCATGAAGGCTCTTTTTGCTAGTGCTATTCTGCTTTTAACATCATTCCTGCTTCGGCCATCGGTTGAAATTTTGCTTCCCATGTAACAGAATTCACTTACTTCTCCTATTGCATCCAATCGTATTTTTATTTTAATGTACTAGTATTGGTATCATTTCTGCTAAATTTCATCACTTCCTTTGATTTATATTCAGTCCAAAATCTTCCTTCAATATTTTGTTATCATAATTTTAAGTCTTGGTTCACTTGTCAATGGTTTAGTTCGTGGTTTGATATCTATCGCATTATGTATTGTTGCCAACAAATTTTTTTCGATGTACTAAATCACCATTCTATGTGTTGAAACAATAACCAGTGCTGCGCCTCTACAGATAAAGAGACCACACAGAACGTCACCCACAGAAAGATCGCCTGTTGCTACTCCGCTTCGAACTGACCATCCATCTTGTCGAGTGACATCTGTGGATCCCCCTTCCTCAGTCAATAATTTGTCACCGTCTGGAGCAACGAGCTCTCTCATAATGTGCTTGTCTTTGATTTGTGCTTGTTTACTGTAGTCCAAATCACTTGTACACTACCCGTATTTCTTCTCCTCTCGTTTTCGTCACACTCGCGTATCTCCACAACGTGTTTGTTTACTCGTCAAATAACAAACACTTCTGTTTGAGGTATGTTTCTATGCAGTCGAATATGTGGATCTTCACAACAGCTATGATTCAAGATTAAATACGTAAACAAAGACGCTGATTAACTTTACACAAGAAAAATTTCGATCTCGAGTATGGTGGGGCGTTTTTGTTTTGTATTGTACTCTACCAGTAATACTGGGTGTTTCAAAAATGACCGGTATATTTGAAAAATCAATACAAAACTAAACGGCTAGCAATAGAAACACACCGTTTGTTGCAATATGCTTGGGACAACAGTAAATTTTCAGGCAGACAAACTTTCGTAATTAGTTACAATTTTCAACAACAGATGGCGCTGCAGGTGATTTGAAAGATATGGAATTAAACGCAGTCTGTGAGTTCGCCATTCTGTAAGTCGTCTTTCTGCTGTTCACAGATTGCAAGTTTGCTGTGAAAAAAATGGTTTATTTCTTAGAATAATCTTACTTTAGATTTTCCCAGACTGCAGCGCCATCTGTTGTTGAAAATTGTAACTAATCTCGAAAGTTTGTCTACCTGAAAATTTACTGTTGTCCCAAGCATATTGCAACAAACGGTGTATTTCTTTCGCTGCCCTTTTAGTTTTTATTGATTTTTCAAATATATCGGTCATTTTTTAAACTCCCTGTATCTACGTTCTTTTAATAATAATATTAATAATAATAATTAAAGATGAAAATCTCATGAAACGTTTTTGATCACTAGCAGTGAGTTAAAATATCACCAACAATGTGTGGTATTGCAGACGAATTATTAAACAATTAAAAATAATTTTGCAAAAGATGTAAGCCAAACAGTTATGTTTTCCACAGGCTATTAGGCTTTAGGAGTGGATTGATAATTATGACGTTTTTCTTAATAAAGAAGAACATGAAGAAAAAAAATAGTAAAAGTGAATAAAAGAGCTTTTTCTGCTGCTCTCACTAATTCACGTTAGTTTTATGACCTTGATGGAGTGTTATTTAATTCAAAAAAAGTATTGATTATTCCATTCAAATTTCAAGCATATTTTTTGCACTAATATTATAAATGCAAAAGTAACTCTGTCTGGATACTAACAAGAAACTACTATGTATCATTGGTAAGGACGTAGGATACGTTTTTCTGGATAAATAACATATTTTGTAGTGAAATTTGAAAACTAACCTAACGGTGACAGACAGATGGATAGTGTGTGTAAGTCTGTAATGTTATATCGCCCACTCAGGCTTTGTTCGTCTCGCAGTCAGTTTTTGTATTATCTGTTCATAAATTTTATGTACACACACAAGTTACTATATAAAACTTATTAATCGATGAGTACGAAGTCGCCGATTACTGTTAGTAATTTTACACTCGGAGCTTATCAGGTTCTTTGTAAATGATACTGCTGAATAGCTGTGCAAATCTTGAAAATTATCGGCGTCACAATTTTATATCGAAGAAAGCTGTTTGTTATTTTATTTACGCGTTATGCGTCACTGTTAAATATTTTTGTGAACACAATGATTCCTCCTTTCTATTCTTTCTTCCATTAATTTCTTCGTTCTTTTATTTTTCATAGAAATATTACGTCTTTTTTGCAATAATCATCTCTGAGCTATCGTGGTGTCGTTTCAAATTTTTGTAGGAGGTCCTCTTTTCAGAGTTTTTTTTCTAATTATTTAACAAATATGGATCTAATTTTAAAATAATCGCTCTAAAAAAAAGGGCAACAAAAACCTCAAAAATAAATAAACTACAGGAATATATCTTTGAAAGAAGGTTAATGGAATTAATCTTTAAGATAGGGAAAAAATGTCATACGATTGTTACGATCACTTTTATATGTTATCTTTTTCTTTATTTTGTAGGCCATTGGAAGAATTGCTCATATTTTCCATTCATTGCTGTCTTCTTTGCCTTGTTTTAGCATCCATGTCACCACATTGTAGTTGCCAACATGACCCGAAGCTTCAAGAAAGGATACTTTTGCCTTTTGCCTCTGGTACTATGGGGACTGGTCATTTCGCTACCAATATCACTGGAGCAGCAAACTTCTATGCCTCTTCCCGCAGCCGACTGCCAAGTGCCGAAAGGTGTCTGCTCCCAATCGGCAGGAGGTCGTGTGCCGACCTGAACACCTGCTAGCTCATTGCTTTGCTTGGGAATTGTCTGCGAGCAAAAGAGGCGGGAGGAGACAGCCCAGGGGCTCGGCACAATCGAGAGCACATTGACAATGGCAGCCGACGTCGCGCCTGCATCTGACACCTGCTGCAGTCTAAACAAACACTGGCTGGGGAGCTGCAGTGTTTAACTCTGATGAGTATATCCCTACTACTCTTTATACAACCCCCCAGTATACACAGTATCTCTGCGGCAGATACCTTAGTACAGAATATTTGAAGGCGATAGATAGGCATCTAGTTTCCCTTATCTTGTACTTTCCTCACTTACCACCAAACATATTGGCAGAAAAAAAAATCGTTTTAGGTAGAACTAAATTTATCAGTACGTGTGTGATAGCCTTTATAGCCACAAAGATCACAAGTTATTGTCAATTCCACAGGAAGAGGTAATTTCATCTGAAACTTCTTTTATCAATATTCCACAACAGGAAATAAAAGGTTAACTTTTAAAAAAGATTGTTGCAAATCCATATTGAAAGAGTTTTTGCTTCAGAGCTCTATGAAAAAACCGAGAGTGTTGGGTGAACGGTTAACGTTCTGGCATCGTATTCGGGAGGACGCGAGTTCGAATCCCCTTCCGGGCATCCAGATTTGGGTTTTCCATGGTTTCCCCAAATCACTCCAGGCGAATGCCGGGATGCTTCCTTCAAAAAGGCCATGGACGAATTCCTTCCCGTTCCTTGTCCCCAGTCCCATCACGCCTCTAATGACCTTAACCATCGACGAAGCGTAAAGCCATAAGTAAAAAAAAAAACTATATGAAAAAAAAATTTCTTCTAATTTGGTACTAAAGTAGTCTGAGAAAATACTTCATTTTAATGGAGTACAGAAGGAGAAGGTGACAAAGTTGTTAACAGTCACTGATAATATTTATGATTTATTTGTTGAATCTGTTTACAAATGTAGCAGTTTATAAGAATCTCTGTAAACTGAACATATATATTATGACTAAAATCTGATATTTGTAGTTAACACAGGAGTCGGGTCTGGTGGGGCAGTGGTTAAGGGATCTGACTGGAGATCTTAAGGTCCCGATTCGAATCCCTGTCTCGGCGAGAATTTTCATAGGCTCTTAACCCAACCTTCACCTCTGGCACGGCTTCCTGTACTGAAGAACATTTCCGTTGTTCGGATTCAATGTTAAACGGTATGCGGCATACCTGGTAGAAATCTCGGGTTAGGCTAGGCGGTTACGATAGAGTGGAATGCGCAGTCAATAAGAAACCATCTCACCAGGTCATTACGACTACACGGATTTACCTTCAGTTAATACAGGGATTTTAAGCTGCTGACCAATTATCAGTAGTTGGTAATATTATTGATTTGTTAATTATATGTACTGCTATTACATGGGATCGGAGCATCATATTTAATCTTACCTAACACATTTAGTTACAAAAAATAAATAAAAAAAATCCAAGTTTAGGCCAATCTCTGATACTAAAAAACATTTCCTTTGGAAGAAAACTTGTTTATAGTGTCATAATATCCTTTTGATATCTTTCTCGACTGGAGTAGCTATCATGATTTTACTTCCTAAATAATAAAATTACCTTTCTTCTGTACCTGCTTCTAATTTGATACGTAGTCCGTCCCGTTTATCTTTTTGTGTATATATATATATACATATATACATTTGGGGACGAAATAACGGTAAAACCGTGAGACCTCATATAAAAACTCGTCTCCTACTGCGCATGCGCGGGGGCCATAGTAATAACCCCAAATCATATATATATATATATATATATATATATATATATATATATATATATATATACAAAAAGATAAACGGGACGGACTACGTATCAAATTAGAAGCAGGTACAGAAGAAAGCTAATTTTATTATATATATATATATATACAGGGTGTTACAAAAAGGTACGGCCAAACTTTCAGGAAACATTCCTCACTCACAAACAAAGAAAATATGTTATGTGGACATGTGTCCGGAAACGCTTACTTTCCATGTTAGAGCTCATTTTATTACTTCTCTTCAAATCACATTAAACATGGAATGGAAACACACAGCAACAGAACGTACCAGCGTGACTTCAAACACTTTGTTACAGGAAATGTTCAAAATGTCCTCCGTTAGCGAGGATACATGCATCCACCCTCCGTCGCATGGAATCCCTGATG
Organism: Vandiemenella viatica; assembly: GCA_031002005.1. NCBI lineage: Eukaryota > Metazoa > Arthropoda > Insecta > Orthoptera > Morabidae > Vandiemenella > Vandiemenella viatica. Next base: position 263,810,826 of record JARYHS010011408.1, on the reverse strand, counting down.
CGCTGATGCAGCCCTGGAGAATGGCGTATTGTATCACAGCCGTCCACAATATGAGCTCTAACATGGAAAGTAAGCGTTTCCGGATACATGTCCATATAACATATTTTCTTTGTTTGTGTGTGAGGAATGTTTCCTGAATGTTTGGCCGTCCTTTTTGTAACACCCTGTATATATATATATTACAGACCCAAGACCCAATTCATTTAACAATATTTTGCCCATATTGTTTGTAATTTGTACTTACCGCAGTTAGCAGCTAACGCGGTAATACAATAAGAAAACTGGTCTTTATTCCAAATACAATATTTCTTGTTCTCCAGTCTAACACAGCTTTTTAAGCATATTTTTTATTGTTTAAATATAGTTTCTTGATATAATTGTAGCCATATGGTGCGCACATACCCGCCAGTGTGGCTCAGTGTTCTGAGCCGCTACACACTGGATCTGGGAGGTGCAATGAACCGGACTCGAACCCGGACCCCCGCGTATTGGCCATTCTGATTGCGGTTGCAGCCATCAAGGTGAATGCGGGGCAGATCCCCAATGTCTGCCTCATAAGCTACACATTTCCCAAACAACAAAATCCACTTTATCACGTTTCACAGACAGATGGCAAGCACTTCGCTTCCCCCATTGGAACTTAGTACGACCTGACAGTCAGCAAGCATGGAGGAAGGAATATTTGGGGACGAAATAACGCTAAATCCGTGAGACCTCATATAAAAACTCGTCTCCTACTGCGCATGCGCGGGGGCCATAGTAATAACCCCAAACCATTGGGCTGTTTGCACTGTCTGCTGCTGAGAATATTTCATTTTCTAATATTCTAAAGTTTTCTATAATGCCAAGTTGTGTTGCATACGGTTGCACAAACAGACATGATTGGAAACAACCTGCAATAACGTTTCATAATTAAGTCACATTGTAATTATTGTTCTTGAAGTGTCTGGGGGGTACGGGTACTTTTGACCCGCTTACCCCCCCCCCCCCTAACGCCGGCCCTGCATAAAAGGCTAGCCTTATTGTAAACAAGTGTTGGAAGTCTAATTTAAGCGGGTCAAGTTTACAACGCGATACAATGAATATGGTATTCTGCATGATTTGGTCCAGTTCAGTTTACACTGAAAGTGTTCGATGTAATTAATTGTGATAATTTGTGCTGTGCGAATTATGAAACGTGATGAATCAAACGTTGTTGTTACCCGAAATTTAGTTCTCGATGCGTTTCATGTGTTTAGGTGTGTCTACATAGTTTGATTTTGTAACGACAATATTAATGGAAATGTGGGTAGGTTGTAATGCAGCCTGTACCAGAAGGGACATACAATTTATTATCAGTTTAGCAATTTCATAAGCACCATGTTAGTGACACAACGTGTATTGCGTATCGCAATGTATAGTACTCCCATTTAAGCTTCTGACAGTATATCTCGAGAACTAAACGAACTAAATTTTTATTGTTAACTTTCAATTTCTCTCGTCGTGTTACATAAGACTTTGGGGATAGTTTTCTTCTGAAGTTCAACCTAAAACACCTCATTTTTGAGACAGTATATCGCGAGAACTAAACGAGATTTTGAATTTTTTTTATTCTTTATTTTCGATTTGTCTCGGCGTGTTGCATAAGAATCTAAAATAAAATTTTAGCTTGGGGAAATGTTTCTTCCGAATTTCAACCCGAAACACCTCACTTTTGAGGCAGTATATCTCGAGAACTAAATAGGATATAAGAACAAATTATTCTTTATTTTTGGTCTGCCTCGTCGAGTTACATAATAATTCATCATAAAATTGCGGTGCCACGGTTGTCGTATGATTCCCTTGAGGTTTTTGTGCCTATTCCCCGTGTTTCTACGGCCGACCAATATGGCGACCTTCACACCCCACTTCTCTCTGCCCGGTTTCACTCCAGTGCGTGGTGAAGGTCTCTTGCGTCGTCTCCATATATTCCTTCCTCCATATCAGCAAGGACATGCGGCCGTAAAACCGTAGCTCTAAATTTAACCACGCCAACGATGAGGAAAAACTCATAGAAGGCAGCAGACACCAAATTGTCGGGGAAAAAATAGTGAACAAGAAGGAGGCCTAATAATTATTTCTACCTCTATAATTGAGGCATGAGTTGCTTCATACTATTAAATTCTGGTATTTTATGGTGGAAAATTGTATATAACTTTTTTTTTCCAAAACCGTGAATTTTCATTGGTGGGCTGGCGTTAATAATTTGACATTTTCCCCATGAGGAGGCGCTGGCAATGTGAGGTAAGGCTCCCCACCCTGCGCTGTCTCGTGCATTCGCGTCGACACGCTCCTTAATTAACCGAGAGAGCTTACGTAAACAGCTCTAAACAAAGCAAACTCCAGCGGGCAGGCGGCTTAATCTCTTATGCGTATTTTCACTTGCCGGCCGAGTAAATTAATTCGTGTCGGAAATTAAACAAAATATTTGGAAGCTCTTTACGGCCGGCTGGCGTTCTTCCAGGAGGCGCTATCTCTGAGCGCCGTAATGGATAATCCTGCCGGACAAAGAGAACTCGGATGTAGGACAATGCGCAACAGGCTCTGATAAATGCGGGTGAAGGAAACCAGGACTATCTCGTGGACACGATTACAAATTGCTTGGTTTTGTTATAGAACCAGACGTCGTACTAGCGCTCCGATCTTCGGGACAGGTGATCATCATCATTATTTCAATTCAATTATGAAATGGTGTGAATAATTTGACATAAGATATTCGGACGTCTCCTCGCAGCAGTGTCACTGAATAATAGTTGCTTTGTGTGCACTTTTTATCCGTAACATTGTGTTGCGTCTGATTGGCTATTTTACTTCCGCGAGCGGTTCGGAAGATCGGAGCTTGAAGTGAGTCTAATGTGAAATTTAAAGACTCAACTCAAAGTGGGAAAAATTCTTCAAACAAGGGAACTCGGTGTGGAAAAGGTACTGGAAAAAATAAGTTAACTGCAACAAATTAAGGTTACAATGTTACAGCTCACGAAGCCCGACTTAATTCATAGAAGACAAAATTCTAAAAGAGAGGCACTAACAGCTCGTCCGCTATTGGAACCCCTATGGTGGTGAGTCCCACGACCAGTCCTGCGTCGGCAAATACCTGTCGTAGAAAGCGTCTCCAACATTTCAAGCGGAGATAAGTTCTATAACAGAAGTATCTCCCCGACGGGTTAATCAGTAGTAACCTCTTGCTCCTAATGTCCATCGGTCACGAGGAACTAAGTCCTACACTAGCATCGAAGACTAAGTCTAACATCTGGCGTCGCTAACTAGGGTCGAACTCCTGCTCTGCTACATGCAGCCTCAGCTCTGCACTCTGGCTGGCCCTAATCTGGCTCTCGTACTGTTGCTGCTCCGCCCTAGCTGCTACTGCCCCAACTTACTCTCTGGTAGGACCTACTCTCTCTCTTCTGGCTCTCTCCACAACATCCCACGCTCAGGGGCGGCCCTAGACAACTCGTCCCACAATTAGTACTCCTTGGTGTCGCGCAGCGTTTTTCGTATCTTTTCCTGCCTTTTCGGCTGCAGTCTTGCAATTTATGCATCACTGGCGGATCTACGAATTTTCTGAGCCAGGGCAAAGACCTTCAAATATGAATTTGCCGCCCGCAGCAGTTTAAAGCTGTTCTTTGATTTTCCGCCCCCGGAAGGTTGCCGCTCAGGACAGTAGAGCTAACCCACGAATTTGTCATTTACCGCCCCTTTAAACATGATTTTGACGCCCGGGGTAAGCGCCCCGGTTTGCCTCCCTCCAGATCCGCCACAGTCATTTGCATGTGGGTGCATGTGCATGTAGCGAGATTCTACCTACTTATCTATTTCTATAATGTTATACCTTAGGTGATTGCAATTGATGTTGGTAGCGTAAATATTTACAAAATGTAATGTATCTTTTACAGAAATGTCGCTACACAACCCAAGGCGAAACTGAGAAAGCTTTAAAATTACCTTCATAATTTTTTAGATTTGAGATGTCATCTGAATCGTCGTCGTGAGAACTAGTTCAACACGTGACGGAAGAAAATTTATTTTATAGAAGTTCTTCAGACGAGGCTCATGATGAAACGAGCAGCATGTACGAGAAGATTCTGCAATGGCTGCAACGTCGTCTACAATTAAAAATGGGGTATACCATCCATACTACCACCGTCGCCTTGTCAAAGTACAAATTATGATAATATTTCAAAATGGTCGCTCATTGACTCTGCAGTCAAAGACGATATAATTATTCGTGCAACGAAAAAATCCTAGAAAAAATCATGGACGTCATTTTTCAAATACTACATGTTTTCAAAGAGTAATGGCAAATGAAGAAAGTTATAAAAGAAGATGGCGTGTTTACTCGAAATATGCATATAAATTATATTGCTTTTACTCTTGTTTTTGCAACAGAAGGTCCCACTCCCATTAGGGAAAAGAAGAATTTGATGACAGGGGTTACTTACCAAGGAGTCTAAAATCTCCAGAAACTTCCTCAAATCGCCAGCACACCATGCTGAGTTGGATAGAAGCGTTGATTCGACTAAAGAACTTCAGTGTAATAGACAAGCATTTGAAAATACAGATTGAAGACCAAAAATCACGATTGACTGCTATCCTCGAATGAGTGATGTGAAAAATATTCTATTTAACAGGTAATATTTTCTTGTTCAGCGGAAGCTTTGGATCTGAAACACTAAATACTTCTAATAATGGTAACTAACAAAATATATTCCAACTGCTAGGAAAATATGACACTGATGGAGCATCTCTACCGTATTGCTAATAAGGAGACTAATGTCTATTATTTTGGAAAATGTGTTCAAAACGTATGAAGTTCTTAATAACATTTTGACTATGGTTTAGTCATCTATATACTTTTCCATCATACTGAGTTAAACTCCTGTTGTCAGTCACGTCGAACAATTATCTTTTAACATTGCTTTGTTGACACTAATGAAGACGAAGTGCGTGAGTGTTTCATTGTTTACAAGCCAGAAAGTTACTCTTCGAACCCAGGAGATGGCCTCTATATTAATGATACATTACAAAAGTTCGATTTGGATATGAACGATTGCGAGGCGAAACGATATGACAGTGGATCAAATATGACAGGAGGAAACAAAGGTGTCCAAACCAGAATTTTGAACCAATATCTTCCCAAGCAATTTTTAATTCATTTAGCTGTCATTAAATTTGGTAATAGCAGGTGACGCCAAAACATCAATTAGACTGGTTTACTTGTCCGGATTTCTTTAAAGAATATGTTTTGATTCTCTGGATCAACAAAGCGATGGGAAGTGGTTGTCAAGAACTTAGAAGGAAGATATATATATAAAAAAAATCGTTCGGAGAATAGAGTTTCTAGCCTCGCTGCAGTTCGTTGTCACTATTCTTCAGTTCGTGACGCCCTTCTGGAAACGAATTTTTCACTTGCAGCAACAGAGGCCTTGTCCCTGGCCACATCAAGGAGCAATTTGAGTTCATAGTTACAATGGTGACTTGGTATAATACATTGTTTCAAGTAAATATGGTAAGGGAGGCTATCCAGGAATGAAAGTTAATTCATGAAACGCTCCACAATTGCTGGGAAAGTGCTCGGAATTTGAGAGAGAGTACCAAGGCTATTCGTCTGCTCTGATAACAACTACAGAAATTGGTTCGCAGACTGGAATGTATCCTTTTATTAAGACAGTCAGATCCCAAAGAAAAAAATGAGATTTTTTTTGAGTACAGATCCCGAAGAATGTTTTTACAATGAACGTGTTTTAGCATATGATCGGTATAATTGAGAGCGCGTCGCTCACTCAATTTCCACAACTAACTAAATTTACCCATTATCAAAACAATTCCTGAATTGTAATAATTAGAATAATCCTGTGCAGATTTAGAAATGAGTTTAACTAATGAAAAAAAGTGTGACATATCGGGTTGTGAATTGGCTCAGGAACTTTCTGACAAACTGTTGTTGATGGGGCTTGAATCAGCAGAACCGTTTTACGTAATTATACCGATATTTTATGAAACAAAATGGTTGGCAGGATATATGTATTTCCGAATGTGTGGACAGCACATAGAATTTTGCTGACGCATATCTCTAACTGCCGCTAAAGCAGAACGAAATTTCAGTAAATTAAAACTTATTTACAGTGAACCCGGACTTAAGATTGAATTTCAGATCTTGCAATTTTATCTATAGAAAATAATTTTGCCAAAGAGCAATAACTATGAAGTTTGCAAAACTAGGCCTTTTAGTTGTTTTATTTCTTCTTTTGTTTGTTTTAAACATTTTTATTAAAAACTATGTAAATTGACGTACTCGTGATGTGAGCATCGTGTACGCCATAGCAGCGTAAATAAACCTTTTCAAACATGTAGTGTTCTTTAATACTGCTGTTGTTTCTCATTCATACCATTGCTATCCTATACTAACCTTTCTGAGTTTGAGTTATTGTTAATATACTATAAAGACTGTTTTCTGAAATCTGCTTTGCTCAGTTGGAATTCATAACGCATTCATATACGTATTCGAATCCCAAGGAAACACTTTTCCGATCTCGATAAAAGTAGATAGCCAATACATTACTCCAAATTTTATCCTAAACTATCCATTTGTTTCGACGTGAACAGGGGCGGCCCTAGGGCGGTGCGAGCGGTGCGACCGCACCGGGCGCCGTCATATGGGGGGCGCCAAAACTGCATCGACAGATCGTGTGCGCAAAAAATAAATTCTATAATAACCCAGCTTGCTGTTCACATATTATTGTAACACACATCATCCAGAAGAGTTTATAAAAGTAAGAGTTTCAGCTTAATGCATAGTCGTATGGTATCATAGAATAGAGTAAATTAGAGTTATTCAAATCATGAAAATCACAACTCGTTCCAAAGTTAGCACCTTCCGATGCCGCGTCGCGCCTCCCGCTCCTGTTTTCTGCCTTTCGGCTGTAGACTTGAAGTTCATGCATGCTGGTACATGTGCATGGGCGAGATTCAACCTATTTCTCTCTTTCTATCATATTACATCCTCGGTGATTACAATTAACGTTGGTTTCATAAATATTTACTAAGCTTATCTCTCTTTTACAAACAACAAATGTCGCTAACCAAAAAAAAAAAAAAACTGTATGGCGCTCAATACTTAAAAAGAAAACAAAACAAGACGAAAGTGAGGAGGCTTCAAAATTACAAGCAATATTTTTAGAAGTCGTCTGAATCTTCGTCACCAGAACTAGTTCAACACGAGGCGGAAGAAAACTTTTAATGGATGTTATTCAGACCAGGCGCATGATAAAGAGCAGCATGTGCGAGAAAATTTATCTATGGCTGGAACGTCGTCTGCTGTTCAAAGATCCTCCATGTACAAGACTTACCACCACCGCCGCTTTATCAAAGTACAAATTATGACGATATTTCAAAATTGTCGCTCATTCACCCTGCTGGCAGAGATGGAATAATTAATCGAACAACGAAAAATAAAAAAAATAAAAAATCATAGACGTCATTTTTCAAATACGCAATTTCAAAGAGTAACACCAAATGGAGAAAGTTATAAAAGTAGATTCGAAATCTGCAGATAAATTATATTGTTTATAAGTTGTTTATTCAACAGAAGGTCTCATTTTTATTTGGGAAAAGAAGGATTCGATGACTTTCTCAGATCACAATCACACCATGCTCAGTTGGATAGAAGCGTTGATTCCATTAAATAACTTCAATGTACTAGACAAGCATTTGTAAATACAGTCTGAAAACGAAAATTCACAGTGGGTTGCTATCCTCTAATGAATGATGTCTTGTTCAGAGGAAGCTTTGGATCTGAAAACTAAATGCTTCTAATGATGGTAGCTTCCTGGGTATATTGCAATTGCGAGGAAAATAGGATCCTGTGATAATCGCTACAGTTCTTCATCACTACTCTTCAGTTCGTTACGCCCTTCTGAAACGAATTATTCAGTTCCAGCAGCAGATGCCTTGTCACTTAGCCAGATCGTGGAGCAATTTGAGTTCATAATTACAGTGGTGACTTGGTATAATACATTGTTTCAAGTAAAAATTGTAAGCAAAGGATATGCAGACTGAAAGTGGATTTATGAAACTCTTCATAGTTGCTGAAAAACAGTTCATATTTAAGAAAGAGTAACGGCTCTGACAACAGACTGCTAGAGAAATTGATTCTCCCTGGAACATTTCCTATTATTAACCCAGTCAGATGCCGAGAAAGTAAAGATTTTTTGAGTATGAGCCGTAAATGAGATAGCAACTGTGCAATACATTATTCCAAATTTATCCTATGCAGTTCAGTCTCTTCGACGTGAAACAGTAAAAACATCTAAGCAAACAAACTTTAAATTTGTAATATTAGTAGGATGTAAAAACTGTATATTATCTTCAGTCTATCTATATGGACACCTTAATTACGAATAAGTGATTGCTCATTTGGGGCGCCACAATGAGATCTCGCACCACCTGAAAAACTTGCTAGGCCGCCTCTGCCCACGCTCCTCCGAACACGTAAACCCTACACTATATTGCACAACCTGTCGCACCTAAGTACTTCTACGGTTCTTTCGCAACAATTGCTTTGACACATTTTTACGTCAGACCTCACATTAGCAAGGTGATAGGATAGGCAATAAAGCATAGAACGCGTATTTTTGTTCATCATAGATATGAGTACGCACAGCATGTTCCACTTGTTCTGGACTTCGTTGTTCTCTCAACTGTGTTTGCAAATTCCGGTTTTATAGTTTTATAGTTATTTTCACTGCTTTACATCTTATCAACAGATGGTTCAGCATAGACGGTACTGTTTTGAGAGAAGATACTTACGAAACTGCAGTGCCACCAATTCCACAGATTGGGAAATTGAAGAGTGTTTCCACGTTGATCTGGATGATTTACGAAGACCGCTTAAGAACAACGATCCAACAGTTACGCTCCGATCAAGGCTGTCCAACCAATTTTGCATATGGGCCACGATTTGGATTCTAATTCATCCTGCAGGCCACAATTTCGATTCTAAATTAAACTGCGGGCCACATAATACTCGCCTTTATTTACAATAATTATTTAAATTAACAATGATGTAAGGAACACATTTTTTTTTATGAATAATTGTCACGTCAATGGAATTGAATTTGTTGGTTGAAATAATCCAACAAATTCAATTGCATTGGCGTGGACAATTATTCATAAAAATTGATCCTAGCGCAATTGAGAAATGGCCCACAATAACCAAATGTAAGTAACACTGTTTAATTAAAATTAAAAACATTTGCAGAGTTTTTTCAATTACAACCAAAAATTAAAAAAACATCGATGAGACCTTTGAAGATTTAAACAAAAAAAATCGGTGATACCTTTGCAAAGTTTTTGAAATTATAATCAAAAAGTAAAAAAACATCAATGAGACCTTTGTCGAGGTTTCTGAGCTAGCTTATTCTAGACCGCTGTTGTTGGCGGGAAATTCAAATGCACTGTCTGGCCATTTCATGTTCCTCAGGTCTGTGGTTGGGTAACCGTGTGCTGGACTCTGCCCACTTCCCAGTTTGACCGAAAGCGCCGCCATACTCAACTTGTAGAGATGCAGCGAGTGCAGGTTTAATCTGTTACCTGATTACGGTGTTTAGGTGGTTTTCGGTAATCGTCTAGGCGAATGTTGATTGCGATTCAAACTCAAAAACAGCATTTATATAGAAAATATCTTACACTGTTCATAAACAGGTGGGGACAGTTGCGTTTTCACACTGACTGAAATGTAACCGAAGAAGAAATCGAAAACTACTGTAATATTAAAAAGCTTCAGTGAAAGTCGAGGAGTTTGCATAAATAATTTCTGTATTTAGTTCTTGCCGGTTGTGGAGATAATGCACCTGCTTCCACGTAATTGCTTACGAGTGATGATCGTATGGCTACCTCTTTCACTGCCGCCAGAGCTGCATCGATTTGAGGTGCAACAAAAGTCAGGAATCCTGGCTCAACAGGCTTAACGCTAACCCTTCGGCTCAACAGTGAAGAACTACAAGCACGCCTACCCAATACAGTCAGCCAATATTCCTAGGTGAGCAGCTGTCTTAAGCACTGGAAACTCGGTAACGCGACAGTAGTTATCAATATTGGCTTCTCTCTTACACACACAGAGAGAGAGAGAGAGAGAGAGATTAGTAGTGATACAGATTTGTAGTATTAACTTTTCATCTGCCGTATTGGCCGCCATTTATAATTACAATATCATCTTTGTATCAGTCAACTATCGAGAAAGAAAGCAAATTATAACATATCGTAGCCTTCAGTATTAACTATTTTTCTGAGCTCGTAATTTACAGATTTACAGTAGTGCTATTCATAGGTTTCATTATTTCATTTACTATCAGAGAGTCACGTACGCGTTCATCGGAACGATAATTCGTATTATTAACATTTTCAAATCAAGAACTCGGTAAACATTTGAATTCGGGACACTGTAAATGAACTTCGCGGCCTTTAGCGCTGTCAGATGCCTTGGCTGTACTTCTATAAGCACGACTTCCACTGTGCTGTTAAAAGTTGTCTTCTTAATGGACAGAGAAGCGTATTTGGAGGGGAGTTACTTTATTTTCCGATTAACAGTTGCAACACTTTTGGTATAGTTGAAGAAATCTAGTGACTTGGCAAACTTGAGTAAATTCAATCGATTTCAATTCGAGTTGCATAGTGAAATTCAGTGAAAGCTGCTGAGAAATGATAGTAATTTAATTGATTGTAATCATTACTGTTGCAAAACCACAGCAGCAATATGCATGATGTTCATTCCTGTCAATACCTGCATATGTGAAACACCACCATTTTCAAAGAGCTGGCCTTGTGATGGGACTCACTTTTGTAAAGTGTTTGTAGGTAACGTTTGAGAAAATTCTCTTCGGCAATTTTTGTCAATCATCCTGTCACTGCTGGAAACATTGAGGAATGCCTCTTTGACCCGAATGCGGTCAGTAATGCCACCACTGCTATAAGAATTTCCAAGTCGTCTCTTCGACATAGATTCTGTCAGAAATCCTGCCATTTTAAGAAGATTTTATGGTTATTTACGCTGATATGGATTCCGTGAATGATTCCACCATTGTTGGAATTATTTCAAAGTATTTTCTTTGTAATGGATTCTGACAGTGGTTCCGCCATTGTTGGAAGTATTTCCAGCTGGTTTCTGCGAAGGGTTTCTGCCAGTGATCCCGACATTGTAAGAGTAAATATCAACAAGATAATCCATAAATGCTTCTGTCATTGGTTGTTGTTGGAAGTTCTTTGATATGGATTTTGTCACTGGTTCCGTTTTTATTGGAAGTATTTCTTGGTTCTCTCTTCGTGATGGATTCTGTCAATGAGCCCACCATAGTTGGAAAAATTTATGGGTATTCTTTCAATACTTATTGTGTTAAAGAAGTTTTTCTTCTCCTGATTTAAGAAACATCTTTTCACCAATTGGTTACTTAGTCACCTGTGTTTATTATCGCTTTAGAAATTGAGGTCCATTATCTCTTGAACAGGCGTTGTATTATTTCTGCAAATACATAAACAGTTGAAGCTAAAAATTGAGTAGTGTTTATCTTTGTATTTGTAAATGTATACACAATTTAAAATGTGCAATGTACTACTGACTCGAGGAAATTAAAAGAAGAGTTGCTCATCCTTCGAACGTTGATCTTTCAGATGCATGTGAGCGAAAGTGTACTTCAAGAGGGAAGGGTGTCCCCTTTGTAAAGCTTAGCAGACTGTCTTCTTTGTGTATTCCCCGCATTCTTTTTAAATCCTGGCTCCCTACAAAATCCATCTACCCTTTGTTCCGCCGACGTGACAACACGAAGCAAAGGAGGGGACAGTTGCAACGGAAAAATTTACCGTCGAAATAATCATACTTGTGCAACTGAGCGAATGTTACAGGGGTGCGGTGTGGTTGTCTATATATGTGCACGCGACTGTACCCGGGCAGTCATTGGAGGGGGCCACCTCCCCCTCTGTTCACCGCGACAGCCGTCAAAAGAGGATGTCACTTCAGGGGAGGCGCGCTTTTCCACTCCGATTGCGCCCAATCTCCCGCAACGGTTTCTGCGTTTTCAATTAAAGTTACAACATTTCAGACGCCCAATCACAAAATAAAAAACTGTCCGTTGTTTGCGGATATACCTACAAATCTGGTAATGTCGAAACAAGGTCCCACTTATCGGCTAAAGCGACCCTGTTACCGTTTTTCACTATTGAGGAGGCCGGATGTTATCGTGAATTTTATAACTGATTGTGATGTGACCCCATTATACCCACTGTAATCTAATAACCTTGTCACAGGATTAATAGTTCTAATCCAACAATGCTCTTTTCAATGTTTCGGCTACAAGAAAGTCTCTTCTGGTGCCAGACGGCATTGTTCGCTAAGATTGACTTCGTAGAACACGTTTTAATCACGGTATATTCGCACAGCACCTACATCGTCTAACCATCATAAATTCAGATATCTGTGAATATTGCAATTCGGAAGTAGGTGACACAAACCATATATTTTTCGCTTGTCCAAGATATAAAGCCCACAGACCTAAATTCTTGAAAGATCTTAACAACTTTGGTATACCTTTTCCAACAAGTATTTCTTGTCTGTTGCATGGCAACAATGTGATTGTATATAAATTATTAGCCAGTTTTATAAAAGCAACAAACATTAAGATTTAGGCAAATAAGTCCTTTTTATAATGTGTTAATTCCTGTATATAAATAATAATTTAATGTGTATATAAAAATCTTTTTTATATTTTAATTATACTGTAATTATTGTTTGTGCACGGAGAGCCTTGTACCCCCCACTGTTGGTACAGAGTCCTCTATTTACTTGTTTTACTAATCCTTCATTTTGTAAACATGCATGTATTTTTGAGAAATATTCCAGCTGATGTGAAATTACTAGTTTATTATAATTATCCTGTAAATTTGTTTATCTGTACAATGCTTGACTCATTTGTACCAAGCCAATTATCTATATAAATAGCTGATGGCTGTATAGTGCCATTTGGCGCTTCAGGCCGAATAAAATAAAATAATATAATATTAAAAAAGTTGTCTGCGTGACTCGCAGCAACAAAATCTGGACGCGGGACCATGAAATTGCTCCATCATTTGTGGTGGTTTCCTACGGCCGTGGCTTTGTAGGCCGCACCATGCAGGCGAATTGCACGGATTAACACGCGCCACAGTCTAGCCCTCGCCACCTCGCAGACACCTCCATACCAAGTTGCCTAGTGTCGTTTCAGCTACCCGGGCGTTTGATGTTTACCGACTGGGCGACTGATAGAGGCGCGTCATTCCTGCCAGCGGATGCTGCTCTCTTCCCATGGCGCGCTGTTTATAGCTAAAACTGCGCGGCCGGGAAATGCACTGGCCGTGGGAAGCCAACTTAAGGTAGGAACGGGTGGCGTGGAGTGGAGGGCCAGGGTAACATGACCTTGAGCCGCCAGTTCTGACTGAACAGGTTATAGTTGATTTCAGTCTATGTGGAATTCTGGGAATCTTAACTTGCAGATTCAGTATTCTCTCAGTAAAATTCCCTTATCTATGCGTTAAAAATGATAACGCTCGAGTCGGGCATTCGGGAGGACGCGTTTTTAAATCCCCGCCTGGTCATCTAGATTCTGTTTCTCATAGTTTTTCGAAATCACATGTCGGGATGGTTACTGTACAAGGTCATGGCCGAATTCCTTCCCGTTTCTTGTCACCCAATTTTATCTTACCCCTAATGACCTCGACGTCTATAGGAATTCAAAACATGTTTTTCTTTTAGATTCGTTATGTTATAATGGTACACTATACATATGTTAATAACATACGTATAAGTAAAAAAAATAGGCCTATACCGTATGAGTTAGTGGTCATCAGAATTATTTTAATTTACCGGTCCTCGGGTTGAGAAACGCTGGTTTTGTGTTTAACAGTGTATTTTTGAGTGTTTTACATCTACATCTATACTCTGAAAATCACAAATACTGTGGGTGGCAGAGGGTGCAAAGCACCAATCCTAATTCTGCGCATTCCAACCCCTAACAGATCGAGGAAAGAAGGAATACATAAATGAATCAGTACGGCATCTTATTTCTCTAATCTTATCCCTCCTGTCATTGCGACCTAAATAGGTTGGCGGAAGAAGTATTTCGTTGCACTCGTAACTTAAAGATTTTCGCATATTCTCCAGCAAATTCAAACGAAAACGACGTCGTCTGTCCACCAAACAATCCCAGCCCAACCCGCGAATCAGCTCTGTGACACTTACGTAAGGACTGTAACTAGCAGTCACGAATCGAGCGGCTGTTGTGTATATGAACACAGAAAAAGAGAAACGGTGAAACTTGGTGCCATTCAGTCATAATCTTTTATATATATATATATATATATATATATGGCTTTTGGCAGCTGAGGCCATACAGCCAGCTCAATGTGTTATATTAAAGCTTCCAGTGAGTCAGTTAAATCCAGTGTTTATATAGTCTTCAAAGTGCGGACGCCACAGGACGGACAGGACACACACACAGACACACAACACTTAACATCCATGCCCGCGGCCGGATTCGAACCGGCGACCTTCGGCACGTGGAGCTAGCACTCTAGCCCCTACGCTACCGAGGCCGGCTGTCATAATCTTTCAAAGGATGCGAAGGAGACCTCCAATCTCTGCGTCCCCATTTGGCGAATGAATCACTATTAATGCTCTCACTACACAAACACTGCGGAGAAATTTTAGATTTAATCTATAACAAGCTGGTGACTAGAAATCGTGTACCATCAGTTCTCCTATTCTGTTCTAATGATGAAAACTTCATCGAGTGTGCTGGTTGAGCGGTAACGCTCTGGCCTCGTATTAGACAAGTCGCGGGTTCAAATCTCGTCCAGCCATCCAGATTTGGGTTCTCCATGTTTTTCCCAATCACTCCAGGCGAGTGCTGGAATGGTTACTTCAAAAGGCCTTGACCGAATTCCTTCCCGTTTCTTACTCCCAATCCGTCCCCGGCTCTAATGGCCTTGACGCTGACAAGGCGTAAAAAAAAAAAAAAAAAAAAAAACACACCATCACCTCGCTCTTCCAACGTGGTGAGTAAAAGCCGAGGACCTTCTTGTAAAACCTATTTGTCTATGGCCTTTGCTTGTTTTACTAGTTTATCAAAACCGATGCAGGAAACGAAACTTTTTGTTTCGATAAAGACCTTCCACTGATTAGTTGACAGTGGCAGTAATGGTCATGGGAACCCTCCTGTTAGTGTGGGAGGCGCTATCGTGGCGCCCCCGTCTGTGATAACGGCGCAGCGGGCCTGTGTGTGAGCCACCGCTCAGCCACTTTGCTGCCCGGCACTTTGCGCACCCTCCAGTGGCGCTTGTTCTCCAGCCAGAAGAGCTCTCCCCCGGCCAAGATCGCCGCTCTCACGGGAACTTGGGCGTTCCACACAGCGATAGCCCCGGCTGCCGACTAAAGTTCCACCCAGTAGACCGCCCGAGTGCATGAGAGTGCCCAGTCACACGCGTCGGAAGGGGCGGCATACCAACCTTCCTAATTACCACCACTTCACTGTTCCGACGTCGTCTATTCTAATCTTCAAATGATCAGAACAGTACAACAAGAATAAAGCTTACTTTTCGACATGTAACGCATTAATCCCAACGTTTCTGCCCGCCTGATTTGATCTTCAGGTGAGTTGAGCTCGTCTCTTGTTGAGACTCAACTGCACTCAAGATGAAGCAAGGTTATGATCGAAACGTTGAGATTAACAACCCGGCTGTACAACACGGTAGCCACGGAAATATTTATTAATACCATGAAGAGTGATGGAAGCAAGACGGTATTTAATTATAAAGCTTCTTCTAAATAATACAGTGCTCAATAAATAACATACGGAAGCAACTTTTAAAAATATAGGTGAAAGAAGCGATTTGTTGTATACGGTAAGTAGAATTATGGAAACACTAGCTGTTACCCGCGACTTCGTACGCGTCGATTTAGAATTTGATTGCTAGAATTGGATACACAAAGCTGAAAGTTACCCTAGATATGTCGGCATAATATGACGGGAACGCTATCGATATACCATTCGACCGTCGAACCTGTCTCATTTATTCATATCGGAAAAAAGTATCCTATTTCGTTCCTAATGATACAAAGTATTTCGGTATATCGGTATACACATAGAGTCGTCAAAACGTAAAAAAAAGACGGAGACTTACTTTCGCATATATAATATTATTAGTTTAGATCACACAAAAACTGCCTGTGGAACCAGTATATCTTGAATACAGTAAACACTTAGGGCACTAGATATCGCCGAAGATTTGCCAGAACATGATATCCTTACTACAAAACCCTGGGCTTGGCTCAAACTATGAAAAACAATTCATAAAAATTTTTGCTCCAAGTGGGGTTTGAACCCGAAGTTCTTCTTAAAAAGCAAGCACGTTACCATTGCGCTACGCTGCCATTGATCTCTAACGTTGCGCATTACAAAAACATATAGATATTATGAGTTTGTCTTTCAGATAGTTTTCATAATTTAATGACAATATGTTCTTATCTATACAGGATATTGTATCCCATGTCCATCCTAACGTCAAATAGCATCTCCTTGTCAAATTTCATCACGATCGGAGTAGCCGTTTAGCCCAAGAAACGTAACAAACAGACAGACAGAGTTGCTTTCGCATTTATAATATTAGTATAAATTTAGTAATATTTACAGTATAGATCCCGATAAATTAAATCGCAACTTAAAAAAGGGAACAAAAAGAAATCATTGCATTTCGATGTAGTGTAGCAATTCTTTAATTTACTACAAACTATGTAATCCATAATAACTTATGAATGGTTAAGGAATATCGTTTATTATGAAATCTCGAAGTTCACGATATCTCTTGCATACAAATATAGAAATTGGAGAAATCAATGTTTGAACTAACTATTAATAATTTCTTTAATCTACATTTTAGTAATATTTTAACAAACGTGACCAGTTATAAATTTTTTAAATAAAAAAAGAAAAATAATCTTCTCTTTTTTAGGATTATTTAGTCCTGAATGCTACGCACTGCTACCACGATACTTCCAATAGTTTCAGAAATAACCGCATAGTGCCTTAATCAATCTTAAAATTTAAGAGTTAAAAACGGAATAAACTAATTCAGTATGTAGTACGCCAGTTCCCTGGCAGAACTTCCTGTTGAATATTTTCCGATCAGTAGAAATAAATCCAAGAAAATTACAACCCTCTTATGTTCAAAGTTCATTACATAACTCACTTCACCCATAATGTCTATGGTTTATTTGCTTGTTCGGCTAGTTTTATACATGATGTTCTGCTGCCTTTACATAAACCGTGCTGATCAAACATACGTTGGCAATCCATTATAACCTAAATTATAGCTCGAATGGTACGAATTGTCATTCAAATGAATGCTTCGTCGTTCGTCATGTTGGTTCAATAAGGCCCACGCCATACTGTCCCTCACCCCTAAGCTTGTTTTCACAAACGGCTGCACTTCCATTTGAGCGCGTGTTGTTGATGTTTCCCACGGTACTAGCTGGGAAATCACTGAGGGAAGTTTCCGAAAGAGGTGATCTAAGCGTAAACTAACTAAAAATGAACGCTAACTTTTTTTGTAAACAATTTTGCCTCATTTCTATATTATTATTATTGTTATTAGTATTAATGGTGAATTCTCCCAGTAAATGGAAGACGTCAAGCAGATGACCCAATCTAGTTTTCTTTGAGTTCTTCTTCTTGTTCCAATAGGCTTTCATTCTTTCCGAGGAAGCTTGTGTTCGTTCTTCCAACCACTTTAGTATGTATTGTTTTTGTTTTGGTTGCTCAGTTATATCTTTCCATTTATCTACTTTGTGTCTGAAGATGTATCTTTCTAATATGTCTGTTGCTCCTATGTTTGCACTTTTAAAATCCTTCCGAATTTCATTCAGCCAAGTTGTTGGATTTTTAATTGAAGTTACATAATCTATTATATTTTTTGTGAATCAATTTTTTTGGTAACCTCTTAATAAGGTGACCAAAGAATTTAATTTGCCTTTTCTTGATGTCAATTTCGACGTTTGAAAACTTTTCTGTTGTTTTGATTGATTGTAACCTGTAACCATCTTTATTAAGTCTTGCTCCTAGAATTTTTCTAATGATTTTTCTTTCTACTTTTTTTATTTCTTTAATGTCATGTTTTCTGTTAAGTGTTGACGTTTCACTTGGGTAGAGGACTGTATGTTTTATGACTGTGTTGTAG
The DNA here is from genome assembly GCA_031002005.1 of Vandiemenella viatica. Classification (NCBI taxonomy): domain Eukaryota; kingdom Metazoa; phylum Arthropoda; class Insecta; order Orthoptera; family Morabidae; genus Vandiemenella; species Vandiemenella viatica. The sequence continues at coordinate 263,792,556 of JARYHS010011408.1, read as the reverse complement.
TGCCGAATTTTGGTCTGTATTGACATCGATTTTTTGTTGTAGATATTTTGCACTAACCCTTTTTTTTTCTTTTACTTTTTGGAGGCGATTTTGTTGCGAGATTTTTCTCAAGGCCTGTCGGTTCGATGAATTCTCAGAGTTATTTAAGGTATAGGACCTTTGATTTTACCGTATTTTGTTCTCAAACTTGCTATTTCTGTTTTTGAATTCAGTTTTCTCGAATGGTATTTGTAACCCTGCTTTCTCTGCACTACCAATTATAAAGAAGTGGGTGGTATCTTTGGGTTTGTACTAAGACTTAGGATATGGATACCGGCTGCACGTAAAGATTTCAGCTATCCAAGCTTCCCGAATTGTAATGGTGCAGATTGTCCACCAAAGTCCTGCGCTAAATCCCAATCCTCTCCTCAACGCAGATGGAGGGTGACTCGTCAGTCGGATTGGTAATTAATCCTAGCTGTCCTCTTGATGTCCCTTCTTTTAGCTGTCAGCGACAACACGAAAAACACACTACAGCGAAAACACAGTCATCAACACTTTGTACAACACTTTTGAACACTGTCACACTGGGTGAAGACAACACCAGTTCATCTTCCCAGACGTTTCCATGGTATTTCTGGACACGGGGAAGGTGTTCATAAGAAGAAATTAGAACTAGAATGAGCGTCAACGCTTATATAAGATTGATGATGATGATATGCGTGACCAATAATTTTTGCATGAATGGAGCTCAACGATACAGACGGTCACATACTGTTGTCTATATTTTTCAGTTTCCCCAGCTCACATAAAGATGAAATATATTTTATTCCTAAGACCCTGGGCTGCACGCTGCTCAATAGATTAGGATTTGCGTGTATCGTGGTCAACGAAACTTAAGCTGCTTCTCAAAGTGTTTACGCCTTCAATCCAGCTCCAAGTAGCACCTATCATCGCTGTATCGTAAATACGTATAATATACGAGTCCTCCATACGCTATCCGCTCTCTCCTAAAATTGTATTCAAAACAATTACCATGCTACCGACTATTCGGCAGGCACATGTCACTGGAAAAAGAGTGCACCATGTGAAGCAAAGTCTGATGTTTAGTGCATTTACATCATAGCTTTTGCAATACAATAAACCACAGCTTCTACAAGAGGTTTTTTAGTTGCGGGTTAGGTGCGGTGGAAGTAATAGCCCCACTTTTATCGTTTCTGGAACCCCGATTCATTGCCAATTAAGTACGGAGGCTACCCCACCGCAAACCAACTTAATGAAGACAAACTTGGGTAGCATTTGCGTCTTTTTTTTATTTAACAGAATTTCCCTCATCGCACGTGTCCCGCTCTCCCTGCGGCCCGTGGTCCGTTAATGCCCACCGCCGATCGGCCATCACACCTACGGGGTGAGGGTACGGTGTGGGGGCTGGAAGTAATTGTGTCGGGGGTCGGGAGAGAGGGTGACTGTAATTCGGCCCGGCGGTGATAGAGGAGCCACCAGCTGCGCGCAGCCACAATTATGCTCGTCCAGCGGCGGCCGGCTTGCTGGGGGAGGCGGGGGTGTAGAGAGCCGGGCACAGCACAGCAGAGCAGCCAGGGTTATCGACCGCGCGGGCAGACAGCGTGGGGACCGGGCGCTCACGGCGCAGCGAGGCATCCGCCTGGAAAACCACCATCACCTCTCGAGGAGTCCAGTCTCGAGGCGTTACGAGAGCCCACTGTAACCATGTATATTTAGTGTTCGCATTATCTTTTCGAATATGCTTTGATGATTCTCGCTGTTGAGAGTAAGTAATAACAGAACTCTGTGAATAAGACTTACGGTTTCGCTGAGGATACGTTAGAGTCGTTACAATGCCTTAATTCAGTAAACTCAGTCTCAAGGCCATAGAAGACACCAATTAACTGGGCACAGGACTGATAATTGACCTCACTACATTGACTCTACTAAATGCCCTTGACCATGTCCTCTTGACCCTGACCTCTTGACCCTGACGTCTTGACCCTGACGTCTTGACCCTGACGTCTTGACCCTGACGTCTTGACCCTGACGTCTTGACCCTGACGTCTTGACCCTGACGTCTTGACCCTGACGTCTTGACCCTGACGTCTTGACCCTGACCTCATGACCCTGACCTACAATGACCTCTTGACAATGACCTCTTGACAATGACCTCTTGATAATGACCTCTCGATCCTGACCTCTCGACCATGACCTCTCGACCTTGACTTCTTGACTCTGACCGCTTGAACATGACCTCTCGACTCAGACTTCTTGACTCAGACTTCATGACTCAGACTTCTCGACTCTGACCTCTCGACTCTGACCTCTCGACTCTGACCTCTCGACTCTGACCTCTCGACTCTGACCTCTCGACTCTGACCTCTCGACTCTGACCTCTCGACTCTGACCTCTCGACCCTGACCTCTCAATCCTGACATATTGACCCTGATATGATGACCCCGACCTCGATGACCCTGACCTATTGAAGCTAGCAAATTTGCCTGATCACAGTAACCTGATTGCATTGACTGTAGTGACCCGACGTGACTGTAATGGTCCGACGTGACTGCAATGGTCCGACGTGACTGCACTGGTACGACCTGACGGCACTGGTCCTACCCGACCCGACTACATGATCCATCTACGTCATCGGACATAGACCCGATTACGATAGCAGTTCTGACTAGGCTTCAAAGACCTGAAGAAATAAATACGGCGATTAAAATTACATAAAATATACGTGTAAATTTGTCGTACCAATATAAAAGAGCAAATCAAATATCCGTTATTTGAAAATTCAACGTCAACAATAATAATTTCAAAGTTGGAATTATCGTGTACTTATTTAGTTATATAGTTATTTATACTTGCCGTATTAGTACACACACTAAAATTATTTAATCTCTGATATTAATTCGTTAATTCCCACACTTTTTTGTCTTTTGCTAATGCACTCCTTGAATTCATTCTTCTTTTATTGTGTTTGCGCATTGTGTTCCCACAGAAACTATATAAAGAAAGTACCCTTCATGCCAAATTTCACTATAATCTAATGACCCGTTAGGTGGTGATTGAATTACAAACATCCATCCATCCATAAAACTTTCGCATTTACAATATTATTGTGATAATTGTACAGTTTTTACATACATAAAAATGTATCTCAAACTTGTATGATGCAATAGGTATTTTTCCTTATGATTCGACATCGAGGTAGACTGGGGGCAAGAAATGGGTAGGAATTCAACCATGGCCTTTTGTAGGATCCATACCGGTATTTGTATGGAGCGATTACGGGAAATCGTGAAAACCGAAATCTGGATAACCGGACGGGGATTGGCACCTGCGTCCCGTCGAATGCGAGGCCAGAGCGTTACCGCTTACTCATGCTGCTCGCTTGGTGCGTAAGAACTTTCAAGTGTAACTGTTTGGCTGCTTGATTTGAATTACGCTTAAACAGACCTTTATCGTAACCGAGGAGGCGAATGACTTCCTCTGTTGAAGTAGCCATTGTATTCTGCGTGGAGTGTACCCGCAGCTGACTCCTGTTGATGAAGTCTGTGTAGTGCGCAGTCTCCCACACGCCAATTGAAGTGGCGGCAGCCTCAGAACTTGAAATGTATCGCATCTCGCCGGAGGAACGTAACACGACTGCTAGGCGGCGGATATGAATGCGAGTAGGCCTCGGGCGATCAAGGAAATCGTTTGGAAAGAGGGGACAGGAGAGGACGGCGGATCACGCTCATATTTTGTTTGGAGGTTTACTGCGTCAGAGTTATAAGCGGAGGGTGCGTCAACGATTCGTGAAATCGGACACATCTGGTACCTCTACAGTATCCCACAGACTATAGTGGGTACACATTTTGTGCTGTATGTTCTGAATAATATAAATTCCAACACACATTCGTTGCTGGTGCGAACTCGATGACCGGGCACTAAACCTTTAAACAATATAATTTATTAACAATCCAATAACTCATCCATACTTGATGAATAATAAATGAGTAGAAATATTTCTTACCAGGGAGAATATCATTACTTAAAATAGTTGTGGGGTTTATTGAAATACTGATGTTTACTTTTAATTTAATTTAAATTCACACGCTCCGGTTGCAATTTCCGTACACAACCATTTTCCCCCCTTTCCTGTACCCGCCTATTTTTCCCCTCTAAGAATTTCAAGTTTAATTTTATCATCGTTTTTGACAGAGTATTCATCACTTCTCTTGCTAATTTATTCCAATCCCTGACCAACTTATATACGAAAGAATATGTTCCCATACCTTTATGTCAGCTTGTGGATATCTTTTCTCTTCCATACGCCTCTCTTAATATTTCCAACAATATCTTTTCACGCCTCATCACCAATATACGAGCTCCCAGTACTCTCTCCACCCACCTCCTGTCTTCCAATGAATCCCACTCCAGCTTCTTTATCATATCAGTAGCTGATGTATGAAATACGAGCAGTAGTAGTACTTTTTTATAGAGAGGCCAGCATCTTGGATATCGAATCGAGGTATTAACGCAGACTATCTTCGGAGGAACCAAATGTAAGGCGAAGAATTGTTGGTGACAGTACCGTTGTTACTAGCGTTTGGAACATTTTGAAGGGGAGACATTTAAAAAAAAAAAAAAAAAAAAAAAAAAAAAACAATAATGTTGATATTATTGTGAGAATATAGCTGCTCAAAATACCAAAACGCCGAATAGTACATGGATAAAATGATCGGTAAAATATAGCAAACCGTAATTTCTCCCTTTTTATGTATAGTATTGTATTAGTCTACTTTTAACCAGTGAAGAAATGCTTTTTGTGCGCTGGAGGAAATGAATGCAGGTGACGGAATGTAACGGATATCTGTGTCAACAACCTCAATTTAGAGGTAAATGTTTACAACGTTTTTGTAACAACTAAATCAATTTTCTTAATTTTTTTGTGATATCTGCTCATTTTGGGCATTCAGTGTTAACTGAATACTATTTTTGACCATTGTATATTCAGTTATTAAAGTTGTGAATGCTGTATTAGTGTGAATCGTAGGCACAGCAATTTCACTAAACTGCCGCTATTATAGTTGACCGAAGAAAGCATTGTCCTATTATTGCAGTATAAACTACATATCGATTACTAACATTAAGTTTTACACCGATTATGTGATGTAAAACTTGGAAGATTCAGCGAAAATCACCACTCTGTTGGAACATGAACAAAGTTTGGAGGAAAATCATTAGTATGAAATATTAAGTAAATAAAGATTTTAAATGAAGTACGATTGATTAAGCAGCAAACTTGTCTGGAGGGTGGGGAGAAAGAATTTATATTTGGAGCATCTGTGACCGATCTAAGATTCTCTTTGTGAAACGTGTATTTTTGGGTGTATATTCAGAACCGTCCCACATTACATCTAAATAATCACTGTAAAGAGCCTCATAACAGTAAACGGGATGGCCGATAAACCGGAGTTGGCATTCCACCCTCTGCCTCATCCTTTCTCGCTTCGCGAAATCCAACATGGCGCTGAAATAACGGCCTCGTTTGTTGTATTATTTTGTGGATTGTAATCATCTTATACACGAAAACGATCTTCATTAGAGACAATTCCATACGGTTAAACTGCACTATGCGTTTTTAATGTGTAATTTCTGTTGTGTTATTGAAGTCGCAGGCTGAAATGAGAGAGTTCTCAGGCGCGGAGAGAAACCCAATGGCCCTTTGTCCGTCTGTTTTCATTTCCGAATTGCCCGCTGTCCTTCGCAGCGCGCATTCCGTTCTTCTGTGGAGAGGAAATGCCGGGCGGACTTATTTCTAGCCCTCATGATTCATCACGGCTGTACTGTTCTCTCTGTGTGGAGACCGCCAACAGGACTTATTTGACAATGAAGCGAGCGTAACGGCCATTCTAAAGTGATGGATATACCGAAACCACAATAATAACAGCTGTAATTAACAAGAAAATTAACAAAGAGTAGTTACCTAATGTCACATCAAATAATAATAATAAAATAAAAACTTTTTCATGTACCATGTTTTTATAACGGACTAAAAAGTATAAAATAATTTCTCTAATCCTTATGAAGGATAAACCACATACAGATTTTTAACTTCTTCTAAATTGTCCTGAAAATTTATACTTGGAAATTTTTGATAGCTATTAAAATACTTGTAAGGTTGGTGACGAAAAACATAAGGCAAATGCAACAGATAATTGATGTATTGATAGCTCTACTAACAATTTTATTGCACCGCAAATAATGTGAACTGATAACTACTTTCTACACTTCCATGCACTCAATGTTTTTCGTCACCAATCTTACAAATATTTTAATAGCTATCAAAAATTTCCAAGTATAAATTTTCAGGACAGTTTAGAAGAAGTTAGAAATCTGTATGTGGTTTTATCCTTCATATGGATTACAGAAATTATTTTATTCTTTTTAGTCCGTTATAAAAACATGGTACACACTTTGACAGTAAATTTGGCCGCCAATGAAAAATTCTATCACTCTTATTTTGCACAATCTGACATCAATGTCATCCCAGGAAACAGTAATGCAATACTGGCAAGCCAGTATTGCGTTACTGTTCGGCGGCCAAATTTATTGTCAAAGTGTGTACATTAAAAAAAATAATTATTTTATTATTTTCTGCTTTTTATGGTTATTTGAGTGATAATTTGTAATTGATTTTAAATACTTTTATAACATAATCACAGAGACATGCTACAAATTTCATTTTTTTAATAGAAAACATTTGATTGAGTTATTTCCCCGGGGAAATAAAGAACAAAACAAAACAAGAATTATGTATATCCATCGTTTGAATCACAAGTTATGGTGTGGAATTCGATCAAAAATCCAACAGAAAAAAGCACTTTTGGTTCTGCCAGAAATCTTCAGGCAACATTTCCAATTTTCCTTTCCCTAAAATCATTATTCAGACTACTGTAAACATTAAAAAAAAATACCCTAATCGGTCCCTAGAAAATGTACTTTCAGTTGTTACCGAATTATCCGGTCAATTTTTCCATTTTTCTTTCTCTGAAAAGCGACTATTAAAGACATTAAAAAAATTAGCTAAATTGGTCCATAGAGAAAAGTACTTTCAGGTTTTGCCGAATTTCCAGGCAACTTTTCCAATTTTTCTTTCTCTAAAAAACCTTATTCGGAGTATTATGAACATTTTAAAAAAAGTTAGCCGAATCGGTACACAGATAAAAAGAATTTCAGTTTTCTCCGAATTTTCCAATTTTCCGTGCAACTTTTCCAATTTTTCATTAACTAAAAACCTTATTCGGACTATTACGAACATTTAAAAAAATTAGCGGAATCGGTCTATAGAAAAGAGTACTTTCAGTTTTACCAGAATTTTAAAATTTTCCGGACAACTTTTCCCATTTTTCACATTGTCATGCAGTTTTGAGCTGTGGTAAAAATTTCAAGTCTCTAGCTCATCGAGAAGTTAGTTTAAAATCAATACCAAATACCACCCGGACATACAAAGCCCAAAGCGAGTTGATAAAAAAGTTTTAAAAATGGTTAAAAACTGGCACATTGCAGAATCTGTTGCTCAAGTTCCGTAGATTCGGGTAGCCCTGTTTCATATTTCCCACCAACCCCCTACGATGAAATGGTGAACCCCTAGGGGATCGCGTACCACACTTTGAGAAACACTGGCTTAGATGATTGAGGAAAAATGTCTTACTTACTGTAGTCAGAATAACAATAACATCAGGGACAGATTTTCTACCGACAAACCAAATCCATTGTGGCCGCTACATAGTAACATTCTCGTCAAGAACAGTTATAATCAGTTTCAACAGCTCATTTTTGCTAAATGTTTTTGCATATATTTATTATTATTTAATATTTCTCGTATGCAAATTTCCATGTAATTAACAACATTAATACATTAACATTCACAGCAAATACAAACCGAGCTAGATGGGTGAGCGTTAATGCTTTGGCCTCGCATTCGGAATGACGCAGGTTCGAATCCTCGTCTGGGCATCAAGATTTGGGTTTTCCATGGTTCCCTATATCACTCCAGGTGAATGCCGGGACGGTTCCTTCAAAAGGAAAGACCATGGCCGAATCCATTCCTTCCCAATGTTTGTTCCCAGTACTTTCCCGCCCCTAATGACCTCGACGTTGACAAGGCGTAAAGCCATAAGCAAAACAAAATAAATAATAATAATAATTATAACTACATGGTGACGTCGGGGGAGTCAAACCACTCCGTTATGCCTCCAGTAGTAGCATGGAGAGCAGTCAGATCACCCAGTAAGCATCTGGTGGGACAATTTTCCAAGGTGTGCTCAAGCTTCTGTTTCACACCGCAGTCACAGAAGGAGTTGTCTTGTAAGCCCCAACGGTGCACCCTACAGACCATCACCTGACCTGAAGAGGTTTAATTGGCTCCAGTACTTTCTTGACAGATTAGTAGCTGATAGCTTCAGTGTAGGATCAGTTACCAGGTGTACGTTCCGTAGTAAGTATTGCTGCAACTGTCGGCACCTCCATTCCGTATAAGGGATAAAGTTGGGGGCCAGAACAGCAACCCTTTACTTTATTTAATGAGTGATAAATGAAAGATCTGCAGGTCAGCCGATAAACGGATCCCTGGCCGGTACTTTACCTTCTGCCACTGATGGACTAAAGTTTTTTGGCGTCTGATTTTCGGGGGCCAGATGTTGGAAACGACCGAAAGCCAAGACATGGGGGTGGATCGCAGTACACCGCCCACAATCCTTATAACAACGTTTAGATTGATATACACATATCCAACTTCTCAATATGTGCAGCCGTATCGGAACACAATAATCGGCATTAGAATAAATAAGTCCAATCGTCTCTCTCACCAGAAATTACCCGCCAGTTTTTTTCTTTTACTAGATTTACCCTGGGCTTGATTTTCCCAGCAACATTTGTCAGATGTTTGCGGTTGGAAGGAACTGTTAAGTATCGAAGCGATGTGACAGCTGTTGACTTGCCTGCTGGCTTGACAAATGAAAGCATATAAATAGAGTAAATCAAGTTATCAGAATCAATTCTTATATCTGATCGAAACATTTTCATGTCTCCTTTTTTTAAAAAAACTTCATCTGCAACAGCGTTTCTTGTCTCATACCTTGAATTTGTGAAGTCTGAGCATAAAGGAGAACCAATTTTGAATAATTTTCAAATTAATGAAACTTCTTTCATGACAAGAAGTCAAAGTGTGTTCCATATCCTGTATCTGGGTGCAGGCGATTAATATTCAAGATGTTCTTTTTCCATACTAACTACCTGGCAGGATATTGCTGCCCGTTGCCTTCCCTAGTGTAAAATTGTTCATAAATATTATTACAAATTTGTATGTCTGAGATGCACACTGTTGTAGGTGATAGATCAAAGAAGGTAGAGGGAGAGCAAGGTAATGTCTCATTCAGGCCTGCTCTTTCGATACACACCAAGCCATCCACTGAGTGTTAAGTCCGTATTGTGGATGATTCACCAACAATACAGGCATATGTCACTCAACCGTAAGAGCCGCAGGTACGTATGGGATTCAACCCAAGCATTCGTACACAATCTGGGGATTAGAAATCGTCATCCGCCATGTGTGTTCCTGCCGGTCAAATCCGGAATTTCTTCCATTTCCGGGTCTCAAGCCAGCTAACCTCGTAGCAGGTATCGGTCACCATCATGGTGCAAGAAGCCCTCAAAATATTTGCTGTGTGTAGTTATTACCTCATGAAGCGCAACTAAAATATTCCAGTTCTTTAATTCAGGCTATAGCGTCTTTTATAACGTATTTTAATCATTTAAACACAGTGTAGTTGATACAGGTAATGTTGAAAATTTCATTATTGCTACATGTTTCGTATGTTTACTTAACACGATAAATGTTAATTCTACGAGCAATTACTTTTTGTCATATTTCATTAATTGTCTATAAAGTACTGCATACGGTTTGAAAATACTGTACTTGATTCAATTTGGCAATCCTAATGGAAAATGATCTGCTCGACGGAAACTCCGGTGACATAAGTCCGCGACCTTTCTTCCTGTGGCTGTTTATTCGTCGATAAACAGTCCATTGTTTACAGTGAGGCAGTCTGTGACACAGCAGTGCGTGTGTGTTTTGGCAGTCGGCCAACACAATCAGAGCGCTGCCTCGTCTGCAGTCAGCAGATATAAAATGCAGAGTACTTGTCACCTCACACGCTCACGGCGATATTGCAAAGTGTGTCGTCAGCTGAGGAACCTTAATAGCGATACTCCTATTGGTAACCCAGTCTATGAATATTACGCTGGTGGAAATATTCTAACAAGGGACACATTTGACCTTGAACGCTCTGAAACGCGCAAAAACATGTTTAGAATAACAAGCGATCATAAACAAAATAGTGGTGTATGTCATTTCCATGCAGAACTCCGCACTTGTCTGCTAGCGCCATTAAAGAGCCTATTTTTGTGTGATTCCTGGTGAGGTCATACCGATCGTACCCTTCTAGATGCAACTTTTCAAAACAAAGATGTTACGCTGAAGATATTTCCACGAAAACAACAAAATATTGCCAACCCCTTGATGGTTTCTTCTTTCGGAAATATAACAGAAGGGTTATGATTTTGTAAGACCACAATGTGCCAAACCACAAACCTGAAACTTCACTCTCTGATTTACAATCAATTTGCTGCACCTACGTATAAGCTTGTGTGCAATTAGCTTAGCGAAAGACAGGTTATGACATTGACATACCAACATCATCATTTGAAAATGTAATTAGTGTGACTTTCGATATTGGACTTCCTGAATGCGAAAGTAATTTGGAACGTGATAACATGGCTTTAGTGAGGTGCGCATACTATTCTCTTCTACTTTGTTTTAACCACTTCATCGAAAGCCCGCATCAGCATTTTGAGGACTAATATAAGCAGTATCAGGTGTGTGGTACTGCTGTATATTACGTACTTTAAGCAGAGAGTTTTTGGCACTGTTGATTCAAAATGTAATGATACACTGACGTCATTGAATTACGTATAATTTCCTTCGTATGGTATTGATATCTTGATACTCTATTTCTTTCTATTAAAATGTTACTTGAGGTAGAATGCAACCTTTCGCATGGAAATAACACACACAACTGTTTTGTTTATGATCGCTTGTTATTCTAAGCATGGTTTCGTGCGGTTCCGAGCGTTCGAGGTCAAAGATGTCCCCTGTAAGCGGTAAACGTGATTATAGTACTTTGGATGTATTTTCTTTATCAAAAACAAGATTATCCTATTACCCTTCATTAACTTTGAAACTTCGACACTGACTTGCTGCTTAAAGAACTTTAATTTCACAATCATTGCTGTTGTGCTAACACTGTATCACTCCAAGTGAACGACTGAAGTTGTCTTAGGCTATACAGTAACTAACTGAAAAGAAATAGTTGCAAATGATGATTTAATGGCAAGTGATTCAGACATGTTTCTTCACTTGAGCAAGAAGTTTTTAGCTACAGTATGTTAGTTACGTACTTACTGAACTATCATCTGAAATTTATAGTTTAGTATGTTATAGCGTATTAGTTTCCCCAAATCACCCCAGGCGAATGCCGGGATGGTTCCTTTAAACGGCCATGTCCGAATTCCTTCCCGTTCCTTGCACCCAGTCCTTTTCCGCCTCTAATGACGTTGACGACGACGACGAGGAGGAGTAAAGCAAGAAGCAATAAGCATATTTTATAAATAAATCTGTTATCGGGTTGCTTCTGTCTGTTACTTCGTCTTAGCATAAGGCAGAAACTACAGAACAATTTGGGAGAAGATTTTTACAGTATGAAAGCTTATGGTCAAGCTTAAAATCTACGATGTATCTTATGACACTACGTAACCGGACAACAGATCGAGCCTCGTTCAGAGAAAAGTTATCTACCAGAGATAACACTACATCTCAGATGAACATTCCTTTATATGATACTAAATATCACAGAACAACACAGACAAACAATGTTAATTTTGTTTTTACTACGTTATTTCTTCTGTTTTCTGAAATATGGTACTTTAGAATACATGGTAAACGTTAATTATACAACTACATGATTCACAGTCCAATGAGCGTAACGAAATTATGGAATTTACGGCAAATACATTACTAACTAACTAACTTATTCCACACCCCGAAGGTTGATTGGGTCTTTCCGAAGGAGGCATACTAAGTCATTGGGTCAGATGTAGAATCATCGGTTCCTTTCCACTGGAACCTACAGTTTAACGTGAAGTCTGAACCAAGGAACATCCTGGCGTAGCTTATAATATGATCAAACAAAACTCTTAAAAAATACATTAATCCACCGGGATTTGAACCTGGGACCGAAACGTGAACTTTCGAAAGCAAGCAAATTAACAATTTTCTTCAAATATATATTGTTTATTTATTACAAAAACAACACAAAATTATTTAATTGCATTCTTGAATAATGCTACTCAAACTATTTAAATTATATCTCAGTTAAGATTTACACACTCCAGTTGTTCTTCTTCGTTTTGTTCGATTCTTTTTTGACTGCCAGATAGATGTATGTTGCAAGAAGTATTAGGCCCCAACACAATCAAAATCACATCATGTAAATGTTGTCGTTTCAGTGATGATTTTTTTACTATATTTATCTGAATAATTAGCATGAAAAGTTCTACATCAAACTGGAATTCATCACGCGCCGCCCGTGTCATTCGTGAGTATTCTCCCAATTTATTTATTGTAGGTTTTCAGTCATTATGATGTCTAACATCCTCGCATAGTATTTTTTTGTAACTTTGGAGTTTTTCTGTTCATAATACGCTCAGTAAAATCTTCGGAAAAAAATTATCAGTTTTTACTATGTAGACAACGGTGTTTCCTAGTAACCATAGGACGGTATTTTGTTTTGGATCGGTAAATCTGATTTTTTTTTTCTGGTTTAAGAATTTAATTTATGTTAATAGGAAGGGATGATTTTCTGTCTAGGAGAACAATTTTTCGTCTTGCCGCGATCCATGTCCTTTGATTCTGTCCGTACGTTACCCATGTTCCAACGTGTCTTTTTTTCCGTTATGTGGACATCTGTCTGTTGCTGATAGGTGTATTTCATATAGCCTTTTGTCTGTTGCGATGTTTTCATTAACTACGTCGTAGCTATCAGACCGCTAATAACGTTTGATTTGCTACTAGAAGAAAAACAAACCAAGGTCCGCGCCGATGTAGCAGGGGAAAATGCGAGTTTTCAAATGCACCAATGAAATTTGTGTTCCTTTGTGTAGGTCGAGACATGGAGCGTTGTGTGTCAACCATTTGGTCGACTAAGGCAAAGAGCAAACAAACAGTGGAACCACAGCCAGACTGGACGTCACGTGGGTCGCCTTGCTGTTTGGAGACGACGTGCGATGTGGAAGTCGCCGTCTCAGACAAACAGACCGCATCGGTCAGCAGTGACCACTGTCAACAGGGGAGACTGGGAGACAGACAGTAAACAGCACTGCTGGACGAAAACAGAGCGCGAATGAGAGAACGGTTTCCGAACTCACGGGAAGGTGTAGTGGGGTTTCTCATTAGGATAGGTCACCTTAATTCACAGAATAATTTGGAAACTCAACTTACAGGAAAGGGCATGAGGATTAGGATCCATATTTGGGTTTTTAACTAGCTTCGTGTTTTTAATTGTAATGTGTGGAGTTACAAACCCAGTCTCCCACAGCAAAACGGACTGATATTGAAATCGTTATTCCAGTGCCCTTTATATTTGCGTAACACAGTCGTCCAACTCTCCACACTCTAATATTAGCAAACAAACAGCAACACACATAATCCTCAAGTTATACAATGTTATATATACCTCCTTAATAGACGACAATTCATATTTATTAATTTTTTATTAATGTGCAGCTCATTAATTATTACCATCATTTATGGATGTAAGAAGTGTTTGAATTCATTTTATAAGCAAAAAACCTAAAAAAATGTTCAAACCTGAAAATTTTTCTTAGTGAAACACATTTATCTTTAAGATCCATAAACAATTGAGAAATTAGATGTCTGTTTGACATTAACGGTCGTTGTATTATACCAATCAATATTGTAAAGTAAAATGAAATCATGTGACAAACAGGGCGATTGAAATTACCATGACATTACAAAGCATACGCGTGAGAAAACAAACAAAAACATGTAATGGAATGTTCTATCTCTACGTAATGTTCATTTTTTGGATCACGACAGTTAGCTCATTTTAAAGTTTGGAATAAATTCAAACGACTGTATTTAGATCATCGATTCTTTGTTTCATCTTCTCTTCTTTCATAATTATTACGCAGGTAGAGATTTGTACTTAATTCCCTTTATATTTATGCTCTTGTCGTAATCGGGGACCAAACTTTTCACACTTGTTAGTTATTAAAATCGTCAAATATAACTGTTTTTGCCAGAAATTTATTCGCGATTCGCCCTTTGATATGAGGCATCTACATTGCAAGGAACGGGAAGGAATACGGCTATGGCTATTTGAAGAAACCTTCCCGAAATTATTCGGGAAACTATGGACAGCCGATATCTGGATGACCAGACGAGGATTCGAACCCGCCTCCTCCAGAATACATAACCAGACCGTTACCACTCGTACATCTGGCTCTGTCTGAAATAGAAAAGATTTCGCAGTTAACAGTTATTGCGACAAAGCACATATATCCCTAAAACTGGAGTGAGACAGTGTTTTTTTAAACACTTTGCTGCGGAAGAAATGGCTGTCACTCGGCGGGCAACTAATTGGCAGTCGGCTAAACTGGGATCACTTCGCACGTGTCTGCAGGGCTAAGCTTAATCAGGCGCTGCGAGAAAACTTTTATTCGCCCCTTTTAATGAAGGAAATTATGCGACGTCGTCGGGGGGAACCCCCTTCCAGCTTGTTAAAATACGAGCAACCTGGAAACGATTTCCGTCTTTCTTTCACCCCCGCGCGGGGAACTTATCCAATAACAGTCAGACTGCCTGCTACAGTCAGCTTGGAGTGCACCTCCCCCACTAACGCTCGCAGTAGGAAGCGGGTTTGTCTTATTCGATCCCCCGACGCGCATCTCAAGGAGCCTATTTGCGTATTTATAGCACTAGAGGCCGCGCAAAGAGTCGTAAAATTTTGTAATAACAAACCTTTGGAGGGAATTTTTATGTGCTTGTCTTACAAGTGTCTGGACGATACGGGCTGTGTCCATGCCGCCACGACGGGCATTGCGTCCGGTGTAACTCAATCCAAGCCACCGAGCGTGGTGGTGTAACGGATAGCGTTCTGGCCTCACATTCGGGAGGACGGCGGTTCGAATCCCCGTCCGGGCATCCAGATTTGGGTTTTCCATAGTTTCCCCAAATCACTCCAGGTGAATGCCGGGATGCTTCCTTCAAAAGGCCATGGTCGAATTCCTTCCCATTCCTTGCCCCCATCCTTTCCCGTCTCTAAAGACCACGTTGTTAAAAAGAGACGTTAAACTGTTACAAAAAAAAAAAAAAAAATCAATCCAAGCCGTCACAGGCAGTTGAATCTCACTCTGAAGAACGTATCTTGCAAGTACACTTCCCATTATGCTGATCATGAGTACATTATTTGTGGAAGCTTTGTTGACTTTCGGAACTTGAAGAAACTGTCTGTTTCATGCTTACCGAGTCTGATGGATGAGCGGTAACGCTCGGGTATGTCATTCGGAAAACTCAGGTTCAAACCCCAGTCCGGGCATCCTAGTTTCCCAAGGTTTCCCGAAACCGAGCGTGGTGGGTGAGCTGTTAACTCATTCGGTAGGACGCGGGTGCGAATCCCCGTCCGGGCTTCCAGATTTGGGTTTCCCATTGTTTCCCCAAATCATTCCAAGCGAATGCTGGGATGCTTCCTTCAAAATTGCCATGGCCGAATTCCTTCCCGTTCCTTGTCCCCACTCCCATCCCGCCTCTAATGACATCGACGTAGACGAGGCGTAAAGCCATAAGTAAAAAAAAGTAAAGGTTTCCCGAATAAGAGGATTTTCTCCAAAGGCCAGGGATGCATTCCTTTCCCTTCTTTGCCTTCAACCCTTTCCCGCCTCTTACGACATCAACGTCGACGAGACGAAAGGCATATCTCGTGCATGACACGTCACAAAGTAATAAATAAAGCAAATGAATCCCATTCATTTGGTAACTTTTCAACTTTAGTCCTTTATTTTGACTTTCTAGCCCTTCTATAATTGCGTCGACACCAGAAATTCACCGAGCGTGGTGGCTGAGCGGTAATGTTCTGACATCGCATTTGGGAGGACCCTTGTTCGAATCCCCGTCTGGCCATCCAGGTTTGGGTTTTCCGCCATTTTCCCCAAATCACTCGAGGCGATTGGCAAGGTGGTTCCTTTAAAAAAAAAGGCGATGACTGATTTCCTTCCCGTTCCTTGTCCCCCAGTCCCGTCCCGTCTCTAATCACCTCGAAGTAGACGTAGAACTGACGTCGACAAGGCGTGAAACAATAAACAAAAACAAAAAAAAAAAAAAAACAAAACGGAAATTTATTTTGTTTGAAATGATCTCTTTCATGTTAATAATACCATACCATATTTGCGCACATATGAATAGGGCAGAGTTAATAGCGAAGAGCACATGCATGCGGTTTTATTCACAGGGACACTTTAAAGAGCAGTAAGGCTGTTTTTGAATTGTCTAGAAAGATATCCTACTTCTCAAGTGGCCGATATCCTACTTCTCAAGTGGCCGCTTAGTTATTCTGATAGTCGTACCGAATAAAATTTTGTTGTTACTTTGAACCTCGTCTACAGCGAGGACATGAAAGGCGGCAGGGGATTGGTGGAAAGGGACCGGAAGGAATCTGTCTATTGCCTTTTGAAGGAACCATCCAGGCATTCACCCGTAGAGATTTCGGGAGACCGTGGAAAATTGAAATCGAACCCCTATCTTTTTGAATTCGAGGCAAGAGCGTTAGCGCTCACCCAACATGATTGATGGGGTAAAGAGGACCTACATCTTTACGCATAGCTCGAACCATGATACCATATTAGCGTACTTGACGCCAACAAAGTAAAGCTTTGCTAGAGACGAAGTGAAAGTCAATTATTGGTTAAAATTGCAGCCGAAACTGGAACTGGAAAGAGAAATCTTTAGCTCCGCAATCAAAACCTTATCACATGTACCCCAGGTGCTCAGAATTGTTAATTACTGTAATTGTTGGAGCAGCAGCAACTATGAAGATTTGGTGAGTCGTAGATGTGGCGTAGTCGATAGACGGTTCAGGTCCTGTTATTGCACTATTTTTGACGGATTATTGACGAAATCTTTGCGCCCCGTGAAAGCTAGCTATGATTACGTGAAACAAGATTTTTGAACTTAACTTTTAGGTATTTTCCAGGTTACCGGTTTAAGAGAAAGCGATCTTTCACCCGGTAGTATTAACAAGAGAACTTAAATTTCTCGGCTGCATGATAATGTCGTGATTCAAAAGATCCATCAAGATTTTAAGTACAGATCATACGATTCATTGTTTGAGGTGCTTGTCCTAACTGTTAAATTAAGTGAACATCGATTTACTTTCTCCCCAAAATCGAATTTCTTCCCAAACTCTGCTGTTAATAACAGAAATTATTGGTTACGAGATGAGAATTCTGAATTCAATTTAATAAATTCTTATTCAAATAAGACCAAACCGAATTTTAACAAATTTCACACCTTTATGTAATACGATTATGAATGACTCATTCACTACACAAGTGTCACATTGTATCTTTTGCATAGCACTGGTCTTTGAAATCAGGTAGATGTGCTTGGAATACATACAAAATTCACTCATGGTACAAATTCAAGAAATAAAAGGTAATATAAGCAACAATTGAGAAATACTTTCATTTCTTCTTGCACAGTTATTTTCAGTGAGTGGTGAAGTCGAAACACACAGGATTTGTCTATTTAATTTTTCGAAGTGTCGAGGAAAAATCTTAATGGAAACACTACATAACAAGATCAGGAAAACCTTGCATTCCAACTCATTTAAACAAGGAATTAAACAAAAGTAATCGTAGAGAGTGAAAATGGAATCCAGAGAACACCAAAACGTAAGAAACCAATGCATTGTCAAAGTTCAAATTTTCCACCAATGTGAAAGTTTCACTACAGTTTCGTATACAGTTAAATAAATTTCACAACCTCAAGCAACAAAAATTGGCTTTTAAGGTTGGTCATGGATATAGGAGGCAAACAGAAAAAGCAACTTTCACATTTGGAAATGGTATCTCTCTGTCTTCATTAACTACGCACTTCCGAGCTGGTGGCTTCGGCGTGGCAGCCTTTATGTATTTCTAGTTAAGTATTCTGTAGTTACGCACGTCAGGCATATATGAAATAATGTTGTCACTATTTACTGGTTAGAACGCTTTATCATTTAAACAAAGTGGTGAAAGAAAACTGATGTTCGATTTTAGCTGAATGTATGGCAAAAGAAGCTATACGTAAATGAAAATTCTTTCTCTGAACAGGCTTGAACCTCCAACTAAAATCTCCAGTGTGATGAGCATTGTCCTTAATGACCGTAGACACCTGTGAAGTCAGGTTCTCCTTTCATCTCACTCGGAAGAAAAAATCAATTCGTTAATTGTGACGTAATTGTGAGGTACTGAATAAAACCCAGTTCGCAGTTTCCCGATGTGCTTAATCAGTCTTCCTTCTGCTCCATTAGATGTTCTGCTACATTAAACTTAACACTGGAGAACGGCCAGCGAAAGTTCAGCATTGTGCTTAATGGCTGTGGAATGAATACGGTATCAGCATACAAAATGGACATCATTTTTATTTGGATTTTATAGCGTACATTAAGAGTTGTTTTCTTTTTTCAACTATCTTTAACGCAGAAGAATTATGAGTGTCTACACTAAAAATATTACTGAATCAAAAGATTCTTATTTTTTTTAAAAAAAAAAAAAAAACATCTGGCCATTTGCAACTTATTGCATATGACTGATATATTTATGCCTAAGGATAAGTGAATTTTATTGCTAAGGAATGGTGTTAAAAGCAGAATAGCATTGGCGAAAATAGCCTTCCTGGAAATTAGAAATCCTTTAGTTTCAAATATTGATCTATGGCTCAGATCTTTCTTAAAATGTATACAATGGGCTCAGAACTTTGTGGTAATGAAACATGGAATACCAGAAAGAAGGAAAACTGCGGCATCTGAATTTTGACGTGCAGGATTGGTTAATTTGTTAGTGGTGGGAACAATCGAAACTAAAAGGAGGTAAACGGAGAATATATGAAACAGATAATTAAGGATGTAGGTTGTAAAGAGTACTCAGAGATGAAGAGGTTGGCGTAAGATGGAAAGAGACTGAGGATGACAACAAATCAATAGAGAGACTGATGACAGAAAAAAAGTATTCTGAACATTATAATCGCGAAGACTTACCTGCTCGTTCCTCGTCATGATCTAGCTTCTGTAACATTTCTAGAAATCCGCACAAGTTAGTTCTTGAATGTTCCCCTTGGCCAAGTCGTAGCCGCTTTCTCTTCCCTCCCACATAAGGCGAAATGAGGATTAGACACAAGATTTAATGAATGCTCTGTTGACGAGCGCTTAGGCCTAATAACAAACAGAATATTACACAGGGGGAAGTTTGTTCCCTTTTAAAACCCACAAAGTTGCAAAGCCCCTGGATCAACTCCTCGGAATTTCCTGTTAGCTTATCGATAAATTTCTCCTGGGTGGCTTGGTACGTAGTTGGTAATTTCTAAGCTTACAACGTTGTATTTTTTCGTAAATTGAAATTAATTTATTAGAAAAATGTCTGTATTAAATCTTCCTACCGTAGGCCTATTGCACCTGATAGCTCAATCTAGCTTACTTGTCAACTATCACTTTCTAAATTATTTTGATCCAATCTTTAATCTCTTAGTTTCAATATACTCATTAGGAATTACACTCTCAATTCTGTTCCATACATTCTAATCTTTTTCAGCTCTTACCTTCACCTACTCTCTTCACTAACAAATTAAAGTAAGCTGCGTTTTTAAAATATAACCCACCATCTTGGATCTTCTATCTGCGAGACCTTTCCACAAACTTCTTTCCTCATTTGCTCCTTTATACGACCTCTTACATCCGAAACGCGAATTTTGAAAGCTTTTAATTTTACTTCTTACCAACTTAACTTAACTTAACTTAGTCCACAACCCGAAGGTTGGTTGGATCCTCCCGAAGGAGGCATACTAAGCCATCGTGTCAGAGGTAGGATGGCCAGTTCCTTTCCTCTGGGACCTACAGTTTAACGTGGAATCCGAACCACGGAGCGTCCTGGCATAGCTCATATGATCAAACACAACTCTCAAAATTCCTGCGACTGCCGGGATTCGTGCCCGGGACAGTAGCAGCGAACGTTTTGAAAGCAAGCGCTCTAATTCTTACTAATTTCCTTAAAATCCAAGTTTCACATCTATCTGTGCTCTATGCGAACAGTTTTTAAAAATAAATTTCTGAGCCCCAAACTGGTGTTTAAAACTAAGGATTCTTATTTTGAAGAAGGGCCTGCACCTAAATCTATTCTTCTGTTAACATCGTTCTTGCTTCGGCTACCAGATGTAATTTTACTTTGTAAATACCCGGATTCTCTTATTTCTTTTACATGTGATACACTTCCGTGTTTAGTCTAACATATTTTTTTATCATTTCTGAGATACTGTGTGACATTTCTCTTTCTTTGATTTGTGTTAAGTTCAAATTTTTCTCCACATATTTTGCATGCCAACAAACTCGCACCCAAATTTACGAGACAATATCATCAGCAAATAGCAACATTAGTTCTCCTTGGATCTTTAAGGCACATTCAAATTTCAAGTTAATTATTAGTGGTGATGACTACAGCCTTGCCTCATAAAATTTTTAACTGATGATTGTCTTGATTATCTACTTTTGTTAAAGCCAATTGGTCCTAATATAGATTACTTCCTTAAACTTATGGCCACCATCTGCAATTTAACGACATAAAAAAGTTTTTCTACGTCTAAAAACGCTATATAGATTTCCTTGATTTTTTTAAATCCACATTTCCAATCTTAATCTTAACGCCCGGGCTGCTTCTCTTGTACCCCTGGACCGAAACTGATTTTTATTTAATATCTCTTCCGCTTACTTTCTGTTGTTTCGTATGTTTTTATAGTTAGTAATTTTGCGGAATACAATAAAACTTATTGTATCATGGTTTTAACATTTTTCAGCCTTACTTTAATTAAAGTTTGTTAGAATGTCTCCTACTTCTTAGCTTTTACTAGTTTTAATTGCATTTTTAATTCATTTTTTTCTTCTAGATGTCGGCAGTTTTTAGAAAAACTCAATACCTCATGCATTATTGGAATACAAATCTTTCAAAGTCCTGCCAAATTCTATCATTAAAAAAAAACATCCTATGTCATCAGTAAGAACTTCTATAGTCAACTTATGAAGTTACCAATTTTATGAATAATTTTAACGCCAATGCAATTGAAATTGTTGTTTTATTTTCCGAACGCGTTTCACTTCATTTGCGAAGCATCTTCAGCGGTTCTGTCTGTGGGTATTTATACATATAATTACATTTGTTCTATATTGCAATTGAAACATGAAAATTGTGGGTTACAGATTTAAGCTTACTTACATTTTTCTTTGGTTACACATGCTTATAATTGTACTTTTAGCATCAGTTATGTTTGTAACTGCAGTATTATGTTATTTTTGCGATGTGTAATATATGCAGTTACAAACATAACTGATGCTAAAAGGCTGTACAATTATAAACATATGTGACCAAAGAAAAATGTAAGTAAGCTTAAATCTGTAACCCGCAATTTTCATGTTTAAATTGTAATACAGAACAAATGTAATTATATGTATAAATACCCACAGACAGAACCACTGAAGATGCTTCGCAAATGAAGCGAAATGCGTTCGGAAAATAAAACAACAATTTCAATTGCATTGGCGTTACAATTATTCATAAAATTGATCCTATCGCAATTGAGGAAATGGCCCACAATATCCAGATGTTTATGAAGTTACCGTTTGTAACTTTTTCATACATCGCTTCTTGCAGTATTTGGTCTCTCCCACTACAACCTGTCTTAAAATCTTGTTTCATCCTTCTTGGGTAGCGAAAATAGGAGCCTGGTGAATTAAGACATTCAGTCATAGGTTCAGCGTACATTATTCTAGTTACCTGGTGCGAGGTATTCTTGCACTGCGTCACATTTAGCAACTTTGAAAATAAATTCGCTCGCTTATTTGGAAGCTGACCTATTCATTCGCAAATGAAACGGCAATCGACGCTACATCACATTAAAGTTGTAGCTGTTTCTGCAAAAGTTAGTTACCGCTCTGAAGTGATTACCTGTCAGAGTTTCATAAAGAGCTTGACGGATCTACCGCTGCGCCTGACTGGTATGGCAGCCAGCAACGCGCACGTCAGCCATCGATCCACGTATCGGAATTCGCTGCTGATTGCATCGACGTGCCTGCGTTCCCGAAATTAAATACTGCTTCCCCCGCCCGCCACGTAAGCAATGCGTGCGCCGGATATACTTCCGACACGTCGCCAGATAAAACCGGGAAAATAAAAGTTACGGCTCGCCGTGGCTTTTGTGTGGGAATGTTTTAACATTTTTTTGCTACTCGCTTTCTGGTTTAATGGCGTGTTTTGTGTAGAAACAAGTTCCGTGAGAAACGCTCGTAACACTGCAAAACGCATGAAGGGCGAAAGTGGAATGTTGCGAGCAGTTTGTTCGCTCTTACAGCAGAGTTTTTTTTTTTTTTTTTTTTTTTTTTTTTTTTTTTTTTTTTTTGTCGCTTCTTACATATTGTTCTACAGCACAGGGCTGGTTAGAAAATGAACTATTCTGAAGTTACTGGTAATGGTAATCTCCTTAATCATTCGGTTAGATATCTTTTAAATATTTTTAATGATTTTTAGGGTACTGTAACATAACGCCTTCTTTCCCGCCTGTCTAAATTGTATTTAAACGGTTTAAGAAACGGTATTGCGATGGCAACATCATACAACCATTTCAATTTGAGTTTAGGGCTATAAAAGTTGTTAATTTCACTCAAACTATTTCGAGGTTTACAAATATTTCCAGTTAATATTTTAAATCATTTATGTTCTGTTTCAGTCAACCTTTGTAATTGCTAATTAGTTGATAGGTATATTAACAATTTTTGATGATTAGGCTTGGCTTATATCATTTATAGTCTCTCTAACTGTTCCGATAAAATACTTTTTGAACGTTCCGAACAAGTTAATAGATTATTTAATCAACAAAATATATTCTTTTCGCTGTGTGTTTTGAAAACTGATTTATACCATTCTACCGGGCTCTGTTGCGATATATATATTGACTCTATATTTGTATTATGCATTTACCGGTAGGGCGTTAAAGTTTCACTGTGCTTTTAGAAATTGTTTAGAGACTTTTCTAACGTAATATATTCAAACAATTTGGATATCGAGTCCCCGTGCCACTCGACAACAAGATGAAAAAGGTTACTTCAGTCTTTTCTAGAAGACACCTCTCACTACATAGTTGAAAAGGAGAGAAAAACATTAAAATACAAGTTATACTGAAGTTCTTTCTTTCAAATACGACCTAGAAGATCAGTCTCATTATACGTTCTCATCATTATTATTTCTTGGCCTCACATATGCGACTGACTGGTTACATGAATGATTCTAGAATTTAAGTTTCAACAATTGCTCCTTATTGTTCATGTAGTTAAAATTCCAGTTTTGATATCTCTGAAGGATTTTATAGTACTTGCACCAAAACAAATTATTTTACCAAACAATTTTCTAAACTTTACATGACCAAAGTGAACCGACTGTCTACATCACTGCTACATTCATGAGTAACCTTGATATGCTTTTCGGTAGTTAACTAATTCGTCCTGTCGTCAAATAATGATGATAAACTTTAATTACCTCGTCCTCCAATTCACAGGTTGCTGTAGTTGGTCGCCAGATGGTTTTTCCTGCCACCAAAGGTTAAATGTCTACTGCTTTGTATGAATTAAATATTTCCATCAAACGATAACACTGACGAATGTATCATCACTTTATATTTATTTTTCCGTGAGCTCCGTAGTAACATTACACGTGGATAAGACAAGATACTCCTCTGAATATTCTAAAGCACAAATATTCCAGCGATTAAACTCTGAAACAACTTTGACGACTCAAAAACAAATACCAAAACTTCCGAAAACAACTACTCTGCTTCGCAAGTTTAAATAGGTGCTACACAAACATCTAGAAGGCAATAAAGAATACTGACAGACGTTTCTCGACAGTTAACAATATTTTTACAGTCAAATTCATATAAAAATAACCAAAACTTATACAAAATTACTCACAGTCATTAGAAAACACCTTAAATAGAAATTAAAGCTGTTCACATGTATTTACGCACAAAATTATCAACATAAAACGGTTCAAACCGTTGTTTCCCAAATCAGTCCAGGCTAATGCCGAGATGCTTCCTTGAAAAGGCCATAGCCTAATTCCTTTCCGTTCCTTGTCCCCAATCCCATCCCGCCTCTAACCATCTCGACATAGAATTGTCCTCCAAACACCGTGACTCACATCAACACTTATAATTACAAACTATTGATTAATGTTGCACTGGATCGTATTACATAACATTTACACAGTTTCTCTCCATAAAACAATGTTAATTTACATGACGAATATACACACATATACAATTAATCACAAGAAAAATATACAATCTACAATTAATCAACTCCCATCTTGCTTTATATAATTCTTAAAATAAAATTTCATAAACGGGCTGGATCTAAGATTCCAAAGGCTATTACTACAACTTACTCTGCAGTATTCGTATCCTCTTGTTACGCTGACATCATGTATATAACTACCAGACTTTGTATATGTCAAGAATTCTCCAGTAGTGATTTCGCTAAACGATTTAATCCAAAATCTGAATTCCCTCCGGCGATTTCAACCTGTTAGCACTCTGATGCCAGGCCAAATAATACTTCAGCTTCTGGTACGCAATATTTGCATGCAAAACAGCATCTAACGAGAACTCGGGAAAACGACGTAATGTTATAGCTACAAACGCGCTTTAATATCCGCATTACGGTCTCAATTAGAAGAGCCTCAAATGTAATTTTGCATTCCATTCACAACTCCATTATGTTTTATCGCTGTTTAGAGCGCGTAAAAAGAAAGAAGTATTTGGCCACGCTTTATGTTAGCTTGACCTGTATGTATGGCATGGTATGTATGGTATGTATGCGTGTATGGTATGTATGCGTGTATGGTATGGTACGGTACGTATGGTATGGTACGGTACATATGGTATGGTACGGTATGTATGGATGGTATGGTATGGTATGTATGTATGGGATGGTACGGTATGTATGGATGGTATGGTACGGTATGGTACGTATGGTATGGTATGGAATGGTACGGTATGGAACGGTACGTATGGTATGGAACACGTATGGTATGGTATGGTATGTAATGTATGTATGTACAATATTAACTTTAATTTAAAAAAGCGGGGGGTGCCATATAAGTTGTCTTATATTTTTATCGCTGATTGTTTGTAAAGATAGTTATTGTCAAAAGTTATGTAGAGAACACCCCACGCTTTTTTTCTTTTCTTTTTTTTACATTAAAGTTAATTTTGTAATCAGTGACTTTATTCTTTAAGATTATTCAAAAAATTAATTTATCGGTAATTGTGGGACGTTCTATCACTGTTAAACAAAATCTTTATATTTAAAGATTATTTTTTACCTTTTAGTTCACATTACTACCAAAGCGTGTTTTTAGTTTTTTAAACTATAATTTTGTGTGTTCCGCGTGCTCTAGAGCCATATACTGAGATATTTGACGGAGCGCCGTGGGAATGATCATTAGGGTGGGGAACAGCTGGTGAGGGTGGCTCAACCCCGATTAATCGATATCAGCCCGGCGAGCCTGCGAGGAACTTGTTGGAGCACTCAGAGTGCGTGGCCATTGCCCCAAAGTCGATACTCTGAAGGCAGTTCTAACTAATCGCGTCACTCCGGAAATACGGAGGTCGTTCAATAAGCCCTTAGAAAATCCAAGACATCGTGTGCGCAGTATCGAAAACCATTTTGTGTTAGTAAGCACCATTACTCACTAGATGGCAGATAAAATCTCAGCTACTTACGTGAAATGGTTTCATAGTTGTTGTCGATTGATGCAGACAAGTGCTCTTCACTGAGAAAAATTGAAAATTCAGAGTTTCGAGTGGTGATTAAACACTTTATTTAAAAGGATTAAAACCGAAAGAGTTCAAAGTTGAGCTGGGTGAAGTTTACGGCACATCTGCTGCCACATTTGCAATTGTTTACAATGGGCAAATGAGTTTAAACATGGACGAACATCCATACAAGATGAACAACATTCGGGACGTCCAGTGGAAGTGACTACCCCTGATATCATTGACAAAATCCACGTTGTTGTTTTAAGTGATTGACGAATCAAAGTGCAAGAAATAGTAGAGGCCACAGGCATATCTGAAGATAGAGTGTAGCCAAATTTGTACGAAAAATTAGGTGTGAAAAAAAAATTTCGGCTAGATGGAAGCCGCGTTCCTCTTCCTTCAGGTTAATGCACGAGTGCACACCTTCACAGTTTCCATGTCAAAAATTATGGAACTGACATTCAAATTATTACCACATCCACCGTATTTGCCAGATTTGCCCCCCGGTGACTTCTTTTTATTTACACACTTTAAAAAATTGTTTGGCGGAAAACGGTTCTCGTCCAATGAGGAGGTCATCGCCCAAACAGGTACTTCCAAAATCATACTTTTTGTAGGGCATAAAGAAGTTAAAGAAGGGTTTGGCAAAGTGTATAGAACTAATAGGATATTACATTGAAAAATAAAAATAAATCTACAGAATTTTTTTACCTTTTTCTAAGGACTTATTGAACAACTCTCGTACTTTTCCCGTGAAAGTTACGATCCATGGTGCAAGCAAAAAAAAAAAAAAAAAAAAAAAAAAAAAAAAAGAACGGTAGATTGCTTTTGGGGGCGTCCATTAATTACGTGAGGTGTTTTTCCGGAATACCCCCCTCCCCCCTGTAAAATGACGTGAGATTTTGGTGGAGACCCCCTCCCCCCACCACCCCCTATCCTACGAACGGACCTCGCAACTTTTTGAAAACTTTTTTTACTTTTTTTTTTTAGGTCTCATGCTGCCAAGGGCAGTTATACCTCCCCCTAAAGTCGATTTCCGGTGACCCTCCCCCTTGGTGAGGTTTCGTGAGAGTTAGCCGGACTCCCCCCTCCTCCCCCATTTCACCTCACGTAATTAAATGACTCCTCCTTTACGAACACGACATGGAATTGACTGCCATTTGTAAAGAACAGAAGCAATAATTTTCCGTTTATTTCAAACCGTTATGAAGCACGTAATAAGCAGTGTGTATTGGGGCCAGGTTATACGATTTGCTAATAACGGTGCATGTACTCGCTGCGATGGGTCAGTTGGTTGAGGCACCGTGATGGTGTCTCGCGCCTGAAACGGGATTACCCACTTCGACTCTTATTGGAAGAAGAAATTTTCAGCATCAGTACTTGGACGGCAGGGTAGGAGATTTGGAGCTGCACAATTCCTTTCCGCCAGATTGTGCGCCAAGATCGTGGATTTAACCCAGAACCTCACCGCAGTGCATATGGAATGATGGCATAAGACTCTGTTGATAGTGATTCGTCCGTATAGCGACGTAATACACGCTTGATGCTACGGTGTCTTTCGTAAGAGTATTATACTGGGTTTCACCTTCTATCTTATTTCATCTCTTATCCAAGACCCAAAAAACACTCTACACTCAATACTCACACTATCTCAGTACACACACTATCTCAGACATCTACACTAACAGTAACACAAACACTTCCACACTGGGAAAGGCAACAGGAAACCACCCATTAAGTATGATACGTGGTAGTGCCTGAACATAACAGTACACTGTAACGTGGAACAGAGGAAAGTAATTCTCGCAAGGGTATTGGCAGCAGTGTACCATGTAAAATGGTTGTCGCGGGCTATGCCTGGATTTCTAGCAATATCGGTGGAGGTGAGGCATTGTTGAGGCAACTGTGGCGTTAGTGAGTCACATCAGCAGTAATTGCGTTTATAAAGGAAGCCACAAGTCGGTGATTGGTCGAACGTGTTGGGCCGGACGTCGCAGCGTCGCGTCGGGCCGGGGCAGTCCGCCCCGAGCCCGAACCCAGGACGTCGCCACTGCCTCCGCCCTCTGCTCTAAACCTGTAAGCATCTGTATCTACTAGGCCGTAGTATATAGCCAAGACTATGTATCTTTCTTATTGTTCCTTTCTATGAAAGGGTTGTAAATATAATTCTGTACTTTCAACTACTGTTTCATTAATATAAGCATGCTCCCCCGCGCTATAGACCATAACAGCTGTAAGCTACCCTCTAGTAGTCAAGCTACTCTACTAAATGTTCCTACAAGTACCTACCATGTGTCCCAAGCCGCTCGGGCGA
The DNA here is from genome assembly GCA_031002005.1 of Vandiemenella viatica. Classification (NCBI taxonomy): domain Eukaryota; kingdom Metazoa; phylum Arthropoda; class Insecta; order Orthoptera; family Morabidae; genus Vandiemenella; species Vandiemenella viatica. The sequence continues at coordinate 263,764,018 of JARYHS010011408.1, read as the reverse complement.
CAGTAGATACTCCTTAATACCATTGGAAGTTAGCTAAGCGCTTCTGGTATAGTCTGTGGACGCGTCTCCATGAATTCTAAGATAACAGGAACGCGACGTGGTGTTTAATGCCAAAATTTTACGGGACCATGATTACGAACATCATGTGCATACAATAGCTCGATATTGTAAAAAATATCATCTGTTTAACGTTTATACGTAGAACATAATTTAATTTAGATTTTATAATCAAGATTTCTTATCAAAGATAAGTATTAGGTTACAGATTTTCATGTTACGCATTTTTTATTTTATTTTTTCGTATGGAACACACTCCCTAAAGCAATTAAATTCATGAATAAATAATATTTAGTATAAATTTACGTTTTGCGATCCGCAGAAACCATTTTCTCATACGGATGTGAAAAGAATTTCTTTATGATAGCTGTCTATAACATATTTTCCACGTTACGCTAAATTGACTAATAGTTAAAAAAAAAAAATAATTTTATTTAAACTTGTAGGACGAATTTTTAATTCCAATATTTTTTTTCCCCTACCACTATGTTAAAACCTTTAATTTGCCATGTTAATTTGTAGAACTTCCTTTTTATATCTTATCTAAAATGTATGGAAGGCAAGAGGGTTTTGTAGTGACAAATAAGTATTATTGGAGGTAGCGATTTAACTAACTGTTGCTTGAATTGAATATTAGTTTACTTCCACAGTGTCTGTAAAAGCTATATCGCTGCTTTGGATCGAAGAAATAAAATCAACTGACTTAAAGCGTGAATTCAGTTCACTTCTTCGAACACCGCTCAGTACTTCTAACAATTCTGTAATTACCTTGAAGCAATCCTGAATGATATTTTCGGTGAAGTGAGCAAATTTCCATTGGGGCTCAAATGTGGTCACTTTTTAGTATAATTTTCTGCTTGCGAAACAGCCAAGCGTAGCAAGAAAGCATGGTAGGTAAAATTTGCATTCTATCAGCAAATCTTAATAAAAACGAGTTAAACGAACTGGTTCCATCGTTTCACACCAAAAAAAAAAAACCTACTACATTTTTTGATAGGACAAAACAAAAAGAATATTATCGAGAAAATAGTTTCTTTGCTCCTTCCCGCAAAGGTGCAACACGAAAAAAAAAAAAAAAAAAAAAAAGAAAAGAACCATTATTATGTTCTGACCCGCCTGCCAACGGTTTAATGCGTCGGAAATTCTGGCTAAACCAAGGATGTCCAACCAATTTTGGAGACAATCTCGATTCTAAGTTAGCCTACAGGCCACATAATACTAGCCTATAGTTACAACAGATATTTAAATACAGGAAAGATATAAGTAAAACAGTTTAATTACAATCAAAAAGTTTTTAAAAAAATCAATGAGACTTTTGCATAGGTTTCTGAGCTAGCATATTCTAGACTGCTGCTGTTGGCAGGCCTGGGGTTGGTTAACCTTGGGCTAAACTAACGTACTTGCTCATATATTCAACTCTACTCCTGTAGCAAGGTGCACGTATCGATGTTAACAAGCTTCATGTCGGGCAGATTCAGTTCGGTCGGCTGCGCGTGGAGCCTATCTCGCAGGCGCACCTGTGTCTGACTGGACAGAATTCACTTCTGTTTGGGTCCGCGATTTGTTCCGCGCGAGCTGGCCGGCCGCTGATTGGATTGCCGTGTCTGTAAACTGCTTACCCAGGACTCGGGGTAAGAGTGACGGCCCATTAGGATCACCCCCGCCAGCTCCCTGCTAATTCACTCGATCAGCTCCTGGGGTGAGCCAACCCATACAACTCGGCTGCAGCGTCTCTAAACAGACACACGTATTCCAGATGCGAATTTCCCCACTGGAAACTGAGGGAAGGAGCCCGTTCGCTACGAATGATGGGATGGCATCGCAGCGCATCGATTTGTTAGTGTCTGCTGTTTCTTCTTTTATTTTGGCACCTTTCTCAAAGAGCGTTGCCTGCCTGATGCTTTTAGATTGAATGGCAGGTAGCTTTTTTTTTAATTAAGGTGAGGGGGCCCAAAAAAAGCTGCCTGCTCCTGCTTGGCAGCCTTCCTTTTATCTTCTGATCGCCTCTGTTCATGCATTAAGAGTTAGTGAAAAACACGTCATGAGACCCGGAATCATATAATCCATCAGTAGAAATTACCATTAAAATTCGGTTTTTTATAATTGATTAATATTCATTTGACCAATAGGTTGTAATAATTCACAGTAATATGGCTATAAAATAATTGTGCCCTGTTGCATTTCACGTCAGATTTTTTGTTTAAAATTTTAGTACTTATGAAATATTAAAAGGGAATTGAAAATGAACAATTTGTTATAACTTAAAAACACATAAGAATTTTTTTAAAAAAAGTGTTCTACAACCGGTACGCTCATTAAGACGGGTTCGTCATACTTGCAAAAGAACACGAAAGGACAGAAGGAAAAACGTGCCGGGCTTTTACTTGTGCTGTTTGGTGTTCTAGTGGTAAATCCTTCTACATCCCAGTCACATTGCCTGCTTGGCGGTTTAGCGTCAACAGTCTTTTGTTCCTCATTGCTTAAGTTTTCTTATCGTGGTCGCGATCCAAATAGCTGTCGTTAAAACTGGCTGAGCGCAATTGACTCGAAAACAATTGGTCACGGTGCTGAAACACGACCAATTGGCCACTGTTCTTTCAGAAATATGCAAAAATGAAAACCTTAAAGTTAGTTATTAAAAATAAAACGACTCCGAGCTATTGAAATGATAATAGGGACTTCGACACCACCGTAGACGGTAAAAAGGACAGAAGACAGTATAAAATCTTCTAAGGCTTTCCACCGAGGTAGCCCTGCCCCACCACCTGTGCACTGATTGGCCCCGACGCATGTGACTTACGTCACCTGGCAAACAAAGCCCCTTTAAAGAGTGGACGCTTCCAGGAATCCGACACTTCGCCGGAAGATGGAGCCGGAGGCAGGCTTCGAAACGTCGCCCTACATTGACGCGCTACCTCGGTGGAAAGCCTTAGAAGATTTTATACAACTGACACACCGAGAAAGCTTACGACAGAAGACAGTATTCGTCAATTGCAGCTAGGTGTAGGTTTTAAAAAGAGCTAAATATCTGGCCGTCGGTCTGCAACAAAATCGAGCGAATTGTTCACGTTAAATCACTAACTGTAAGAGCAAGAATTTAATTATATTTATTCGATTAAATTGAATAAATGTACCCAAAGGGGTCTTAAAAATACTCGGCAGAAGTCTAGTCGGTCTAATGCTGCGTAGCATTCGCTGGCTCGATGAAGCGTGGGGAGACGATAATTTACGGAAAAAAAACCCTGAAAGGCAGAACGTTACGTTTGATCACTGGTTTAGATGTTAATATAGAAAATATTTTAGGCGAAGGTACAGATGGACGAGGGAACTTTATGGGAAAACAAGGTGTATGATGCTGGTATTTTATTTTTATATATTTTCTATAGAACATACATTATCCGAGAAAAGGTGAACAAAAACGGTATCGTAGCGAAGTCCAAGATATCATCAGAGACCAAGAGGAAAACGACCCGATCAATTGGACATGTAGTGTCGCTGGAGTTAGCTGCCAAATGAACACCCAAGACTGGTCTACCTGGAGAAAACTGTTCCTGTCTGGACTCACGACTCTAAGGGTGCGTTTATGTTGGAGCTGCGATAAACGACGAGAGCGACGATACTAGCGAAGCGAAGAAAAGTGAAACATTGTCGACAATGGAGGTGTTTATACTGGAGCAGCGCGCAGAGCAACGCATAGTAGCAGAGCAGCGATGAGAGCGGCGCTAATCGCTGCGAGCATTTTCTTCGCTATTATCGAGGGTGGCTGCGACCGTTTGATCGGTGAAGTTTTTAGTAGGTCCCTTTGTGGTACTGTAAATACAAAAATCACCATAACAGATTCGTTCTAGACAAATTGTAGGATGAAATGGCCACTAAATATAATAAAACAAACAATTCTAAACGTTTTTAATTAGTGCGATTTCCGTAATTTAAACTCATTTTAAAGTGTGAACACTACAAACTGAAGATTAAAGTAAAAAAATAAAATATTAATACAGCCAAAGAGAAATTGTACATAATTTACTGAAAAAATATTTTTCTATTAAAAGTAATTTAAATTATAAATATCAAATTAAATGAATAATATGTAGAAATTCGCATTAATTTATTTCGAATTGTAACAAAAGTAGATTTTATATAAGATGCCGATATTTTTTGCAGATTGGTTTGGCCTTCCAATATTGGTGTCAAATTATTAGGATTCTAAGTGTTAGTTTCTACGAAATTCAATACCTTTTCAGTCAAAAATATTATGGAGCAAACAAATGGTCTTATTAATATTGTCAGTTACGACTACAGAAGTATCTATTGTTGTGGCTAAAATTCTCCATTAAGAAGAATAAATAAGGCTCATTTGACGGTTCCTCATGTTCACGATAACTTAGCATTGAGGTGTCATCTGCCTGCATCTAAATATTGTCCCTAAGGATCTAATAAATTATTTAAAAATGGATAAGTCTCGTCACCTATAAAAACACGAGGTTCAGTGATTTCAGAATTTGGCAGAGGGATTTGGAATATTCTGTCTTCCATCCATTAAAGAGACATACAGAGCTGCAGATCTAACTGTTCCACCGTCACTCTGTTTACCATTAGCTCCAGCTTCAATTTTTATAAATTTATAATTATTCTAATATTATTATTATATATAATAGGAAAAAAATCTTGTAATTCTGGTACATGAAATCAGAGTTTGCAAGACAAGTAACTCTGAAGTATTTTCCGTCGACAGCGCCCACGCAATTCGGAAAATTAGAAATATTGTAACAATCTTCGGCTATTTTTTTTTTACGAAATCCTGTTCCTCCAGAATCGTCATATGAAGTAGTTGAAGCATTTTTCATAATTATTTCTCTTACAACTTCTAAAACTGTTGCAATACAATCCTATACTAAAGAAATAAGCTAGATTTCTTCTACATGTCTGGCCGGTTGACAATTGCCTGCAATATAAACACGATTCTACGGTCGCTATTATCGAAGCTCCAATATAAACACTACACGAAGAAAGAAATTGAGCGCCGCTATTGTCGCTGCGGTTATCGTCGCTCTCATCGTTTATCGCAGCTCCAACATAAACGCACCCTAAGACGCCAGAGCATTTCATGGTTTAATTGGCTGATGATTATGATGATATTATCTGTAATCTATCTATCTGTATCTATAAAACGAAAACCGGATATATTGGTCTTATAAAAACTCTGAAACTACTGAGCAGATTTCGATGGGATTTTCACCGTTTTAAAGCTTAGAATCTTAATTCAGTTGTTTGGCATTTCTTATGTTTCAACGTTAAATAACGCAGGAGCATTAAATGAAATACTGAACGTATGGTGACAAATCCCAAAGATGGAAGGATTAGATGATCAATACTTCGCACTAAACATACAACTAAATGTCTCTTAGCCTTAGATCAAAGCAACAAGATAACTTTACAATAATAACTATTTTTTACACTAAACAAAACTTGAAGTATTCTTTCCTTTAATTCGAGATATTAAATTTTTATACGCCATAGAAAGCACAATCTGTGGACAATGTCTTTGGCCATCAGCATTAGTCTTTTGTTTATGATAATATTATTCCGGATTCACTTTTGATATTTGTATAAAAGGCTGAATTTGCAGAGTTAAAGTATCTGGCGTTTCGATCAAAAAGTATATCCATTCACTTCGCAATTGAATCAAATGTGAGTTTCTAACATAATCTAGCGTTGTTCAGTAACGTAGTAATGCAATTTCTTAACCAAATTAACGAAACTTGATATACATGAATCTTTTCTGACGAATGAAAATAGTGTTCGTGCAAATAAACTTCAACACACCCGTTTTTTGGTAGGCGGCTGGTAAATCTAGGTAGGTTTACTTTAATTCCGCAAAAAGTTGGTGCGAATTTTATGAAAATTTGTACAAATGTTTTTCATTGCGGGAAAATCTAAGCCAACTATACCGGGCAACGCCGGGAACTCCGCTAGTAACCAATAAAACCCTAATAAGTAACGCTGTTCAAAAAGTAAGCGCCGATTTTTGGGGGGGATATTTCGTCAGAGTGAAATGCAGCCAACAACAACAAGACGGGAGAGAAGCTGTATAATTTATGGGACCATTCCCCTAAATTTTGTAGTCTGCTGTTTCTTTTATTGCTTCCTTTGTCAAGATGCTTACAATGCAGTTACTAGAGCGAAGTTGTCATTACTGCATAGTAATATCTCCATTCCGTGGTAATGTATTTCCACACCCTTTCGCGCGCAGCATACGAAATGGTAGAAATATGTTTTCCGAGATGCTGCTGCGAAGTCAGGAACCTCGTATATTTCCTAAGTATTGCAGTTAATATTCGTTCTTCGCGTCACAGTGGGGGATCGTATTGCTATCGACTAATGGCACGCATTGTTTTTACGACACAGTAATTCTTTATGGGTGCCTTCTTGAGTGCTTAACGCTTCGCAGAATGTCGTTTCGGGATATTACTCTCCAAGGGAACCTTACAAATAACGCCAGCATCACGGGGAAACAACGATCAGTTTTACGATCGCCATCGTCTTCCCGCCAACGTTGAGACCTTTGACAGATGTAGCGTCACAGATAATTACTGCCGTATAGCAGCTAATCTTGTAGGATGATACATTGGCAACATACGATCAGAGGTAGTGACGCTATAGAAAAATAATCGCTACGTATACAGGGTGTTAAAAAAGTGTCAAATATTTTAGGAAGCGATAGTATGCGTCAAAATAATACAAAAATATCTAATTAGCATTGGGCCGCAAACAAACTTTCGGAGGTAGTAAGTGCGCAATGTGTCGTCGTGACTCTGGCGCCCGGCGTAAGGAATCTCTCACTCTTTTAAACTGTCCTGGTTGGTCTGCCCCTATACGCTTTCAGTGCATGTCAGCAAGTATAAGACTAACAAGGACAGGCTCCTCTACACAATCGCCCATGATGGGCAACTAAAGGCACGCACGATTGTGTAGAGGGCATAATCGTCTGTGAGTGGCCATCAACGCCTATAATCGTGAGCGATCGGTTAGTTTTCGGTACATCAAAGGAATGCGTGCCGATGATGGTGCGTGTGTCCACACAATCGCCCATCATTCAGTCGCACGCAGAGGTACAAAATATGACTTTTTTCGCAACCAATGGAGATATTTTTACACTAGATATTCAAAGACGCTTGATGACACGCGATCGAAGTTATCAAAGTCTAATGATGGTTCTGCTAGAAGTTCAATTAGTTGTTTATTCATGGTTTTTCTGGGGGAGGGGGGAGGGGGGGAGAATCATGTGTATGGACGAAGAAGTGAAAACGAAGTTGCAGGCAAGAGTTGCCTAATACCTAGCACCATAATCGGAGGCTCTGTACCTTGTTCAGTTGCGGTGAATAGTCAAAATCCACCATCTTCATCTATTCACCTTTTTTGTATTTGATGCTGATTCCGATATGGTTACATGTATTAAGCAAATAGATAGCAGCAGCCTGTGTTTTTTTTCTTTGTGCATCGTTTCTGCCTGGTACTTATTTAATGTTTTCCGGTTATTTCGGGAAGATTGTGGTAGTCTCTTCTTTAGTTATACGGTCGTCTTTTCTTCTTTTTTAAATACGTTATAGAAATTATCTGATTAATGAAAGATTCGTAAGCCTTTCTTTGTGTTTATCATAACTTCAGTAAATTAATTATTTTACAATGTTCCGCCAACACCAGGCGAAACTACACAGATAAACTTTACATCGGACTTCCTTCTGAGGTTGCACGGTTCGTAATTGGAATTTGCGATGATTGAGTTCAATTTGTTACTCAGCCATCAACCAACAAAAAACCTAATTAAAATATAACCTCAAGTAATTTAAATTTATGATTGCGTAACATAGAGTAAATTATTAATCCGTGAACACCACCAGCCGCTATCACTATGACATCCATTTTCAACAGACAACAGTCAGTATATGAAAATTCACAGACAGCAACTCGTGATCGCGACGATGATGGCCACTTTTTTAATCGCCCATCTTGGGCGATTGTGTAGAGGAGCCTTTGATTCCTTACGCCGAATGGCAGAGTCATGCACTGCGATGAACGGACGTCACATTGCGCACTTGCTAATATCTCCGAAAGTATGTGTTTGCCGCCCAATGTTTATTGGACATTTTTGTCTGATTTTGATGTATATTAGCACCTCCTAAAATATTTGACACTTTTTAACACCCTGTAGAAACCTGTAAGCTGCCTTTTCCCTAGGATTTCCTTGTCGACGCATCACGCAAAAATTTCCTAACTTATATGAAAGGGTTTTTCATAGAATGAAATTTTGGGGTCTAAATTAAAAATTGTGGTATTTATTATGACTACGTTGGCGGAGGACGTAGCAATAAATGAACTGTTCATAAAGTGAACAGTTATATCAAAGATCACACAACATCAAAGACGACCACTCCTTTCGAAAGCAGAACGGATAGGCGCCAAAGATAACACAACATCGAGGACAAACACTCCACCCTTAGTATTAATATTCTTGTTGAGTACTTAATGTTGATGCTGATTTAAATTATTAAAAACTAAATTCAACGTATCTTATGCGAACACCACTTAACTTTTTTTCGAAATGCAAAGTTTACCCGGAAAAAAATTTCAGGTAAATTGTTTCCGCAAGTGTGGTAGTAAACAACTGAACCAACCATAGCTGTCAAAAGATGAAAAGACACATTAAGTTGTCATACTTGTACATTATAAATAATCGAATTGCTTGATATCTGATTTTATAGGTGCATGAATTTACATCTAGATCATTCTGAGATTTTTCCTTGAAGCTGAACATAAGTTAGCCGTGAAACTTGTACCACATCGATAGTACTAACGACACAATATATGATGATAATTGATGACGTGAGTTTTAATGATTATCTGCAGACGATGAGGTTGACGTGGAACAGGAAAAGGGAAGGATAACATCTTACCTATCTCAAGGCTGATCAAATAAAAAAAACCATCTCCAGAAGAAGAATTTGAATTATCTGTATGTACAATCTCCTTAAATAGGTATATACCTAAAGTGAAATTAATCATATTATTATTAAGCCTCAGAATTCGGATATTCTATTAAAGAAGTGAGACAAAATCACTTCTTCTGCAGCATCCTGTGGGTCCTGCGCTGCTTAATCCTTTAAGTGTTCTGTTAATAGTTAGTATGCTTGGGAGTTTTTTACACTCTGATGATATTTGTCATAACTGGTAGAGGAATGTATGTGGTTGAACCCTGAATAAATTCAAGTTTTAACAACAACAAAGAAAAGTATAACTATTGGGAGAGTAATGTCTTACTATCACAGATATTTTTCCTACTGTTAATCTTAACATATTTTTTCAGAAGTTGATTCGAATCAGGTCTCTAAAACGAGAATTTTAAGTTGCAATTGTGAATAATTTTGTAATTGAAGATAATACTGAAACAAATATGAGTAACACTTCATGATAATGAATTAGTATCTACAAACGCACAATTCAAACAAACTTTAAAGAAGTGAGTACGATGGTAAATTATTTTCTTTTTTAAAAAAGCTTCCTTTTATGTTCGTATTATACAAGTCAAATCACTGTAGAATTAAAAAAGTGTAAATGCGGAAATAATGGTTTTTCTGTACGCATTTGGCAGACAGGCGGGCTTAGTATAAATTCTGTTGGATTTTTATTTTTATCCGTGCTGTTATGAAGAGCGTGATCTCCGAGATCCCGTGAGCTCGGTGCCGCAACAAGTTATGGCCGACACCACAGCTTCAGTTTAATTAATTCGAACGTCTACCTGTTTCGCCACCCGAACGTAAATTAAGCAGAGGTCAAAACAGTTTGCTGCGAGACAGCCGCCAGTTTTGTAACCGAATTTATCGCCGAGCACTGCCAAAATTGTTCGGTGACAACGCTCAGGTGAGGTAAATGATGTGACTTTTACATCTGTAAATGTATTTGATATAATAAATGTAATGCATATTATTCTTCGAGTGTGATTCTTCTCTTCTGGTACGTTCACTTATATTTTGTGTAATTATTTTACTGGAAATTGCCTCCTATCTACATTCCACAGAAGCAGTCTCTGCTGGGATCTATGTAAAAAGACTATTGTATTGTATTAAACTGTCTGGCTCTGTAGTCGTTCTATTCTTTATATTAGCTTTATGATTTATAGATAGAGCAGTCCCGGAAAGGATTGTTGGTTAGAAATGGGAAGAGATTTAGCTATAGCGTTTAAAGAGGAATCGTTCACATTGCCACCTGAAGTTATTTCTAACGCCTTTTTATCCTACTGCTTAAGTTTAGTACAAAACATACGAAATGAAAGCGATTTACAATTTGCCGCCCCTTAAAATTATATTCACAACATTTTGGAATTAACTCTGCAGAAAATAATTTTGAACAATAAAACTAAAGTGAATATTATTTTTCCGTCTTTAAGGCGTAGTTCTGTAGCATTAATATTTTGGGTAAATTACCAACTTACAGACTCTTCAGAACTACATTATCAGTTTCGGCTACGATAATTGCCAAAGATAAGTTTAGATATACAGCGTCCTTACTACTTAAAAGCCGAATGTTCCCTATCATAGTCTTATAGAAACTTCTGACACCATACTAATAGTAACGGAATTTAAACTTTTTTGGGACATTTGAGTAAATTGTGGGCAAAAATTCTGATAAATTTGGGATTTCATCCTGTCTTTTCAAGCAAGTAAAGATTGTATCACTTCGGCGATTAAAACAATTTTTCTAGTATATTTGGCAATTGAACATTCATCGAAGCGCAGAATATGGAACTGTTAAGATTTGTTTGTTGATTTTTAGCAGGAATTGTGCGACAAAAAAGCTTCTGGGAAAATGAATGCACTAGGCTCATCTTACGGTACCTAGAGCTATACAGTATAGTCAAGAATCGTGTTGTTAGTTTCCAGAGAAGATTAAGATTCTGAAGGAAGAAGAAGAGCGAATCAGTTTGAAGGGAACTGTAAGGAGATTAGGACACTTTGGTCATGATTTTCAGCTGAGCTGTTACGCAGAAGAATTATTTTAACAAAATTCTAGCAAAAAAATATGAGTGACTTAATAGTGAGACGTAAAGAACGGGAGTAGATATCGAGTAAATGAAGAAATATTCGGAGGCTGAAAAACTGAAGACTATCCGGATAGCCTGGCAACACTGGAGCCTCTTCCCCACATCCGAAGCTAAGTTCGCTTGCAGAGTAGTTGCACTCCTAGGCAAGGGAATTCAAGTGTGCCGTAAGGAACGTCACGAATGACGAATGTAGTGTGTACAACGGATCGACGAATAAAATCGTTTTCACTCACGTTCGTTGATAGAAAGATCTTTGGAAGACACTAACCAATGAAGGATATAATCAAAAGGTTTGTAATTAACCCCTAAAATTCAGTGAATTGGCTTTTTTCATAGATTCTACGCAATTGCCTTTCGTATCGGCGGCAACTGGTCTATCTGCAGCTCATTGACTTGACTTGATTAGCTGATTCGCTCAGATGCAAAACAAAATGAGTTTTTTGTTAGTTTCCGAAGTTCTTAAGGACCTAGTTCACACCGTTTCTTTTAACGTCATGGCGAACTGTCAAACCTTCAAACTCCCGACCGAAATTTTTGTTGCTCTGAACTCGATCATTACTTGTCTTCTCTTCCGCCTAGGGTTGCCAGATGGCCGGGAAATCCGGGAATGCCCCGGAATTTTGTATCTTGTCCCGTGTCCAGGAATTAAGCGTTACTGTCCCGGAATTACTATATACCAGTTTTTTTCTCGAACTTAGGATACCACGGTGGCCATGCCGCGCTCGCAGCGGGAGGTAGAGGAGCGCTCCACCTTACCCACGACCAGAGACAATATATATATATATATATATATATATATATATATATATATATAGTGTTTTCAACTATGACGTAGTGATTTTCAACCAAAGTTAAATTAATAATCATATATATGATTGTTTTTACCTGAAGTACAACTTTTTTTAATTAATTCGAATATTTGTTCACTCCTTAAACATACCACTAAAATACCGTTTTAACCCCATAAATGTCCCGGAATTTATAATCCTGTATCACTAAAAAACCTTTTTAACCCCAGAAATGTCCCGGAAATTATAATCCTGTATCTGGCAACCCTACTTCCGCCCCACTTTTTAGCCAAATCGATCACGCTTCACAGACCTCACTTTCAAAATGGAAACTGATTTATGGCGGAGCACGTTCCGTGTCTGGCTAAAGCACGAGAAACAAGGTTCTTCCCCGCTCAGAATGGTCTTTAAAAGTGCTGAGGGCGATTGCGAGCCGGGCTCAGACTCCCCCGAAATTTATGGGGAAATAAAACGAGTGTAAAGAGCGCGGAGGGAAGATAAGCCACCCCGAGAAAGAGTTTCTTGGATAAAAAACCAGGGCGGCGGCAGCAGCAGCAGTAGTAGTAGTTGGTGGAAGTGCTCCTCCGAAATTAGTGGCAACCCGGGGCACGCTCTCGCTTGACTCGCGGAGGAATTATGAACAGACGAGACAGATAGTGAGACCACCAACTGTGGTGCAGCATCCATCAAGAGGCAGGTGCCATACAACGGTACTCTTACCACCAAAGCAGCAAAGTAAGTATTTAGTTGTTAATCTCTGATCTGTACTACTTCAGAGAAACGGGAAAAGGAAAAACTTGGATTTCTTTTAGGAACTAGTCTGGTCTATTGATTGAAGTTCTGAATTGATGAAGCTTCTTTATTTTTTATGTCATAACAAATTGATCCTATATTTCTTTAACATAGGTAGCATAATATTTGAGGCTAGAAGGTCAAACATAACAGGAGACCGTAAGATGAAGGGTCCACATTGGTCCTCCATGTCTGAAGGAACATGATTTTTTTCGCTTCGGTCTTTACACCTTGTCAACGTCGAGGTAATTAGTAGTAGGAAGGAAGTGGGGGCAAGCAGCGGGAATGAATTTGGCCATGGCTTTCTGGCTGGAGTGATTTCGGGCAACCATGTAAAAACGAAATCTGGATGACCGGACAAAGATTCGAACCCAACTCCCTAGAACCCTAGGCCCGAGTGATACCACTTACCCACCAGGCTCTGTGTTAAATTTAATAGCTCTCACGAGAATGTATCATAGGTTAAAGCCCACTGTATCACATTGGTTGAATGAACAGGAAACTTCTTCGGAATTTCTGTCTCTATGTGTCGATTATTTGAAAATGCTCTATAATAGACACAATAGAAAAAGTTTTGATGCTTTTTTATTTGCTTATGGCTTTACGCCTTGTTGACGTCGAGGTCATTAGAGGCGGGATGGGACAAGGGACAAGTAACGGGAAGTAATTCAACCATGGCCTTTTAAAAGAAGCATCCCGGCTTGCAGCTTTATCTCTAGGAGAATATATGTAACCAAGTATGAGAGAGTTGACGGCGCAGGAAACAGAAATAACTGGAAGACGTTTTATAATTTTTAAATTATTTGGCGTAAACACATCTGCAACAGTAGAACATGGAGTGTAGAATCTGCATGCAACTGAGACGGTTAACTGTGTAGCAGGTACCGGAAGTGGTCGGGTTAGGTGAAGCCATACTGGGAACAAAAATGCGTAAGAAAGTGCAGTAAATTATCTCTAAAAGGTTTAGAACAAAAAGGAATCAATATAATGGATAAAATAAAAACATATTACAAGTTCGTAATTTTCGGGTATTTAATTTAGGAAATAATCAACTTGTTAGTTTTCTTCTATGATATCTCAGTAAGAGGACAACCTACTTAGGTATATATATTGCCAGAAAAAGAGGGCCTATATCTGACTGAATAAACGAGCATAGTAATCAAGCGATAGTGACAATCCAGCCGTTACGCTGCCTCTAGCGTTCATTCACACTGCCTAATATAACGCGCCATGACTGAAAAAGCAGGTATGTTTTTTTTTAAAAAAAAAAAAAAGGTATGTGGCTTTTTTTGTGAGTCATCTACCTCCGTGGCACGTTAATCACTTATTAATAGTGAAAAGTTGTTCAAATGACAAAAAAAATCCGTGCAAATTATTGGTTGACTTTAGAGTCAAAATTTCATAAAGTATCCACGGAACTACCGTAGATTGATGCTATGCTAAGGTCGATAACCTCAAGTGCAACTGTGATAAAGATCAGACCGTTCAACACATGCTCCAGTGTCGGCTGTGTCCAACTACCTGCATGAAGTAGACTTATATGAAGTCTCGGAAAATGCACTGGTAGGTCCATATTTTGGTTCAGTATAATTTGATTGTTATTGCGTAAACATGTATATTTTTACACGAAAATAAGTTAAGAAGTAATAGAATTTCCTTTTTAGACGATCGTTTAATCCGACAGATATCTAATTTGTAAACTTTGTCTCGTCTAGTGAGGCAATTCATAAACGAAAGAGACAATAAACCAAATATACTTGTTGTAGCGTCATGATCTTGCGCCAAGCAGGTTACGTCGTGTTTTGTTTGGAACGGATGTTTGTGCCTCTTTTATCGTTGCTGATTCCAGGAAATGGAGTCGTCATGGTTCTGGTGCTTGCTCCAGGACTCTCAGAGATGAAAATCTATTCCTTGAAAGAATTTCTTTGCTGGGAAAGGAGATATGTATAGAAGCTGATCTCTCAACGTAGTGAACAAACTTGAGGGCGTAGAACGATTGTGATAGACTAGTGCTGTACGGGTTCGAATTTGCATCCGACACAGCCATCAATATCAAGTATTTTGTTCCCGTATTATACATAGATTGCATGTTACAAATATTTATGCTGGTGGCGAATGTACCCTTGGGCCGAGATAATATCAGCATCAATATAAACAGGTGAGTGAGCAAGGAGCTCAGCGATTAAGGTGCTTACCTACAACGCTCAAAACCCCGCGTTAAAATCATGATAGGGCCACATATTTTTACTGGCTTCGCTTTGATGATGTGGGTATACTAGGACGGTCCACGGTTCGGATTCTACTTTAATTGCTATTTTCGATTGGTGCCGTAAATGGCAGCTTACACTTAATTGCAAAAAGTGCAAGGCAATGCGGATAAGTAACAAGAAGAATCAGTTTGTTCACGAGTACAAAATAAACAATTCAGCTGTTGACACGGTTGATTCCGTGAAGTATCTGGGGGTGATAGTACAAAGCAACATGAAATGGGACATGCACATAACTTCCGTCGTAGGCAAGGCTAATTCTAAATTACGATTAATAGGTCGTATTTTGAGGAATTGTAATGCTCAAACAAAGGAGATAGCGTATAAAACACTAGTGCGTCCGCATCTGGATTACTGTTGTGGGGTTTGGGATCCGTATCGCAAGGTTCTGATTGACTCAGTTGAGAAGGTGCAGAGGAGAGCCGCTAGATTCGTGACTTGTTGTTACAGCCCTTATGAAGGCGTCACAGAATTGATACATAGATTGGGCTGGGATAGTTTGGAAGACAGACGACGTAGCTTGCGTTCGAATTTATTGGAGAATATGCGAAAAAATTTAAATTTCGAGTGCAATGAAATACTTCTTCCGCCAACCTATTTTGGTCGCAATGACCGGAGGGATAAGATTAGAGAAATAAGATGCCGTACTGTTACTTATATGTATTCCTTCTTTCCTCGTACTATTCGGGATTGGAATGGGCGGGTTTAGGATTGGTGCTTAGCACCCTCTGCCATCCACAATGTTTGTGATTTGCAGAGTATGAATGTAGATGTAGATGTAAATCGTAGGCCCAGTCACGACAGAGGTGGAAAGCGCGGCAAATTGAAACTCCTATCACTGGGTCGTAAGACCATATGAATTTAATATAACCGGGAAAGATGGAAGTATTTTAAGTATTGTATCTATAAATACAGGAAATAATAGATATAGTGGAAAAGTTTTAAGTTCCTAGGTAATACTGCTTTAGATAAACCATGTAAAAAAAATATATGATTTATAACTTTGACATCCGCTTACGTCTTCCAATTCAGAAATACTCTTTTTTTATCACAAAATGCGGCGTATTTATTTATATCACTTGAGAGGAGTTATTTTTTTAGTTTTGGAAAATGATCCTGCTTTAACCAGAATCCATTAAATACGAGTATATATCTGGCACTCTCCTTGTAAGTCAACCAGTAACCATTCAATCCTCATTCCGTCTCGTTGTTAGGAAGACACCAGACTGATCCCAATATCTGAGCAATTGAATTGGACTGAATTGCGCACGCTCCGTTGGCAAATTCCCTTATCTAATTACCTCTTTCTTATTATTTTTTATCATCGTCTTATATACTTTGAGTGTAAAGTCCTGCACCCATCAACTTTTGCCATTTACGAATTTTAATTTTAAATTTCTTTAGCGTCTTTGGTAATATATTTATGACTTCCCTGGTAATTTATTCCATTCTCTGACACCCCTGCCCATAACAGAAATCAACCAATCCCCTTATGCATGAAATTGGGTGCCAGCTTATTCCCATGGTCATCCTTTCCTTTCCATTCGCTACTCCCTATTCTCCGACCAATATCACTCCAAGCCCCATCACTAACCCATTCGCCTCGTACACTTCCAGCACTCTCTTCACCGTGCTCCAGTCTTCCACTGACGCCCAAATTCAACTCCTTCATCGTATCAGACACTGATTGGATCCTACAGTATTTTCCACAAACAAATTTAGCTGCTCTCCTTTGCACCCCCTCCAACTCCTTCCTGCATTTGATAACCAAAATGGTGGTCTCAAACTACTACACCACGTTCAGGCAATGGTATGACCAAGTTTTGTAACCCAATTCCCTTTCATCAGCCTCTGCAGTAAATCAAGGATTTTGTATCATTTTACTACCACCTGCCCAATGTTGGCTGCCCAGTTGAGCTAATTATCAAACGCTTTTCCAACACATTTTGTAAGATTACTATTTTCACATTTGGTACAAAAACAAATTGTACTTACGTGGTTTCGAATCTTACCGATTTTTTCATGAAATGATATACTAAATTATTTTTACTCCAATTCCCTTTAAACTTTTAATTATTTGATTAATAAATCATCCATTTTTCTCGTCTATATTTATTTAGCATTTCTTATTGTCTCCATTTCAAAACAACTTCCTTAAAACAGATTTAGTCCACCATACACGGCTGTTGCTTTACTACTTACTACTTACTATATACAACCAGAGAGTCCACTTTGCGATATTGCAACTGACAATAACCATCTTTGGTCCAACGATACGCTATTCTATCACAATGAAATTTGTACATTGAAGAATTTTCTTACTACGAATTATAAATTATATAAGTGTTTCCTTATAATTTATACTTCAAGCCTTCAACAAACAGTTCTGTCCCAACCGTATAATCCACACATTGTTGCTCCTTTTCGTTCACCTAACAGTCTTTCATAAAAACTTTTATAGCGAGAAGTAATTGTAAGTTTGGTACCCCAGAGATTTTAATCTTCTTACATCATTTAGTAATTAATTGGCTTTACATATCTAATTTGGACAAATCGCGGATCTCGTGTCATTAAACTGAACTCCAGTTTCTACAAATGTAAATCGGTGACACCACATCAAATCCTCAAATATAATTGATACATCAATTCAGGTCTTTACTGTTAGCAAGTCGTCTGTTCTCATTCGGATGCTTGATGGTTGTGGTCTCCGTAGCAGACGACAAAGAGAGTAGGTGGGTAACATTGACTTAACTTCTGGTGTAGGACAAAGGGCTGCATTGTGATGAGTCGGCAACTCGAAATGCAGATTCCGACTGCTCTGACATTCATGCCAGGCAAATGCTGGGCAGCGGTGGATCTAGCGAGGGACGGAAGGGTCGATGGGTCTGTTCCCTCACCTCAGCTAATTAATTATTAATGGAAGAAAACAGGGGGAGCGCAAGTCACCATTCAAGCGCAGCACAATGTTAATTGTTGTAGAGCATAGAAAGCCTGTTTGTTAATTCGAGCTCTGCCCCATTCCTCATTTACGTTCCCCCAACACCCCACTCCCCATTCCAATGTATTTAACAGTATTCTGGATCCTTTATTTACTGTAAACTTCAGTTTTGGTATCAGAAACAACATAACAATCACAAGAAGGTCGATTTGTTAGCATTAAGATAAGTGTATTCTATTTGAGATAAAAATCTCAAATCTGCCACAATATTTACGGATTCTTAATGGCACCTTCAGCTTAGGGATATCTTACACTCTAAATGTTATATATGCTAAAAATGCTCCGTGGTTCCTATTAAGCCTTAATCTATACTGTATATCGAGTCAAGAGCCAGATGAAACGAACACGGATTTGAATCTGTCACGATTGATTAAGACAGGAGAAATTATTTTTACAAAGATGACGAATACCTTCAGAAGTTTTCGTGCTCGTGAGGAAGACTTCTCAATTAGATTTCTGAACGATTCCATCTCACTTGATTGTAACAGAGATAAAAACACACGTTAACGGCAAAACAATCTTGGAAGAGTCTAACTCCTGCTCGTCCATATGGTAAAGAATAATGATCGAAAATCGCAGAGATACAGCTATCATGACGAATTTGGATAAACGATTCTGCCATTTGCGGGAAATTTTTTTTGCCCAGATTAGCAAAGGCGAGTACTAGATGATACAAACTGCTTGTTCACTGCGTTTTTTTGTTTGGACTTTGAGGTGAATCATCAACTTGTTTACTATCGCCCTTAATTAGAAAGGGTTGCAGCACATGGCAAAATACCGATGAAACCAGTACCTCTATAAATGAGTATAAAGGAGTCTGTCATAGTGTAAAAAAAATCACAGAATAAAATAATAAACTATATCGCTAGCTAAAACGAGATCAATCGGAAATGAAAGCATAGATATTGGGAGAGCGATAGCAACATCTATCTATGTTATTAAAAATCCGTGTGTGGTCTGTGCCTATCTGTCCTTTTGTCCATGCATCACGAAAAAACTACTGCACCAATTTGAATGTGGTTTTCACAATTTGCAACCTTATAGTATGCTTAAAATATCTTACTATTCCAGACGACCGAGTAAAGGAACAAGAAATGATAATTTGTTCGTACCGAGAACAAAAATGTGCCACAGATCACACATCACACATCTCACATGAACACTCCTTTCCGCGACACCCACCAAAGATCACGTTATAGTCCACATACACATTACGTGCTTTGAATTTTGTTAATATTGTTTTTGGCTACGTAGCTTTGGTTATTTATTACATCAGTTTTCTGAAACATAGCCCGGAAAGCGTTAGTCAAACCACTATTACAACGTTTAACACTTCAATAAGTGTAACGAAATTGTAGAATTTAATTTACGGTAAAGGGTACAAAGACACTATTCTTCTTATACCATAACGCCTCGTCGATGTCGAGGTCATTAGAGACGGCAAAGGTCTGGGAGCAATGAACGGGTAGGAATTCGGCCCTCGCCTTTTTTGAAGCAATTACCTCGTCATTCACCAGAAATTATTTTGGGAAACCACGGAAAACAGAAATCTGGATGGCCGGACGGGGATTTCGAACCCGCGTCCTCACGAATACAAGCCCAGTGCGTTACAGATCACCCACCACGTTCGATGGGTTACAAAGGTATTATGTTAAAAACTTTTTTTTATATTAGAAGAAAAATAAAAGGTAAACAGATTACTTCGCAAACCAAGGTCATCATTCTAAACAGTTTGCAGCCTCTGGCCGGGTCTGCTTCAAGCACAAGCCTCCCCATTTCCTTCTTTCTTCCCACCATCTCCCTGTCACCACCTTGTTGCAGTCCTCGCCTCTCTTCCGTACACACTCCTCCACTCCTCTCAGCCATCCATTTATTGGTCTTCCTATGGGTCGTTCACCATGCATCTTATTTTCGTGGATTTATCGTGGGATTATTTGAACCCCCATTCTCTTTACATGTTCATACCATCTCAATCTGGTCCTCTCTACCCTTTCCTCTGGGGGTTCCTCTTTTATGGTGCATCTAATCACTTCATTCCTTACCCTATCCATTTTAGTAACTCCCATTCTACGTCTTAAAAACTTCATTTCGCTTGCTCGTACCCTGCCTAGCAAGCCGGTAGTGGATAGAGCTTGCTTACAAAACAAAAACAAGCCTCGGGAAAGACACTCACCAAGGTAAATTATAAAATTAAAAAATATGAAAAATTAGGGGTTTTTTGCTTGTAAAGTGGCCGAAGAATTGTCCACACTGCCCAGTGCTTCCAGCCACTTGATAGACAACTAAAATTTCGGTAGATTGGGTACAAAAATCCGGAGACTCGCTAACTGAGAGAACAATTATTATTGAACAGAGAGTCAAAATTAAGAATACTTTTTATTTCCAGATCTTTAAAATTTGAAATACAAAATAATAATCTACATTCTTAATCTACATAATCACTTTCATCAATGCTGCTGTGCCTTTAAAAAAAAAAAAAAAAGCGTACAATACATTTTCTTTGTTGACATTAAATTTAGCATATCTTCTGTAATAGGAAATGTGAAAAACTGCGACCCCTTTGACTCCCGTATATTGGTTAGACTTTCTCGGAAGCCACTGCTCGTGCCAACGAGCGTATTACCGTACGTAAATAGTGCGCCCATAGTTTTGTATTACGGTCTTTTAAGATCTATAAAATCAAACAAAATATGAGTTTTATTTCAATCGCTGGTTCACACGAGCTGTTGCAAGAAACGATTCACAATTATTGACAATTCTGTAATGCATTAATACTATATACGTACGCTCAATGTTTAACAAACTGATACAAGGAAAAATCAACAAATAATAAAAACTATAAAAATCCGTAGATATTTTAACAAATTCCGAAAATCGTAACTTTTTGTAAAAATCAGTAGATCTATCGGATAAATCTGTAGAATTGGCAGCACTGACAGTGCCAGTAATTTAAGCTGACGGAAATGTCGCCAGCAGTGACTTTTCGAAAACACACAACTTGCGTCTTTCGTTAGCGAATGGCGGAATTGATTTCCGAAGCGCAACCTGTCAAGGGTGGGCCCCTTGAGGTAGGCTCAGTAGAGCGCGACGCTAGCCGTTGAGGGTGTAGAGTTTCTGAACAGGTAGGCGGCCGGACGCAGCGGGTCGCACCTGGCGCCCAGATTGAGGCCGCTGAAGATGTTTTTGCCCCCCCGAGGGCTGCAGCTGCCGCGACAGACGGGGTCCACAGACCTCGCAGCTTCCGCCCGGCCTGGACAAAGAGATCGCTCAGAGCCAGATAGGAACTCGCGTCTCCAATCACTGTTCGACCGCACACAACAATACGGCTCCCTACACAGTGAACGACATCATGTCTGCTTGGAAATATATTGGATCAGCTTTCCTGTAAAACATGTTCTTGCTGCTAGTGTAGAAATTTCCTTCTATTAAAAACTAAAAAGACTTCACAGCAACTCGAGAACGAAGATTGTTGACAAAGAATGAGAAGGAAATCAGCCATGGTTTTAGTGATTTGCGGAAACTACCGGAAGCTGATACAAAATGCCAGGTCCAACCTTTACCACTTACCCATCAGGCCCGGTATAATTTGTTTGAACCGTTGACCGTCTTTCAGCCAAGCTTCTTCTGATACTGGACTCTCAGTATGACCAAGTGTCAGGTGGAAACATTTTCTACTCTCCTTTAGATTGGATGTTCATTAATCCCCTTGTCTTGGACAAGGCAGTAAAAAGAAAATGTGCTATCGGGATCACTTTTCGTGTTAACGCCTCTGTAGCCTAAATGAATGGATCATTTGGTACTGAAAAGTAGTGAAATTGATAGAAAATGCTCAATAAAACCAAAACGCAAGTAATTTTAAGTAAATTCAAGAGGAATTCTGACGCAGTAGTTAAGAATTTTTGAAAATGTTCGCAGGGAAATGCTTGCAAAGTATTCTACATGTACTGGAATGAAATATATTTAAATTCGAAATAATTTTTTTTTTAATTTATTTAAATGGAATTATGACACAGCATAACAATGTTAGAAGAAGAAAATTCTTCTTCAAGATATTTGCACAAACTCCTTCTCAACAATATGAATTTTACATACAGCACAATATACTAAATAATAGTATCACAGCTATTATTTTCACGGAAAAAGGTGGAACTCGATTCATTTCCTTGTTCGCGTATTAAGTTCACAAAAATGTATTTAATGCGTTCTTCACTTTGTCCGGTGCCCATACTTATCTGCAGAGATAATCGCTTCATTGTCACGTTCACATGTTTTCTCTTTTCTGGATTTGTCATACTGACAAATTTTTTAGACTCGTAGATGGCTCATTTAACGGAGAATGAAAACTTTTGAGCATCTTACGAGATCAAAATCTGTTACGCCAGATAAATATCGTGATTTAAATTCACATTAGTTCTGAAGGGCAAAATATAATGTTTTCATTATAGTCGAAACATTCGCGGTTTAATTAATACGATAATTAAGTAGTTCACGATACGTTTCAATTTAAACTTGTTTATTTTCTTAAACACGTCGTCAAAGATACTGGTTACATTCATACAATCTAGAGATTGCATACTACACTTTCTCCAGAGACAATACAGTTCCCGGCCGTCGCAAACTGAGTTGGTGAAAAACTAAAACTCTCTTTCTGCCGATTGCTTTATATAAGCAACATTGAAATTTCTAGAACACTTCAAAAGCTTCCGACAGAGATTTCTCGAACATTAACAATACTTAAACATATTAAAAAACAATCAGAATTAATACATAATCATTTAACATCATTAAAAAATGGTCAGAAATGGAAATTAAAGATACTTAAACACAAAATTATTCACAGAAATCATTTTAAACTGTAGTAAATTGTCCTTTAGACATCGTAACTTGCATTAATACTTGGAATTACCAACATTTAAGTAATTATCTTGCAATATTCTGTTCTTAAACATATTAAATGGCTCTAAATAATTTCTTTTCATAAAACAAAGTCTATATACATTGATTTACAGGAAATTTCAAAACAAACCTACCAAATTATATTCAACCAAACTCTAGCTTACTACAAATGATTCATAAAATATAATTCCATTTAATTTTAGGTTTGAGGGCTGTTACAACTTCCTCGCATTTTAGAACTAATTGAAACATGAGTATTTCATACAGATCGTAACAAGATGGGATTCTTCTTATGATCTCAAGATATAAGCCCACACCGCTTTTTGGGTATAGTGACGAGTAGAGCAGACGAATTTCTTGTTTTTTCATTTAAATAGGTGAATGCAGTGCAGCGTAGGTGAAAATAGCTGATCGGTAATGTTACGTATCTGGCGTTGTGTACATGAGGACGAAAGGAGGGAGACGAAGAAACCTACTGTTAACCAATTCACGCCCACTCTTCTGAGGGTCACCCTCATAGGACGGATCATCATCACAGCGGCATAAGCAATTTTTCCACGAAGAACGGTCTGGCATTGCTGTCTGGAGGACGCGGGTTCAAATCCCTACCAGCCACCCTGATTTCGAAAACACTCCAAGCGAATGCCAGGATGATTTCTTCAAAAGACCATAGTCAAATTCTTTCCCGTTCCCTTACCCAAATCCTCTCCCGTCTCCAATTCTCCCTATGCCGACTATACGTAGAGTTCTAATTTAAAAGAAGCTGTGGCTAGGTTTGGTTCTAATGAAAATATTTGGTACACAATCTGGAGATAAGAAACTGGATAACACCACCTCTACATTCCACTCGCCAAGTTCTGAATAACAAAAATCTGTTCGCCACCGGGGTTCGAAGTGGTTAACGAGTATCCTGCGATCTTGTTTCCGAGTTGCGTTTGGTGGTATCTACACGCAACTTAATGGAGCCCTGAAACGAAACGAGGGGTAGGCCTAAATTAATTTTTACCCTCATTCTATTCACCCCCTCACTGTTTGATCTGCGGTGAAAGACGACGGCGAGGTAACAGGAATGATATACAAACAAGTAGAAAATTTGTAGTCCTCCGTACCGGGTGTCTGGCGCTTATCTAGACGCATGCGCCCGTCACCAGATCAAACAGGAAGGTCGTTCTACTGGCCGTCGGAGCGATGCATCACGGATTTATCAGCACCGGGCCTGTTGCCAAATTACATCTCCCCCTCGTGCGCTACAGAAATGAATCGCCCACGTGGCACTGTCGCGTTTAATACCGACAACTGGACGCGGTATTCCGCCGCTGAAGCGACGCGATGCGGTGATGTTTACCAAACACTCCAAAACTGTAAACTGCGAGCGAGGACTGGAACTCGATTATCTGGCGGTTCCTCCGTCGAATTGCGACTCTAAAAGCCTTACCAAAATATTAGCTTAGCGGAGTAGCACAAAGTTTTGGTGATCAAATATTTCGTGCCACTTCTTCATCGCCATATCAGCTTACTAACTACCGTCTAAAACATCTTAAGCAAATTTGCTGCAACGTAAACAAGATCTCTCTCTCACACTCTGTCTCTCTGCTGGAGTTGGAACTTCCGCGGAGGATTTGCAGAAGCAAGTATTTATACGTTCGATCCGCAGTTATATGTACACACAAGAAGATGAGCTACTTAATAAAACATCTTTAATTTACTCGAAGTTGGGTACGGTGCTATATGTGGTACAGTTCGAAGGAATCGGTAAAAATTTGGAATAATAGACGTGCACGAAACAGTCTCCTTGCTGACGAAAAACTCATTAAAGATAATCTTTTTTTTTTTTTCGAATGGTTTGGTGCAACCCTCCATCCCTTTATTTCTTGTGCTAACCTTTTAATCTCAGTATACCACTTACAATCCACGTCTTCAATTATCTGCTTCATATATTCTAATCTGTCTTCCTCTGCAGTTCTTACCTTCTTACCATCACTAACAAGTTAACCAATCCTGCATGTCTGAAAATATGACCTACCATCCTGTCTCTTCTTTCTGTAAGACTCATCTTTCCTCGCCCATCATTTCCAAGAGTCGTTCGTGTCGTACTTTATCTGTCCACTTAATTTTCTGCTTCCTTCTATATCTATGATCTAATATGTAACTTTAATGTTTCTTATATTAATACAAGCAAATCCAACTTTCATATGAAATAAACAACTTCTTTTATTTAGCAGTATTTTTCTATTTAACAATTCACATTCAGATACTACCTGATTCCTTTGACCTGATTAACATGTAAACTAATAAATACTATTCTTTCTGTACCTCATAATCCAATATACCGTCGTTTGCCTCCGGGTAAGCTTTGTGCAAACGTTTTTCCCTTCCTATAATGAGTAATTAGTTTCTCCTACCATCACAGCATGCATCTAGATCATTACAGAAAAGAATCAGAATAACCAGTTTTGCAAGATTAAGATAAGAAGCTGGGTCATTGTATGGCGAACACCCAAACCGCTGTGTTCAACCGTATGGAAGTATTAAAGGCACAAATGAAATGTTATTGTCTGGTCCTTTGTTGGTGTTAATTTTAAGCGATTAAAAAATTGACTAAATCAGTTGACAGCGTGTACTACAAGTCTTACTTTGTATGTTTTTCGAACACCTGAAACCAGATAACGACAGTTTGTTATATAAAATTCTCAATTATACACACAAATGTTGTATTCTGGTATGATTTTCCAGCATATAAAAATAATTATCCCCATAACTGCCTTCATTTTTAAATTACACTTCTCAAAACTGTGTTTTCGAAGGATTTTTAATTTTAAGAGCTCCGTAACCTCCGCCCTAGATGTAGGTGACGTGACCACCATCTTGTTCGGACCACTTTACCCCCACCTTAATCTATAGTTTTATAAATCTGTAAGCAAGCTGTGTTTGTCCGCACCGATGTCCAGGAAACGCACAAAAATCTACAGAACCAATTTGGATCGGATTATCACAGTTTGAAAGCTTGTCGTTTAGTTTAGAATTTGCTGTATATCTTATTATTAGGTGACTGGAGATTGTAGCACGAAATAATAATTCATTCGTACCTAGAACAGATATGCGCCACAGGTCACAGAGTATCGCAAATGAACACTCCTTCACGAGATGCCCACCAAAGATCACGTTACAACACAGATAAAGACTCCACCTTCTGGATTACGTTAATATTGTTTTTAACTAGGTAACTTTGGTTATTTATTTCTTCTGTATGACTACGTGACTAAGTAATGCTGCAAGAAATGATAATTGGTTCGCAGCTAGAACGAATAGGTACCAAAGATAACACCGCATCTCAAATGAACACACCTTTAGGATATACCCACCATAGATCACTCTGCAACGCGGATAAACACTCCACCCTTTTGTTCGGCAAATATTGTTTTTTGACTAGTTTAACTTTTGCTAGTTATTTCTTCAGTTTATTAAATATAGAATACACGGAAAATGTTAATCAAACAACTACATCAGATATTAACACCCCAACACGACTAACGAAATTGTGAGATATATTTTACGCTAAAAGTTATAGGGATGCTACATTACAAAATGTTTATGCTTTGCTACTAGAAAAAACAAAAAACAAAAAAAAAAAAAAAACAAAAAAAAAACAAAGGGCAAATGCATTACTAAGCACATCGCGCGAGCGAAGCAGCAGAAAAGCTAGTAAGACACTTAACCAAGTATCACGGATAAGCAATTATAAATTTGCATCAATTTCTTGCCTCTCGGATTATTTGAGATCTCTGGATGTATCACTCTGACAGCAATGTCATGTTTTGGTTTATGTATTCCTTAGAAGCTCCGAGCAGAGATAGAGCGCAGCATTGGTTCCGCGGTGTCTCGTCTGTTCTTCGAATCAACAGCAAACGGCACGAGTCGGCCGGCCAGCCAGCCGAAAATAGGAGCCGCCACGAATAGCAGAGGAAGGTAAATAACCCGAGGGGGTCCGACACCTGCGGAGGCTAACGGCGTAGCTCAGTTACCCGCCTGTCAGCGGCCGCGCTGTTTGCTTGGCTTTTAGTTTGACCAACACGCACAGATAAACAACCTTCGATACCCGGGTTCGAATCTCCTCCAGCCACAAAGTTTTTTTTTTTTTGAATGTTCGTGTTACCTGGAAGCAGTCCAAATGGCTTCTTTGTTTAGGTTGTGTGCGATTTTCGTTTGGTATCTTATCAATGATTTTAGATATATCCATTGTTGTCGTCAGTTCAGCCTAGTGTCTCTTCTTTTGTATCGGCCAAGGTGAAGCACGGTATACCGCAAAGAAGTCTTCAAGGTACACCGCAGGATTGTGTTTTAATAACACGATATTTCGAGGACTAGCTCCGTCGTCTTAATCAGGTGTGGAGACATATGAACTAGTCGACTGAGCGTCAGCGACGGCTCTATCCGAGCCCCGCGTCCGGCGGCTGGCTGTGAGTGGGCGGGGCTACAGTTCTTCGTTGCGGACCGCGGAAACTAATATTGAGCCGTCTATGACGGTTGCTGAACAGACGTACCACGCTATCTGCGGAGGGTTGCCAGGTAGCCAGTGTGAATCAGGAGAGAGGGAGGACAGGCATCCTACCCGAATAAGAACCGGATTTGTCAGATCCGTAGCATTTACACTATTGGAGGAATGTTGTGTTGCCATCTGTCTGTGAAACGTGTGATGTGTTCCGTATGTGTGTTTCTATTTCAGAAATGTGTAGTTTATGACGCGATTTTGTGGACCGTTACAGATTCCACCTTCATGATTGCGGGGAACTGCCTATAAACAGCAAATCCTGATCCCGTTGCACCTTCCCGATATATTGATTTGGTGTTTTAACGCACGCAGCGTATAGTGTATTATTATTATTATTTGTATTATTATTATTATTATTATTATTATTATTATTATTATTATTATTATTTAACAACCATTTTCGATCATGAATTGATGATGCCTGTTCCAGTCATGAATACTGCTCATCATGCATCTCTCATAGTTCACGATCCCAGACCTACGTCATTTTAGCAAAGCTGGAATTTTGAGAACGAGTAATGTGTAGTTGAGAACGTATGCGTACTTGTTAGCATGAAAGCGGGGCCCTTTCTGCTTTCACAGGTAGCAGTTACTAAAGGTAGATAAAAAACCTTGCTCACCTACGTTAAAAGTAGGAAAGCTGGTTTTTATACACGTTTCACAGTATGTTGTTAAAAATCAACATTCATTATTGCCAGACACTGTCTGTGGGTCGCGACTGCCACCAGACGCTTTAAAGGTCTTAAAAAAAATGGGTAAACTACGTCATAGCAGGAAACCTAAATTTTATATATGTTGCTTGAGGGTACTGTTTCAAGACATTTTGTAAGCAGCCAGACCAATCCGATGGGCAGAAGATCCTCCAACACGATAAAAGTTTCGCTCTGACTACGAGCGCGAGGATGTCAATCGTAACCACCACGCCTTCTTCACGTGCGGATTGTTGTACCTCTCGCATGCCGGAAGGAATATATTGTAATGGGAGTAACTTATGTTCTCTGTGAAGAGTGTATATTTTGTTTGTGAAATGTTTAGTTTACGAAGCAGAATTTGGTGGCTCTCCCAGCATTCGCCTACGTGTTTGCGGAAAATTGTCTGAACACCGCAGTTAGTCCGGGCGGTAGGAGGGGTTCAGAAGTGTTCCCTTTGTAACTCCCCTATCCAGTGTGGTAGTGCCTCAACACATCCAGCCCCACTGCTAGGGTGCTTAGTGTGGTCACATTTTGACGAATTATCACAGAAGCGTCTTCAGATCCCAGCAAGTAAATTAATCATATCTGGAGAACTGTCCTGGTGGCTGAGAGGTAATGCTCGGGCTTCACCTTCAGGACGATCTGGGATCAAATCCTCGTCCGATTATCCTGATTTCGATATTCTATGGTTTTTCCGAAATCACTCCGGACGATTCCTCTAAAAGGCTATGGTCCCATTCGCGAGGACGTCGGTTTGAATCCCCGCCCAGGCATCCAGATTTGAGTTTTCCATGGTTTTCCCAAATCACTCCAGGCGAATGCCGGGATGCTTCCTTCAAAAGGACGTGGCTGAATTCCTTTCCGTTCCTTGTCCCCACTCCCATCCCGCCTCTAATGACCTCGACGTCAACGAGGCGTGAAGCCACAAGCAAAAAAAAAAAAAAAAATGCCATGATGCCATGTTTGAATTTCTTCCAGTTCCTAGTCCCCAGTCCTTTCTTACTTCTAATGACCTAAACGTGGATGAGACACAAAGTCGTAAAAAAAAGGTTATTTGACTTAAGTGCAAAAGTGTAGGTTCAGCATCGTGCACATGGATACTAGTTTGTGTGGTCAAAAGCAAATCGTACATACCTGTTCCAACTTTGAAGAGGTGGTGTCTTTCCTCCTAAAACTGTGCGTAACTCCTAATCTGCTAATGAATCTGCAATACGTAACAAAACAACGCCTGCTACCTCAGATTTCGTCTCTTGTTTACGTTTACAGAAACGAATATTTTTGTAATTGCTCTGTATGTTAAGTAGATGGTTTTGACAGTAATAATTAAATAAGTAACTACGTCTGTACCAACATCGTGCCCAATTTCTCGTTTTACTAATACACAAGTTTCTAAACAGAAAAAAAAGTAAAAACACAACACCAAATAACCTAAATTGACGTCTCACTATTTGCGTAAGTTATCTACACTCATCTTACTGTAGTCCAACAGAAAAAGAAATCAATGAGACGAGAATCTCGGATAGCGAAGCAACAATGAAAGATAAACTATAGACGACCTCAGAGATTTATTGCTGCATCAAAGTG
The DNA here is from genome assembly GCA_031002005.1 of Vandiemenella viatica. Taxonomy (NCBI): domain Eukaryota; kingdom Metazoa; phylum Arthropoda; class Insecta; order Orthoptera; family Morabidae; genus Vandiemenella; species Vandiemenella viatica. The sequence continues at coordinate 263,734,300 of JARYHS010011408.1, read as the reverse complement.
TCAGCTACTAAAAGCATAGTGGTTGAAACAATAAATGATCGCAAGGAAAATAAATGATTAAAAGTTGTTTATAAATTTACATTTTATGTTTCAAATTAAGAACAATACAAAAATGAGTTCTGAAATTACAGTTGTCGATTAAGCAGCTTTCGACCTCCAGGAACTCGGAAGCACGTCTAATTCGCATAGTGGATTATGTCGGTATTCATTCCCACTAAAGAATTTAGGTGTTTAGGTCAAACGGCTAAGGCGAGAAATCGGTAATGTCGTGTCTAACCACAGCCTGTAATTCCCACTGACTTCCTGAATATTTGCTTGTAGACGGTCTTGAATCAACTACAAGAAAATCATTACGATCTTCCATTTCAAAAGTTTGATTAGAGTTGCACACAACTTAGTGATTCTAGAAAAACTGAAGTGAAAGAAAATAACTGAAATAGAGATAGGAACTATATTAAACTATGTACGATTAATTAATTGCAGATGTGATGGTAAAAATAAAAGGTAGATATGCTATGTAAATATAAGAATTCGCTATCGCAGATATGTTTAATTAGTTCGATTTTTAAAGATAACGAGGGTTGGATCCTTTTACAGTTTTTTATTATTAAGTAAAACGTAGTGATCATAGTAGTGATAATTATCTTTTCAAACACAATCCATCGTTTCATTGAGAGATGAGCTGGAAGTTTCTTCCATTATCTTCGACCATAACTAGATTCGTAGCCAATCGCTTTGCTGTTGTGTTATAGTAATAAACCCCTCCAACAGATTAAAAAAATACACGGAAATTAACAGCTAAAGCAATAGCGTCCATATATATATATATATCAACGCCTGAGCAGGAACTGTATGGCCACACTCCTATCCCACCACGTTACATTGAACAGATAATGGTATTTTGCCTATAATCATTTCAAGATAAATAATGCTGAAATAATATATGGTAGATCACATTTTAAAACATGCTGGATTGGTCAATTTGTTAGTGGGATTAATAGTCGAAGGTAAGAACTTTAGAGGTAGACTAAGATTATAATATATGTAGCAGATAACTGAAGATGCAGGCTGTAAGGAAGGGTCAAATCAATCGAGTGGTGTATATATATATATATATATATATATATATATATATATATACACCACTCGATTAATATATATATATATACATATATATATATATATATATATATGATGGAGATTCACTTCCTTTTCTTCCCCTAGTAAAAATACATACAAGTAAGACATTCAACAGATAGGTCGAGGAATATTAATTCGAGGCTCTTAATTGAGAACAAATCATAGAGCAACAGCATTTGATGAAGAATGTGCCTAAGATCCTAACACGTGTCTGTTCAAAGCGAATATGAATCAGATGAAGCACCATTGATACGTCTGCTGGGTCAACGATAAAAGCTTAATGCTGGCATTGGGGTCGAAGCGGGTTCAAATTCCCGAACGCCCCAGATTTCGGTTTTCGATAGTTTGTCGAAATTACTCGAAGCAAATTCCAAAATAGTTCCTTTAAGACACCGCTGCCGAATTTTACCCCTTCCTTAACCCTGTCATCTCCCGTTCCTATTGACCTCAACGTAGAAAAGGTGTATTGCAATACAATATACGTATAGTAAGCTTCAGCGAGTTTAGTAATGTTGTTAGCCAATATTAAATTCCATGCAGACGGGGGAGGTACTTCAGCAGGTGGTAATACCGTAAAGACACAGGAGCGCCTCGTTAGCGATATTGGCTCGCAGGAGAACAAGAGGCAATTGACGAGCCCCAGACAGTGCCATCCCCTCAGCAGGTATCGATCCAAGAAAAGCTCCCTGAGAAGGGAACAATTCGGGTGTGACTCATCCGGACAAGGGGATTCTTCAGTTCCATTAGGAACACACATACCTCGACAAAGCACAAACTCAGCTTCCCCAGACCACAATTATGACCATTGTTTTCGTACTAAGAAAGCGATTATGCATTAAATAATGACTCGTAAGAATTTTTCGAATGATTTACAGTGTCGCAAGAAAAGAAGATACAGTCCTGAATAAGAAAAATAGGCTGTAATCAACTTTATTCCTTGAGACACATTATTTATTGTTTTTTTTTTATGTTTCAAGTTTCGTCTGTCAAGCGTTTCCAAATTTTTCGAAATGAAAAGAAAGGAGACATCTATCGATTTGTATCATTTATTAGTTTGTCACAAGAACCTTAAGATGCTGAAGGCATAATTGTTGATATAAAATAAATCAGTACATTATTAATGACCTGGTGATTGCACTTTGGTTTAATAAGATTTGTTAACCACGGAGTGCTGAAGGTACACTACGCATCCGGAAAAAAAAAATCTTTGCCAGAGGTGAAGGTTTCATAAAAATTTCAGGTCTCACGGAGTTCGAATTGTCAAAGCAGATGCTTAACCGTCAGTTCGCTCATTTAATGGTCTGAGTCATTGGACATAAATATGCCAAAACCTAAATATCTCCTGTAGCTAGGAATAAATGATAACTTTAACAGAGACTGGGAGTTGCTGAATACTTATCTAAACTCTGCTGCACCTAACTTCAAACGATCGAAGCTTTTAACATCTTTGCCATTCGAGCCGAAGAAGAGATCATGTCTTTTACATTTTTTTTTTAGGTGAGAGCGTTTATTTCGTAGCTGGTGAGATGTAGAGTGTAATGGAAGAGGTATTCAAAAAATTTCCAAGCCATAATATGTACCCTACTTCTCATACCACTATCCTACATTCATAAGTTGGAAATGAGTTGAAGGATTCAAAATTTAATTGAATTTTTAATTTAATTATAATTACATACATGATTCACGTGTTTACGAAAATGTCTGCTGCAGTGTCCTACAGTGTCTAATACGAGATCTTTTATACAGCCAGGATCTTTTTGTACGCAAGTTCGTTTTCTCAGTTAGGCTCATTCGATTAAGATTAGGAAACTTAATAACAAAAGTTTCAAACTGTTTGGAGATAATAACAATACGTTTGTTGAATTTAAGAAACGGGCACTTGATGTGTTAACATATACGAAAGTAAAATCTAGTCGACCATGCGAAGAAATAGTATTACGCAAGGCATAGGAAATATAGGTAACTTTTAAATCGGTAAGGGGGCGTGCATTAATGGTGAAATTTGGGGGGGATGGGGGTCCCGTGAAATCTCAAGTGAGGTTTTGAAATTCTTGAAGGACAGTAGAGATAAATAAAAAAAGGGTTCACAAACGACCGGGATGTAGACTTTAGGGGGGGGGGGGGTATAAGATCTACAAATGCCTTTGTGTAGATTATAACCGGCTCACGGAAGAAGGAGAGCTAAAAACAAAATAGCTAAAAAAATTGCGAGGTCGGTCAGCAGGGGAGGGGGGTCAAAATCTCACTCATCTTAGGAAGAGGGGTCCAACCAGAGCTCATCAAATCTCACCACAAGGTGGAGGGGGAGGAGGAGGTTCCAGAATTCCGGAAAAATACCTCACGTAATTAATTGACGCCCCCTAAGAAGGGACAAGGGAAGAACATTTTCTGTGCACAGCATCCACTATATGCCACAGTTTTTAAATAGCGGAGTTAACTTGCGGATCTGAGTAACCCAAACTGAAAGCCAAGTAACTGTTACTGGAAGCGGTGCAGCGTGGTGGTTTCGAGGTGTCACGGATCGGGATTCTGAGCCAGCTACGGACCGCGATCACGACCCTGGCCAACTGCGGCGCCGAGCGCGCTTTCTACTTCGGCGGGATTCGTGCGTGACAGCAGGCGACCAGCCTTAACGGGAACTCGCTCGCTGCACCGCGCATTCGAGCCACTTAACTGTTCCCAAGCCACGGCGGGCACAAATAGTTCCTACCGCTTCTCTTTCACGGCTATATCCACGTGACTGACATTTTCAGACTTCTCGTATAACTGAATTAAATGGGTACTAACACACAACTGAACAGGGGTGGATCCAGGATTTTAGTTTGGAGGGGGGGGGGCTTGGCTTGAGTAAATTTTGGTTCGGGGGGGGGGGCTTGAGTCGGCCATGGGGTAGTCTTTATAGCCTCTTCCGGCCTCGAATCCGTAGAGCTAAAAAAAAAAAAAAAAAAAAAAAAAAAATCTTTAAAGTTACAATGTCGGGGGTGGACCCAGATACTTGGGGGGGGGGGCTTCAGCCCCCTAGCCCCCTAGCCCCCTCCCTGCATCCGCCCCTGCAACTGAATATAGAACAAATACAGAGAATAATAAACCTATCAAATGTAATTTACTCTGGAATAGTTTTTCCGTATCCAGATTGGGTATTAAATTGAATTCACTAACCCAAATTATTTTTTAAAAATGTTTCTTAAAACTAAATAATGGCTTAGAAAGCTATTAGAATTTTGCCAAAACAGTATTTTAATAGCTTATACGATAGTAGTCGATACTAACAGAACGCTACTTTTTGTCATCTTGTCCAGAACGCTGATGTCAGGCGTCCTTCCTTTGTTACTAGACTAACTTCGGCCAGTGGTGTCACTACCATACCAAGGTTATGTACGTTATTTAACAGTTCCATTTTATTTAATCAACCGCAAAGAAATTAATTGCCAGGCCACTGAAAGAAAAATATGTGTTGTGTTTAAATTAATATATTATTTATTAGTTACTTTTTATTTATTTATATTCGCTTAATGTAGATATTTTTGTTAAAATTTCCATAGATATGTAAGATAAAAGATGTAATTTTCGAACAGCAATGTTAGCGGAAGTTTTGAATAGTTTAAAATTTAGCCTGGGCTAGAATGAAAACTGGCATTTGATGTTACAGCAGAAGGCATGAGTGATTTAAGTTTTTAGAAATAATTTAAGTTGTCTTTATGTTACTGAAAACGTTACTGCATGCTCCACATTTATCGCGATCTATGTGGACTGGATGATGATTAAAACTAATATTATTCGGCATAATGTAAGTTGTTGAGATTTATTTTGCTTTGCTTTCAATGCTGCAATGATACTGACGATATTATTTCACACGCTTGTAAGTAATTCTAACTGTATTGCGGTGTAAACTACATTCGAAATATGTACAAAATAAGCAATTGGTGATTGGTCATTCTTCCGCATTGTTTGTTGCAGACAATGCAAATTTCCGAACAACACGATGTATATACATTTACAGTCGCTGATGATGCCCCAGTCCACAAGGGCGAAACGCGTCACAGCTAGTAGGAATAAAATAACAGTCATTAAGAGACGATGTTTTAATTTACAAATCTTTACAAAATAAGGGTTTAAGCAAATGGGATGAAATGATATTTCGGAAAACTCCATTTTTAACGGGCTTAGAAGCTAATAATGCTGAAAATAGATACCCTATGGATTTAAAAAGTGGCTATTTGTCAAACTAAACAGTTTCTGCTTCAAATTCATCAATGTTATGAAAACACCTCCCTTGACTTTTTGTGATGGCTGGCTGCGTTGTAGACGTATCATAGACAATCTGAAAGTTGTTTTTTACTATGTCGCAAACCCATAGGTCTTACTGAACATGTGCACACAGTATGGAATCTAGTGCACCAAAGTAACGCCCCTCATTGTTAAGAATTCCTACCCGTGAATGCAGCTCGTCATATGGCCACCTTATTAATATCATTATTATTACTCCGCGATTCACTAAAAGTGTGTGGCGGAGGGTGCATTGCACCTGTCCGAAAGCGTAATACTGTAGTTTGGAAGAGATATACGAGATATGGCAAGAGGCATTATAATGTAATTGCAGTCGGGAGGACGCGAATTCAAATTCCTATCTGGGCATCCAGATTTGGGTTTTTCATGGTTTCCCCAAATCACTCCAGGCGAATGCTAGGTTGCTTCCTTCTAAAGGCCATCGCCGAACTGCTTTCCGCTTCTTGTCCCCAGTCCTTTCCCGCCTCTAATGACCTCGACGTCGACGAAGCGTAAAACTACAAAAAGGTTGTAATTTAAAATGCATACTAACGGATTAGCAAATCAAAAAATCGACGTGCGAAGTTCGCTTGGAAACTAAAAAACGCGTACCAGTATTTCACATCGGTGCTCTGTGTTGCACACACGCCATAAGGGGGCATCCATAAATTACGTGAGGTGAATTATGGAGGGGGGGGGGGGGTCCGGCGAAATCTCACCAAGGAGGGGGGGATCTACGGAAATCTCGCGTGAGGTTTTAGAAAATATTTTGTGGACTGTAGAGCTAAAAAGAAGTATAAAAAATGCGTGAAAGTCGATTTTATGGGGGTATTTCGTCGAAAAGTGGGGGTATACCGGATTTTGAAGGGTGAGACCCAAAAAAAAAGTCTCAAAAAGTTTCTAGGGCGATTCCTGGGGGGGGGGGGGTTCTCACGGATCAGATCTCACCAGAGGGGGGGAGGGTCCGGTCAGATTTCACGAAATCTCACCAGAGGGGGAGGGGGGGGGCGGAAATCCGGAAAAACACTTCGCGTAATTTATGGATGTCCCCTAATGAAACAATTTTATGAATAACTAGTAATTTTTTTTACTGAATCAATTTCACGTTTCAAAACATAAGCCCTTTGCGGCCATATAACTGACGGTTTATTAATCAAATTTTGGAGTGTGAGTGACCAAATTTTGTGATTAAAAAGCAGTTTACCCCCGAGGTAAAGCCACTTTTTGTCAAGGTAGTATGAAGTTTGTGATCAATATGGTGTACTGAGAATTTTTGTGTCGAAAGAGTCATCTTAATTAACTTAATTCTCAACAAAGCCTACTAAAATAAATGGCGTATTCGTCTGAAATTGGACTTTGACAACAAAACTAAAAGTTAGTCAGATCATGATTTATACTACCTGACACTTTTGATTTTCCTTTCAAGCGACATCGTCCAATAAAGAATTAGATAAATTAAATATCATATAATGGATCGAAAGAGGTACAACTCTAGTCCCCCTTTTTCATGCAGAAAGAGGACTAGCAGCGCTCTTGTTTATAGCGCCTCTTTTCCGGGACGGGTAGTCCGCTGTGCAGATTCTCTCCCGTGCGACCGCCGCGCCGGTTGTCCGGCTAATCTTCCAGAGCACGCGCCGTACGATCAGGCAGGATTACGCACGGGCAGGTGGCTCCTTTGACCTGTTCGGCTGCAGCCAATAAATCGTTGCGCGTCGTTAAACCCCACTAGGCAGCCTAGTGACGGGCGAAACGGGCAGCGGCTGGAAGATTGGAGGGACCGTCCCTGGTTGAGAGGCATCTCCGGGAAATACACTTAACCACAAGACGCCTTCGTAAATATGGCACACACACAGCGTTACCGATACAAATACAGCACTTGATAATGAGCAAGACTGTCGTATCTAGGCAAAAACAATGCTCTGAAGGACAGGACACAATAAATATCGCAGACATTGGTCTAGTTGACTGAGTTAATCTATGGCCAAATTTATTTTTTATTTATTTTATCGTTTAGCCTACTAAGGATTTTTTTTTTTTTTACGCCTCGTCGACGGCTAAGGTCATTAGAGGCGGGATGGGACGGGGACAAGGAACAGGAAGGAATTCGGCCATGGCGTTTTTGAAGGAAGCATCCGGCATTCGCCTGGAGTAATTTGGGGAAACCATGGAAAACCCAAATCTGGATGCCCGGACGGGGACTCGAACCCGCGTCCTCCCGAATGCGAAGCCAGAACGTTAACCGTTCACCCACCACGCTCGGTCCTATTAAGGAACGCGTGCAACCATTAATTTGTATTGTCCTTGTTATTCTTCTTGCTGTTCTACAAATGTTACCACTGTGCGGTTCGACTGACGATGTTGGAGTATCATCTTTAGGTTCCAGATCTGTTGTATGCATGATCGGTGCGGTCGGAATCATGCTTGGTATTCACCAATCTTGTGTTCTGTCCGCTTCTCCAACCTTGACCGGAGGGCAAAAGAAAATACTTTGTAGGCGATTGGCAGGAGTGAAATCCCTCGGAAATTGTTTGGATCTGTCCTGTCTCCTCTTTTATGTAGCGGGTGAATTAATGCAATTTTTCAATCTGCAGGTATGACTTCGGTCTCCCATATATTTGAAATAATAGCGTGCAGCCGGTCAGTCAATAGTTCGCCCCCCGATCTTATCCAAATTAATTTAATAAACACATTTTTTCTTAATAGTTGAAATCCCTAAAGAAAATGGGTTATGAAAGTAAATACATTGACGAGTTTCCTTGAATTATAGCTGTGGACATTCCCTCCATCTTTTCGCGTGCAAGAATGAAAATTGTCGATCTGTTTACAGTTCATTTGCAAGAATTATTTCCACCTCTTCTTCATTGTAGCCATTCCTGCTTGGTGATCCATATTACTTTACTACTTTTGGGACAACTTTGGTCTTCCCGTTTATTTTTTGCTCCCCTATTTTGTCGTTTAAATCTTCTGGCCGTTTCTGATTGACTCATTTCTTATTCGATCTTCTTTTGTTATTTCTGTCACAGATCTTGCGAATTTCTTCTCCTCTGCTTGTATGCACCTTTCATCCCAATAATATTATTGATGCAAAAGTTTGGATGCCCTGGTGTTAATGCGTTACTCAGCCTAGTAACTGCTCAGCAGGTATAGATGAATAGTTATAGTCTGCATAGAACAAAGGACACTTTTCATTACGAATAAACTAAGAATTCCTTTTGGAAATGTATAAATACAAAAGTCAACTTCTGTATGTGTTTTCCAGCATCAAATAAAAACTGATGAATAGATTTCAATAGGGCTTTCACGGTATTAAAGCTTAGGATATGACTTAAAAACTGCGTTATGTCTTATGACAGTATGTCTCCTAATGTCGGAATGGGAAATTAAAACCTATTCTTAACCTTAAATTTTTTTTACGGTATATGTCACTTAGTTCGTTATTGTCGTCATGGAAATAATATGTCGCCTTTGCCCGTGTGTGTCACAGCTTATGAGAAATCGTGGATTAAAAATCGTATGCCAGTAGAAAAGCGACATACTAAGCAATGTATGACTCGCGTATTGGACTGAGGCAAGTTGTTTATAGGGGAAGGGCTGTAGGTTCAATTCCCTGTTGCCTGTTGGGAACATTTTTTTTCTGTGTGCGTTCTTTTTGCTATTGAATTTTGTTTGTAACATTACAAAAAAAAAAAAAACATCTAAACGATTTACGTATGCAGTGGAATGGCAAAAATAAGGATTTCTGCAAGAGTATTTCTTGCAGTCGTTGCAAAGAAATATCCCATCCAGTGAAATCGATGACGTGATCTGCACCGAGAATTTACGAACCAGTTACAAATTAGGAATTACAGGCAAGCATAACGAAGTACATTATTCATAGCTACTGGAGATCATTAAAAGAGTTCTGAATGTACATAAATGATCGTAAAGTTATTATACATTATACTATAATTAAATTACTGTTTATTAATGTATTTTGTGGTTCATTGATAGTTTGAAGATTCATTCCAGACCTAAATTATTTAAGAATTCGGTTTGTAGATTAATATTCGTGAACGAAGTCGCTGGAAAAAGCTATATATTTATTATTAATTATTTGCTTCCATAAGAATTATCTTTATTTTTACTTATGGCTTTACGCCTCGTCTACGTTGAGGTCATTAGAGACGGGGTGGGACTGGGGGCAAGGAACGGGAAGGAATTTGGCCATGGCCTTCTGAAGGAAGCATCCCGGCATTCACCTGGAGTGATTTGGGGAAACCATGGAAAACCCAAATCTGGATGCCGGACGGCGATTCAAACCGGCGTTCTCCCGAATACGAGGCCAGAACGGTAGCCGCTCACCCACCACTTCTAAATTTTTAACTGGCTATCCACTTCGTTTTTAAAGGTTTATCTGATAACAAAGTGGAGAATTTTAAAACACGTGAGGAATATATCACTGATAACAAAATGTATAAGTTACATCAGAAAGACCATATAGTTTTATACCGAAAATAATTGCTACGCTTACATGTACTTATTTACATTATCTTTCATGTTGTACCTGATATAACTGACAATCGTAGGTATTGTCAATATTAACTGTTAAAACTCATAAAGTAACAAAATGGATGATGGGAAAATGCGCAGCTAAATATCTAGTCCCTTACATAAAACGAATGTATTTAATAGCGATTAACATTTTAAAAAGTAATTAGCCTTAATCACTTATCTCGTTTCTAACGTTCTTCCGGGAAGTACCAGATAAATAGAGGTATACAGCAAGCTTGCTAATTTAATGACCAGCAACGGGACAGAGTTGTCCATTCACTCTAACGAGAATGAGACTACTGCACTCTTATAACATTTTTTTCTTCTTTTTTTCCCCACGGAACTGGGAAAACTCGAAACGTAAAGACGTTCAACAAGCAGGCTGAAATTTAATTACATCAACTGCATCAGTGGTTCTCTTGAACCGTCTGCCTTCCTTTATAGCGTTTCTTCTTGGAAACTCCAGAAAAAGTAAACGAGATGGAAGGTGTTCTTCCCAGATGGAAACGACTGTCGCTGTTGCAGGTAGATGGAACAGACATAACGGTACGTTCAAGCAAGAACATGTTGCATGGGCATTTCCTCAGCTCATGGGATGCCTTTTAACACTTGAAGTATTACTTTGGAACACTCTATGAAATAGAAGATTTGACTGATTCTAAAACATTAAAAGAACATTTTGAGGTTTCGGCAGGCTTGTGGCAAAAAATATACAGGAATGAAAGGATAAAGCTGCAACCGAAGATGGGTCACATGTGTTGCTATATGACAAAATTTTATTTTAGTAAAAGAGCTATTTCCGAGATATTGATTTTTTAATATTTTTTCGAAGGATTTGACTTTGTTCAATATCATTTCTACAAATTAAAACTTTTTGAACCCTGTTTTTTTTTATTATTTACTCAAGGATTAACGAAATAATAAATACTACTAGTATTTATTCTGTCTATTTTATGCACACCACAGCAAAAATCTTTTTTAAATCATTATCATCATTTTTTACTACAAGTTTAAAATGCGCAATAGTCTCTTTAGCAGATAGAACTACCATAAAACAATCATTTTTTAAAAAAAAGAATAAAATAATGATACCATTTAAGATTTTTTTATAAAGTTTTTCTAACGTTTTAAGAAAAAAAGAATACTGTTTTAGATGACTCAAATATATCTGAGTAATAAAAAAAAAAAGTTCAGGAAGTCTTAATTTGCATAAATGGCATGAAATAAACTGAACAAAGTCACATGTTTCGAAAAATATTAAAAAAATCGATATCTCTAAACTGGTGAGATTTTTACTACAAATTCGTTTTTGCACATAGTAGGAAATGTAGGAAATGATGTGACCTATCCGCGGTTGCAGGTTTTTTTATTATTATTATTAATTCACTTCTTTTCTACATAGTATGTAAAAAAAAAAAAAAAAAAAAAAAAAAAAAAAAAAAAAAAAAAAAAAAAAAAAAAAAAAAGGTCAATCCCGTTGGACACTTGTTCTTATATTGCACAGAAATATTTTCCACGTTTTACAGATAGATGCCTAACTTGTATAACCCCACTCAATGCTTTTGCACCTAATCTGTGTCTATGGGTAGCGCTCACGCTTTGGCAGATTCAAAACCCAGTCCAGCAATGCAGATTTTGGTTTTTCGTGGTTTCAAACAATCACCCCAGCCGAATTCCGAGATGGTTCCTTCTAAAGGCCGTGCGGAATTCCTTCCCATTCCTTGTCCCCTCTCCACGTCCCTTCTCCCCCCAATCACCACTATGTCGATGAGGATAAAGTCACAAGTTGAACAGAATGCACAGAATCTAGTGTTGGTCAAATAAAGGAATAAGCTTGGAATATTTCTTTCGGTATTCTTTGTAACTTCTAGCAAATCTCCCATAACAATAGCCTGCCATATCGGATTTTATTTGTGGAGCACACTGGAATCTGTAAATGATAGAAGTTTTTGTCGGCGTTCATCTTGTGAAGAATATACCAAAAAATTGGAGTCTGTTGCATACTTCTTGTGCTCTCATAAGTTAACGGGGGGGGGGGGGGAAACTATGTTTGAAATATATATAAAATATGTTCTTATGACATACTTACTGATAGGTTGCTGTTCAAGATAAACTATACTCGGAGTCAATCATCGACTATCGCGTAATTTAAGACTTAACAATTCACCAGACACCACACCAACAAGGAATATTCTTATGAATAAGAGAACAAAACACGTCCTTCTTTTGAGTTGCTGCCTGACTAATTGTTGCGACAATGAACAGTACAACATACCTGAAAAAGTTTTTTACGACCCTTCGGAATTGAGTTGTAAATCGTATGGCGGAATAAATGTTGTTGCGACAATGAACAGTAGACGTGCTTGACACTATCATTCCTGCAAAAGTTTCTTACGACCCTTCGGAATTGGGTTCTAAATAGTATGGCGGGGTAAATGGTATTAACGAAGGAGAAAATGTTTCATTGTCTGTCTGCAGGCATGTCAACCTGTCAATTGAACTCGCATATTGATAAATGTAACGTCACAGCTCACCCACCAGTGAAACTCCAGCTTATTTAAGAGATCATCTTTTAAACCAACTGGAACTATTTGTATGGTGTAAACAGGATAACAAAGAGAATATTCAGTTGTACTAAAAAAAAATGGTCAGATGGTCTTGATTTACTTTATTTTGAAGTAGCAATTGTTATCTGCGAAAGATCAAAACATTGACGCCTACTCAAAACCGACCATAGGGAAAGCTGTCATCAATTGAAGAACATCTTGTTTTCTTAACCCGGTATCATCCTGGTTAACAACTGCTAATACTCTAATAAAACAAAAATGATCAGTTCAATCTGATCTTCCTTAACTATGACCATTAGTAAGAACCTAGTTTATTTACTCTAGCAACCAATTCACCATAGTCAATTAATTATTTTTAGGCAGTAACTTTGTGCTTATATATATATATCTCCAGAAAACACACACACACACACACATATATATATATATCCATGGTATAAGTTTAAATGGGAAGACAAAACATTGTGTTAATGATCAATCGTTTTACCAATGAAATAATAATTTAAATCACAGTATGTTGATTTAATACGATTAAATTTTTCTTTTGATTACATGGAACTAGGCAGAGCTGTGAATATGTCAAAATTCCTCCTTTTACCACCGAAGGCTTAAGTGTGCATGCGTCCACGCCAAGATATCATCCAGGTATTGTCCAAATTTTTCTGAACAGAAATAGTGACAAATTTTCTAAAGCAGCAAGTATATAGGGCGATTAGCCCATTTTAATATTATAACATTTCCTTACAAACTGTCACCCGTGCATGTAAGTGACATGAGGCTTCTTCAGTCTTCACATCATAGGATAGGAATGTTCGCATACGCTCAGGTACAAAGTTGTGCGTTAGTTACATAGATTGTCAAACAATTTAACGACACAAACATACACTAAACTGTTATTTCTGTCTAAGAAATGCACATTTCAGTGTTCAACGAGTCTCAAAAATTTTTAGATGGAAATAAACTACACACATTATGTTACATAAACAACTGGGTCGTGCGGCATGCTGGTGAATATGAAATAAACTGGCCGGAGTTTCATAATGTCATTTATCTTCTTATACGTCGAGTCACTAGGTTCGATAGTCACAATATTGTGATGATTCATATTCATACAGATTTCTGTCTCTAAACAATCAATAAGCTGTTTGATGCTCACGAAGAATGGACAAAGTAGATTTTCTGCTGACATTAATGGCATCGCTTCAAAAGTCATTCAACTGCCTTTATGCGTTTATCATTTTATGTCACTACTACTTTTTAACCAATGATCGAAAGTTGTCCGATCTCCCCCGTAATCCAATCCAGTGAACTATCATCTGACAGCTTCTTGGTAATGTGCTCCCTGCCTTGCCAAATCGTGGAACGATGTGTCCAGATGCTGTGCCGTCCCAGGGGGCACCTCGGTGGCATTTTCTGTCCCCCCCCCCCTTTCGCCCCTCCCCCATCTTATGACTCAGACCTCTCTCTCCCCTCGGCCATTTATTACATTTCTCGACGGTTCCTTCTTCTCCCCCAGCGTGATCTTCGCTCTCCGGCGACGCCTCGTCTCCGCGTGCTTCCTCCCCGCTTTGCATACAATCTTTCCCACCTTGTAATTTGAGAATACCTTTGGGAGAATAATAGCTGCTCGGGCCACGTTAATAGCTCGTCGGAATTCTGGTAAATTTCAGGCGGACGATGATGAGTGTTCGTCTCCCCTCGCTATCTAGCCTTCGGTCTGGCGCGGGTTATGTCGGAAGAATTCGTTTCCGTCACCTGTCCATATTGACGACAGCGTGGCTCAACCCATCTCAACGCTCTGGCCTCG
>JARYHS010011408.1:263693626-263718990 GCA_031002005.1 Vandiemenella viatica | reverse complement strand
TGCCACTATTCCTACCGCACCTCTCGGGAAGTAATTTGGCCCTGGCCTTCTAAAAGAATCATCTCAGCATTTGGCTGGAGTGATTTGGGGAAGCCATGGATGACTGAACGGGGATTCGAAGCCGCCTCCTCCGAATGCAAGTCCCGAGCGTTACCGCTCACCCACGACGCCGTTCTTCCGGTCTTTAGACACAATCAAACTTATTTTACCGATAGACTGTGTTTGTTTGAATTCTCGAGGCTTAGGTGATTTTGGAGTCGATTATCACGGGTGACGAAACGTGAGCGTTCAATTTTCACTTGAGACTAAAGAACAATCACGCTAATGGCAACACCATTCATCGCTAAATTCTGGTGTTTATTTATGTTATTATACTGTAGTAATTCCAAAAAAGAATAACGCAGGAAATTTCATGCCACACTAAGAAATTAGTATTGAATCCTTGTATATATCAAATCGCAATGCTGTAAACAACAGAAAGTAAGTGTATACCGAAACTATTAACAGCATTGTAGAAAAACGAAAAAATAAAAAACGCTAATTTAAGAACTCCTGCTTATAATCCCGAATCTCAACGAACTTTCTTTACTTATACCAGTTATAAAAGAATTTATGGTTGTCCTACGATAATAATCCGGAGGAAATATTTTAAGTGATAATGGTAGTTTAATTTATTTTTTATTGCACTAATAATTAGCTCTTTGCCATTTCCTCTCACCTATTAACATAATGGATAAACATTAAAGTCCACCTACAGAATTACAGAAGTAATTCCAACCAAAAATTATTAGTTTCTGAAAGTTCTGAAGTTCGCTCTATAGTGAATAATTATTTTGGAAACATACAGTGTCGGATCTCGTCCCTCGCCCCCCCCCCCCTCCCCCGAAAATCAAAGTCAAAAACCGCTCCATGCCCTCCCAAACCAAAATCCTGGATCCGCCACTGGAAATATGGGTGCCGTTTGATAAGGGACAGACAATGTATTTTGGCGAGGCTAGAATCACAAGTAACTTTCTTTCACTGTTGACGTCACAGAAGCGTTAATATTTACGTCGACAGCTGGTTAAGAATATTTGATACTTTCAGTTTCAAGTATGATATTCCCTGACGCAGTTAGGAAAGAATCATGGATATATTCTTCGCATAAGCTATGTGTAGGTTCGGTACGTTTATAAAGGGAATAAAAATAATTTTTTTAAAAAATATGAAATACTTGGATTCGAACTAAGAACCGTCCGTTCATCAACCTTGAACGCTAAACACAGGACCATGGCGCTCTGGCTGCTTTCTTCTTCGGCAAAGTCTATGCAACGCAGCTAAGGAAGACAGTTTCATTCATCTGTCTTGCAGACAAACTTTTCCGAAATAATCTCTTTGTGATTGTTTCTGTAATTTCATAATACAAAAAAACCTACCTCGTAGAAGATGGTTATTCCCGTGTTTGTCCATTAACCGAAAATTCTAATAGATTATAAATAAGTGCTATTGCTGTTTTTAAATTCTTCCATAATACTGCCAGATATGACCAACTTATTTTAAAATTGAAACTGGGCGAAATTAAAAATGCATCATTCAATTACAATTTCTTAAATTAAGAACAGGGTTAATTTTCAGGGATTTATAGAAAACAAAGGAAAATATTGCCCAGTTTACCAAGACAGTTTCGCGGCTCAGATTCGTGATTCTTTAACTACAATACTCCTCGACACTTTCCCGTTTGTAAATAATTCCAGGACGATAGTTGCTTAACAAATTGTATGGTGACTGCATTGCTTGTGATCTTGTCACCCTAGAGGCAAGTCTAGAAAACTATATGGTACGAATAGAACTGCCACTTGCCAATGGACACAGAGAGCACTTTCATAAAGCCAATCTAAGGAAGAATGACAGGTATTTCCTTGTTCAGTCTTGATGACGTTTGAGAATAGAAATTATTTATCAACCATTCTCTGTAAAACATAATTATACCCATATGTAGTCACTTTATGTTTTACACATATATGTTATGTATTTTTTAACAAGTGAAAAGGAAATCAAGAACGAAAAATATACAACTTGAAGCTGCCTCGAACTCACGACCGTTGGATCATCACACCACAGCCTTACCACACGGCTACGACGCCTTGCAGGCAGAAGCGCCCAATCCATCATGAAAGCGAAGTAAAGATATATAAAGAAAGAAAATTTCGTAATTAAATGGTTATTGACAATCTGTATAAAGAATCAAACTGTTATAAAGGAAGAAATCAATTCCATAAAGGTATAATACGTCAAACAGGAGGAAAACGGAAATGTGTTTCTAGTTTTGATAACGTCTACTAGCTATGAGACATTATTCCCTGAACACGGAAAGGTCTTCAGCACTGCTAGAAGGCAGACAATCTGACAACGATGCAGGAAGTTTTGACAACGCTGTATGAGGAAATAAATCTTTTTTTTTTTTTTTCCCTTAATGGCATTTGGCAACGGAGGCCATACAGCCAGCTCAATGTGTATTTTTTCCAATGTATGGACGACACAGGACGGACAGACATTCACACAGACACACAACACATAACATCCATGCCCGCGGCCGGATTCGAACCGGCGGCCTTCGGCACGCGGAGCTAGCACTCTAGCCCCTACGCTACCGAGGCCGGCGAAATAAATCTTAAATTTCCTCTTACCGGCCTCTATAACACGTAAAATAAATAATTTATCACCAGCACATTAGTTCAAAAGTTTATGGGTTTGTCTTCAACTATCCAACTTAAATAATCAGGCTGATATATAAAAATACAGTGGAAATCCATATTTATTGTACGAAGGAAATCCCAAAAGTAAGGCGTCCAAACCAATTGTAGATACAAAATAAATTTATTTTCTGTAATATATTCATCATTTTAAATGTTGAAAATTATCTATTTTTCTATATAATCACCTTTTTTTGACGAAGCAGTTTTTTAAGCATTGTGACAGATTGTAATGACTGAGTGTGATGGGATAAGCAGTGACGCTCTGGCCTCGCATTCGGGAGGATACAGATTTCACTCCCTGTCCGGCCATCCAGATTTGGGTTTTCCATGGTTTCCCCAAATCACTCTCGTTGAATGCTGGGATGGATGTTTTAAAAGACCATGGCCGAAATCCTTCCGTCCCTTGTCCCCAGTCCGTCACCTCGACGTCGACGAGGCGTAAGCCATAAGCTAAAAAAAAGCTATATCTGGTATGTTCTTTGAAAATAGTCACTCTTTCAAAAATTCCAGAGATGAGTGTGCTAGAAATCGTTTGTTATGAGGAGTGAATTTAAGAGATGATTCATTTTATAGCTCATTGCTTTCGGTTAGAGAAGATTTTATTCAGCAAGATTTAATAGAAATAGTTTATTTGTCTGATGTGTTAATTTTTATCTATTGTTTATTACAAAAATTACATACGTTATATGTAAGAGTGGGTATGTTGGAATGGTTTGAAAATGAAAGGGGGAAAAAAATCACCCAACACAGTTTCAAACCAACGACCGCACCGTTAGTAGTCGGGAACCTTCACCGCTAGGTCATACAGCCTGCTATGCGGAGTTTCTCATCCAGTCGGTAAACAAACCAACCTATATGGAACTTCCTGGCATCAGAATGCTGCAGAAGGAAATCGTTGTTTCAACTGTACGGTCGAATTTGATAGAGGAAGGAAAGTTCTTAACGGAATAAACCGAATGCGTAAGCAGTGTTTCTGCCTTCTATTCTAACTTCGTAATAAATTCTAAATATAAATCCTAATAACACTGCATAAAATCTCTCTAATAAGTTTTGTCTTATTATCGATCGCCACATCTTATTGTTAGACCAACATTCACCATCTCACAAACAGTTCTATCACATTCACTGCTTAAAGAGTCAGTATTGGGAACTTAATCCTTGATGTTTTTCAAATCATCTGAAAAATCACTATATCAGTGACTGATATGGATTTATGTCAAATAACTGCATTATATTAAAATGGGTATTCATATAATGTGTTATCATGGATTTAAAGTTAGCCTGGATTTAAATGAACAATAGAACAAAGAATAGCACTTCGGCAAAGGAAAAATGGAAAAGGGAAACGAACGATAGGATTATTTGCAAATGCTAGCGAGAAAATATTTTCCAACCGGTAGGGTATATTTAGGACTAGCTCGTACCCGCGACTTCGTACGCGTGGATTAAGAATTTTTTGCCAGAATTGAATATAGAAAGTTGTTGGTAACGAAGGATTGGACCCAAACAACACCGAGTCGGCATAATATGACAGGAATGCTATCACTATATCATTCTACCGTCGAACCAGTCTCTTGAAGAGAATCAATTTCCAACATATTTCTGTCACCATTCGATAAGGTTTCAAAATTTCGTGACTACAACTACGAAACATACCGGAGAAAATGTCCTGTGCCCTTCATACAGATTTTCTTGTCAAATTCCATCAACATCGATATAGCCATTTGGTCGTCAAAACGTAACAAAAAGAAAGAGACTTACTTCCGTATTTATAGTATTATTACTGCGGTTCACACTGACACACTCTCTCTCTCTCTCTGACTGCGAACAACCCCTTGAAGAATCATTATAACGTAAAAAAGTGTACACCTACAGCATTGCAAGACTACCTACGATTTGCCTCGCATTGCACCCCTAACTTTGTGATATCTACGGTTTAACATTCAATCCGGCCAGGCGTGACTCTTACGATCAAAAACAATTTTTAAAAATCTTAGCTCCACGGAGATTTGAACCGGAGACCACCAGCCAAACATTTGTAAGCAAGCGCTTTAACCACTGAGCTGTCTGACCGATACACGGAGCAGGCAGTATAGAGACGTCCATATCCAACGCGTCTGTCTATCGCCATTCAGTAGCATTTCGAAATTATGAGACAACATGTATTATTTATACAGATAATTTTTCAACCAAATGTAGACAGTATTTTTCTCCTTGTTTCAAAGGATAAGTGTGCAAAGTTTCATCGAGATCGGATGAAAGCTGTGGATTTGTATGAAGAACAAACAAACATACATACATTCATCTTTATATATATAGATAGATTTGACAGTCCTATGGACCTAGTAAAAGACGTCTGCTAAAAGGCAATGAACGACTGGCAGAAAGGCTGGTAGGTTTTATCTCCATAAACTTGACAGCAAAAATACGTTATAATGCGTCTCAACAACAATAAGAAATATAAAAATCTAAAAGTTTTAACATTCAGAACACCTCAAGCCAGTGTCAGAATACTGCAGATGGAAATCTCTCATTAAGCTTACAGTCGAGTTCCAATGAGAAAGGAAGTTCTTAAAGTCATAAACACAATGTGTAAACAGTGCCTATGCTGTCCATTCAGGCTTCGAACAGCTTGCTGCTTGATAATTTCTGCTTGGTGCAGCAAGTCCAGCCGAAGCTTGTTTCTACGTTATTTCCTGTTTTTCATTTTAATTGCACAACACATTTTAAATCGTACTGTATGGCCACGAGTAATCACGTTTCCATTATCTGAATAACTGCAAACATTTGTTTTTCAACACAGTATGGATAATACATAACGATCAGATCATTTAAAGAAACACATGCCAACGCCCTAACTTATACTGTTTGTTTCTTTGTCTATCAATCTGAACATCCTCTCGCATGACAAACGGAGTGAACAAAGAGTTTCCACTCTATATTTCGGCGATAAAAACGAAGTTGGGAAACTCTTGTTCACTCAGCTTGTCACCCGAGAGAATTGTATTTATGGCCAACGTCGGTAAATAATTCGTTCTTTAATATTTGTGATTGCGAACGAGTTTAATTATTTATAACCTTAATTTAGTTTTAATTTTTGAAAAAACATGGGATGGGAAAAAATAATAAAGATCTTGTTGGCAGACTCAAGAAAAATTTTCTTGGCATAATCTTTTTACAGATGAAATGAAACCAGTGACGTTTAAAATGTTTAAATTTTTATTTGCCGATTTCTACTAAGTTTTTGTAAAAATCGGGGAAAAAAATCTAATTCCTCGCTGTATTTACGAAACTACTGATCAGTTAATTCATTCTGAACGACTTTCTCCTTTTGTTTATAGAAGAGCTAATAGCGATTTCCGTCCGGTTTATATTTTTCACAAAATAACTAAATGAGTAATTTTAACAAATTAAATACTACTCCAGAAAATTTTTACGACAAAAATTTATTTCTTACTGAATTTCACGATTCGGAGAGTAAATATGTTGTTAAAATTCACATCAAGCTTTTCACAATTTATCTAAGATTTATAAATCATTTCTTCTGTTTGATTTCTGTATACCATTTGAAAAATAATTATCGCAAAATGGGAAGCAAACTCTCTCTCTCTTTTTTTTTATTTTTTTTTTTTAAAAAAAGAAACCTTTTTAGTAGTTTGCTTTATGAATGTATAATATTCTGAATTGAAGTTGATACACTATAAATCAAACTAGCAACTGACCGATTTTATTTTAGATTTTCTAGTAATTAAAAATACGTTTAAATGCCCGACAGTCATAAAAATTAGTGGAATGACTACTGTTCCTTGCAATGTCTCACGCGAAATCGACAGATATGCTTATGGCGTCGGAACAGGATTTTTTATTCTTCTACCTGCTGAGAAAAGTTGTTACGGATATACGCATCAGCATATGTTAAATAAGATGGATTAAAAAAAAAAAGAAACAAACACATGGAAAAATGGAGGAAAGGAACTGACAAGTTGCAGTAAATATATTGCTTGACTAATGCTGCCTAAATACAAGACAGTTGAGTTAAAATCTTGCAGAAGTGGGCTACGTTTCGTGAGAAGCCACGTACTGGGAGATTATTTAAATACCTACTTTCACGTTCGTGGCCACGTATTCTAAGTTTCTATTCACAAAACTTAGTTTTATAGCGATTAAAAACTTTTACGGAAGCAGACGGTTGTAATCAGTTTTAATATGGCCTATGTAAAATGAATTCTGTTAAACTCAGGGAAGTTATCAACCACAATGCGAAACATCATCATGACTTATCTGAAATCTTAGTACACATACAACGAAATAACACTGAAATTAAGCCCTAGAAATGTTTGAAAAGAATCATCTGCAGCAATTACACAAGTCAAATAATAACTTTCTTTCAGTGAGAAAACTTTTTTAAACAGGTGATAATGTAGATTTTTATCATTACTCAGCTTATAGACTTTATGATATTACTCCCAGCCAGACCCTCTGTTTTAAATGGAAAGCAAGTTCCGAGTGGTCAAATGCTCAGCGTAAACTCACAATTTCCTCCTTCAACTATAACTGCTGTTCTACAAACCAAACTGCAGAGAATAACAGCGCTAAACTATAAAATTTGGAACAGTTTTGCAGTGTCGTTCTTGATCGCAGAGTCTTTTAGGCTGACACAATATTTCAATATTCGAAATATTTAAGTTATTTTCAGATTCTTACCGTAAAATTTGTCCTCATTCATCGCTGTGTGTATTTTAGTATTTTGACACTATTTTTTTGGCTCAACAGCTTCATTAATTCGATAACTTACCTGAGATCTTTACTCAGACTTAATGAAACGTGAGATCTACGTAGAACCGTTTCTTCTTTGGGAAGGTATTTGGGAGTTGTTTTGTCACCGAACAAGTTGGGGTGAGTGGTATAACGCTCGAGAATGGAATTCGGAAAGTCCGCATGTTAGATCACCGGATCGGTTGTCCAGGTTTCGGTTTTCCATGGTTTTACCGAAATTACTCAAGCGAATGCCGCGACGTGTTTCCCAAATTACCATGGCTGCGATACTTGGCGTTCCTTTCCCCAGCGCTCTGCAGTCCTAATGACCCTTGAAATTCACGGCTGGTTGTAAAGCTCCAACCAATTAAAAACTTGTTATGCCTTCACAGTTTGAACTTCATCCTGCTATAGCTGTGATGACAGCAATTTGTTGATACATAGATTAGATTGGTGAATATCAATCAATAATTTCCTTTCACTACTAAGCATGCTACAGGAGACAGTTAAGATCGCAGTAACAAACCACCATTAACTGTTTTAAAGTGATTCGACGGAAAATTGTTAGATTTTTATGATCAAGAAGATTTCCATTCTGACGACAATTTTGCTTTTAACGTCACTTACGGTAGGCCTATACAACGAAGACAGTAGAACAATTTCTTCTGATAGGATGCATGAATAGCATTCTGAATCAGTGACTGCTGATCTACCTATCATAGCGAAACTTTGGATCGCCTTTCTAAGTTAAAAAGTAAGCCTTTGAAGCTGCACTTCTTTTCATTATAAATCGTTGAAATTTTTACCAGTTCTGTTAGCACTGACATTTTGGTTGTCCACTTTCAAGTTATATTTGTCAGTAATTTTATGTATGTCACGGTCAAGAAAATCCATGTTTTGGTTTTCAGAGGATTAACGAAATAATTTCAGGCTAACAGGGGTCTAATTCATACTTGAATACCGTGGCCGGATTCCTTTCCAATCCTTGGTAAATAATCGTTCCTGTGATATTTCAAGAACATAAAAAACATTTAAAGACTGAATTGTGTAAAAAATAAACCAATAAAGCATTTGTATTAGTTTATCGATAGGTGAATCCTCTCCATTATTTAGCTTGTCAGTTGGTGTATGTTGTGATTTTGGTGATCCACAGTAGATTAAACACAAGAAGAACGTAACAGTTCATAAAAATCACTTATGTCCGAGGCTGACTCGAACCGTCTGCTCCAGGAACTACCCGAGCGCTAGCCACCATGCTTCCCGGTCGGCGCCCGTGACGCCTGTAAGAGCTTAGTTGATGAGTCCTACCAAGACCGCAGTAGAGGGGGCAACAACTCTTATACACGTGTTGACCAGCATTACATTTCCTTGTTCCCAGCTTCCGGTGTATTCCTCCAAACTTTATGTCTCATAAACAACAGTTACAAAATATAAAAACAATTGTTCATTGACATTCGTTATTGATTAGTATGAGCTTCTAAAATTTTCGCACTTGTGAAACTTCTGGTTGTATTCTGGGTTACCAGTTGACTGGTAACAATTATACCTCTTAAATCAGTGCAGGTTCTATACGGACTACTGTCGGAAGAGTTCACCGTAGTATAACATCAGAATGGAGTGAAAAGTTGGTATACTATAATAACTTCAAGTAGCAAAAGCGTATAAATCGCGAAATAAACTAATGATTTCGTACGTGTCCGCTAGCAAACGCAGCAGTTCGTTAATTACCAATGTTTTAAGTGCCTGTCCTCGGATACTTGCCAATTACGTTTTTGGTAAGGACATCAAATCAACGTTTCATCTGTCGTTTGAGTTTTAACAGCACCATCCACAGAATATTGCTACAGCGAAAAAGCCGTATTAGTTTTTTTTGGTTCTTTGCCTGCTTATGAAACACCACTAAAACCACAAAGGTGACAGCACTATGCGAAATTGTGTCTTCAACTACTGAACCCTCATCTTGTTTTGTTTTAAAAAGAGTTTTCATTTCGACTTAAGCAGCTCTCGTTATAAATGGTAGGTGAAAATAAGTTTTTTGACGCTAAAATACTGTGTCAACTCAGACTGCGTTGACGACATCTCATGTAACCGAAAACAATAACTATAGTTATAAGTTTTTCCGTATGTTTCTGAAATAAGTTTAAATGTAGTAGTAAAAAAACAACATGTCTTCATAGCACACCGCAAAATTAACTAACTTCAAAAAGCTGCAATTATTGTCAACGCACTCACCTAAAACTATCTTCACACGCAAATATTGATTTTATCATTAATAGTTAGTTATTTTAAGTGACAGATGATCGGTATAATGTCCTTTCTTCTGACCCTAGCGTTTGTTCAAAATTAACTTTTTGTTTGAAAACGGTAATTTTTATGTTCTGTATGGAAACTAATTTCTCTTGAATATTTTAAAAAGCTAAAATGAAATGCATTCAATGTCTGCACAACTCTTTTATTAACGAAATATAATCCATATTTCCGTTTGTATAACGAATATGTTAAAATATGTCACGTTTTTTGTGAGGTGGGTGAGTCTCAATTTTGGATAGTAACGTGAATGTACCACCTACCGGGTATAGTACTGTCTTGGTAGATGTGTATAATGGGTTGAATAAGTCCCAGGAGGAATTGTAGCGATGTGCAATTCAGGTCGTTCGGATTAATATGAGCATGGTAGTACCTAGCGTTGCCAACCGTCCTGTTTTCGGCCGGACTGTCCGGATCTAAAGTGATTCGTCCGTGTCCGGTTCATTTCATGCGACCGGACGCCAAATGTAAGTTTATTAAGAAATTTAAAAAAGTATGGAAATAAATAAGGTCTCCTCGCTCCTTATTCCCCTCTCACTGGACATAAATCAACTGTTTCACTCTGTGTTCAAAAATTGACTACAGTTGGTCGCCTATCTGTTTGTCGTGAAGGGATAGGTTTATTGTCTCAGTAACCTAATCGGTACGTTATATACACATAATGAGTGATTTGCCGAAGAAACTATGGAAACGTTATTGTTGTTTCAGAGAGGAGTGGCTCTCAAATGAGGAATTTTGTTTTCTTTCGAATGGCTGTGCTGAAGAAGACACTGTTTCTTCTGCAGACTTTTTGTTGACGTAATAATAGAATAATAGTTATCTTATTTCATTATTAATTTTATTAAATATTTGCGATTGTTATTCCAAACAATAATTTTTCTTATTTTTTAGTTGGCAGTTGTTATAGTAATAATTAATTGTAAAAATAAAAAAACTAATTGTTCTGTAAATTCAACTTTTTCTAACATACATACCCCCTTCACTTTTCAGTGGAGATCTGAAATGTTGGCATTTGTCCGGCCTTAGATATCTGAAAAGTTGGCAAGCCTGGAATATCCTGTAAGTGGAAGGATGCCATTGTTTGTTCGTTCAATTTATGTTTTTTTCTACAAAGTTGGTTCTTTCATTAACGTGTTTCTTGTCTAGATAGGAATTTTTATTGCCACCAACTACCTTTTATTTCTTTTTTCAGTAGCATATAAGCACAGAAATTTAAAATGGAAAAAAAAATCTTCCTCATCATATGACATTTCTAAAGCTTGAACAATTAAAATGAAGACACTTTATAGTACAACAAGGTTTGATACTTGTATATGCTGATGTAAGGTTCATACTCAATGAAGACCTCTTACAATTTTTAATACAACTACCGATACAAGTAGATATCCCGATACATGTTCCAAATTTGTGCCACATGTAAACGTAGCTTTACATGTTCTCTCATGTTCTTCGGTGAGATAATACACTATAGCTTCAGGACTGCAAATTGGAGAGGGTCCGGAAATGTATGAACGTTCCAGTGTTAGAGATGGAAAATTTGATTAAAAAATTGAGTAAAAATAACGAATCAAACAAACCTTAGTCCAGGCTTCGTCTTGTTGGCAGTGTAGTACTGTCAGAGTCCGCTGGACGTGGCGACCTTGCCAGAGCCGCATCCACATTCCTGAAGGCACCCACAGGCACGCGTCTCCAAACAGGTGGAGTGGGGAGTTGGGGACCCGCCGGTCACTACTGTGCCCTGAAGACCACAGACCTACCAAATATTTAGGTTCCGTTAAACCGACTAGTTCGCGTTTACTGTTGCGATTGTTATATAGCCAAGAATATTTTTCCGTCACTTCCTCAAATCGTGCTATGGAACAAATTTATTTGACGTTGTCGATTTTTGCTTGAAGCATTGAGAGAACGTTCAGGTGAATCGATTCGAAAAGATCGTATAAACTATCAAAGTTTCATACTTACTTAGTTAACACACATGTTGCTACTACTTACACTAATTCTTACATACCTTTTCTGGAGTTACCTACTCCAGTAGATTGTTTTTCAGACTTTCGTTACGTTTGTCTAACATTTATTGATATAACAGATACAATTAATACAACTTTTAGGTATTAGAATATTCTCAGAACTTGAATAAAAAGTAAAAGGCATCACATCTTGCAAGAACGATTTCATTAAAATTACCTGTAAATTCCGTATTAGTCATTCTGTTGGAACAACACGTTAAGAGATTAAAGTTTGCTCAGAACACTAATATAACAGCTAATGGTGTTTCCTAAGAAGACAATCGTTAGCAAAAACTGAGTGGTAAACAAGGAATTTCGTTCCTTTGTAATGTTTCTATACACCTTTTCAGTTTGTGGCTTCTAAATGATACGAATACTTCTTAGATCAGTAAAGGGGGAAAAACATTACCGAGCTTGGTGGGTGAACGGTTAGCGCTCCAACCTCGTATTCGGGAGGACACGGGTTCGAATCCCCGTCCGGGTATCCAGATTTCAGTTTTCCATAGTTTCCCAAAATGACTCCAGGCGAATGCCGGGATGCTTCCTTCAAAAAGGCCATGGCCGAATTCCTTACTGCTTCTTGTCCCCAGTCCCATCCCGCCTCTAATGACCTTAGCCGTCGACGAGGCGTAAAGCAACAAGTAAAAAAAATTGTTCCGCTAGTCCCAAAACAGTACGATTGTCCCTGCTTTCCTATTACTACATATGGCCACCGGAAAGTACCATGCGAAATAGACAAATTAGAATAAAAGTTTCGTGTTTACCTCATCAAGCAGAAGGAGCAGGAAATAGTGTGGTCCGGCTTTCAAGTTTTTAATATTTGAACTAGCTTGCAGTTCAGAATCTCAAGCTCCAGTTTGCAATGGATGCCGAAACGTTTTGTGACTATCTTTGATATACAAATGAAGTTAAGTTGAAGAGATGAACTGTAGAGGAAGACAGAGATGAGAATTATGAAATATGTGACCGAGGATGTAAGCTGTAATGGTTCAGACTGTAACATAACGAGTTCCAGAAAAAATATGAAAGACTGAAGGTTACTCTGAGAAAAGTTCGTTGTCATGGGGACAACAGAATAACAAAACCTAGCTAGCGATGTACGACGTTAGTGAGCGTACCAGTCGATGCTAGGTAGAAAGTTACCGTTAACAAAGGAACTTATATCTTCGGATACCTTACTTTTGACGGAAGATTGAATGACAAAGAATCATGTGAAAGCTTATCATCATTCAAATATGAAAGATTAAGTTGACAAATTTGGAGGTTCAAGTTCTAAACAAATTAAAACGGGGCTTGTATCCCTGGCGACGGAAAAACAAAATGCTATAAAGAAATACGAAATCCGACCATAAAAAAATACAACATGTCGACCGTGACAGGACAATAAATTTGTTTTTCTTCTGTCTTGTCTTAACTGTGATTAATTGTAAACAATTGAATATTGTAATCATATATTGTATTAAGGTGAAGAAGAATATAAGGTTCCTACAAAAGCACTGAATAAAAAAGTTTATCAGAGTATTTTTCCTAAATATATGGTAAACTTAGGGATGGTTGTAGCATAACGAGTTTCATAGAAAAAATATAAAAGATTATAGGTTATTCCAAGAAGAGATCGTTGTCACGGGGTAATAGAAGAACAAAAACCGAGCGCGTGATGTAGAACGTTAGTGAGCGTACAA
This sequence comes from Vandiemenella viatica, assembly GCA_031002005.1. NCBI lineage: Eukaryota > Metazoa > Arthropoda > Insecta > Orthoptera > Morabidae > Vandiemenella > Vandiemenella viatica. The sequence continues at coordinate 263,705,505 of JARYHS010011408.1, read as the reverse complement.
GTCGATGATAGGTAGAAAGTTACCTTACATCTTCGCTACAAGACGAAGAGGTTAGCTAAAGATTGGAGGACTGCTTCAAAGCAGTCGAGAGACTGACTACAGCAAAAATAATAATAATAATATATGATTCCATCTGTGAGCAGTTTATAATTTGGAAATAACGAGTTATCAAATGACAGCTGGTGAGAAAATATGTCTGTTTAATCTTCTAGAACGCCTGTGATATTATTTTCGGATGAATATAAAATTATAATGTTGCCGGTAAAGTGCGTCTGAGGCTGTGGTGCTGCTACAGACATGTATGTTGTGATTGAATGGACCTAACTCGATCTCTCAATGTGGACTCTAGATCAGAGACGGTTGCCGTTCGATGGTCGACGTTATCGGGTAATGGATCAGCGTGAGAGGCCCTTGAACTCTGATTGTCAGCTCTGCACTGTGGACCGCCGCAGGTGTCGGACGGTTGTTAGCTTCAACAATCGGAATCGCATTTGGGCTCTTAATGCGTTTACGCTAATGGTACGCTTGTATCCGCGCAGCTCATTCACGCCTATTCTACTGTGTGAACGCTCCGCGCAATCTCCGGTAAACTCGATCCATTCGCTACCTGTTATCGGAAGTGGGAAGTAATCCCACAGTTTCAGCACGTAGCGGTTTATTGACGCTGTTTATGTTGGACACCCTCACGGTTAACTTTGTATCTGGGTTCACAGCATACGCCACCTCCAGATAAATGATTATGATTATTTTTATTACTGATTGCGATGCGATGAACATCATGACTCGGTGGCAGTTTCCCTTGTAATTCATTTAAATTTTTGCCTTAAAATCCTTCACAGTCGGAGGTATATTGCTCATTAACTCCTTAGATACTTTGTTCCACTCTTACCTACAAATGGAAGCTTTACAATTTCCTTATACCTAAAATCAATTGTTAATTCATTAACATTGTCCTATCTTACTTTCTGAGTCCTGCTTCTAAATCTCCCATCAATATTTACCTAGGCTCATCGCCAATATATCCCTTTTAATGACAAATGACAAATTCTTTTCATTCACCTTCTATCCTCCAGTATGATCACCACCCCAAATCTCTTATTACAATTCCTGAGTGCATCCTTTGGAAACTTTTACAGACAAATCCAGCAGCCCTCCATTGTACCCTCTACCACGTCACTTATTGGGGGTCCCATATCGGCTTACATGGACCTTGCCAAAGTTTTGTTACCAATCTTTCTTACTTCCCTTCTATATACTCTCATTATCCTCTTCAACAGATACAGTATTCTGAAACCTTTCGCTTCAACCTCCCCGATGTTCTCTTCCAAGCATAGCTTACTGTCAACAGATATTCCTGGTATTCACATTTTATTCCATCAACAAGCAATTCCTCTTCCAGTGAATGAACGTATAAAATCTTCCTTTTGCTATCTGTGTAGCTAATAAGTTGACTCTTGGCATTTGTCTTCTTTCCATGCTTATACAACCAGTTAGATATCCTGTCTAGTTCCATTTGCATTTTTTCACTGATCACTAAAATTTGTACGAAAATAGCTAACGTTTACATTTAGTTCTTGTGGGTTATTTGGCTGAATTTACAAAAATAGTAACTTCGTTTTTATGAACACTAGTGCAGCTGTTATTGATAGTTACTATGCTTCTGGAAGTATTATTAGCAATAGAAAGTTGTACACAGCTAGATTTATTAGTTTTATCTTGATGTATCAGCCTTGGTATGCGGAAACCTTTCTAGACACAGAGTCTAAAAGTGACAAAAACAAAGTATTTAGGATCAAATGTCATTACCTTGTGACTTTATCGGGCTTAAATACGAACTTTGTCTGTATTTAAACTAGTGGGTTCGCTCTAAAATATTTGAATAATTTGTTTAGTTTAAAGAAGTATCAAACACGTATAGACACAATGTCGTTATTTTATAAATGATACTCTTCATCTGCCAAGAAATCATTTAAAATTGAGAAAACCGTCTTTAGTCTCTACTCGAATTCTTATCACTAATTATTTTGACATTTACATCAGACGATGTGAATACCGATTAGAAAAGCCCCGCGAGAAGTTTTGATATTTAATCGTAACTACAATATAGTTTCAAAGTTCTGAACTTAGTCGTGAAGTCTGGGAAGACGCAACAGAATTAGCACTCGTAGTGGAATATGTACGGAAAGTTTACATGATTGATTAGCAACAAGATCTCAAAACCAGAATACAATATCCGAGCTTACCCTGGCGATCTCGAAGATTCATCACATACAGCCCCGACTTCAATGGTTAACTGCACTTGACGTAAGTCTATAATTGTTTCTGTCAGTTGATTAACGAATGTTTTCAAGCATTTTTGTAAACCTTTTCGTGTACGCCATAAGCTGAATCTGACTGAAACTTGTGACATTATTTGTTGTTGTTGTTTCTTAGTATTGGATGTGTTGTCCTGCGGTCACACTTCCGAGGAGCGCGTCCCAGCAGCCAGCTGGGTTATCAGCTGTTCACGCCTCAGTCCTCTCTGGCCTTGCTGACCTGTGACCCCACAGACGACCACAAACAAGTCTCCTGGAATCCCGTATCAGTGCCACCTCCCAGCTGCTTTCTGGGTCGCCGCACGATTGCGTTCCCAGTAGACATACCGTCCAGTTAGGTTCTCACGCGGCCCAACAATACGAGACCGTTTGTCGGAATGACTCAGCGAAGAAGCTTGCTTCGAATACCTTGTGACCCACTGAATATATCGTTGCTGCCGCAGCCGTAGTGAGTGTCAAAACGTGGTCATTAACGTCCTACGAACTTGTCGTTAATGTGTTTCCACACAAATAAGCTGTCACAAAATACTGACATTTGCTTTAGGAATATTAATCACTGAACTAAAGAAACTTTTTCCTTGAAAAAAAAAAAAATCAAAGAAATTCACTTTACGGCCTAAGCTGCACCTCTTGAATAGCTGAAACAGGCAAAGTTACAATGTTTGTAATTACGCAAATACTTTCTAGTGGGATAAAGAGAAGCTATTATCGTAAGCTATTCAAGCTTCTCTCGCATTAAAATAAACAGTAACTCCCAAGATAAATCAAGTAGTGTTTACAGTTTTGAAATATGAAGAACTTACATTCGATAACAGAAGCGCTGTAATTTTTTGAGTTGTAAATGTAACTTTATTTATTACGAGAATTGTCTGACAATAGCAATCAGTTTCCTTCGTCAGTTACTTAAACGCCAAAACGCACTTTACGCTACACAATGGTTTTCAGGTGGTATTCTGCCAATATAGGCAAAGTTTTGCTGGTTTCAACTTACCACATGATACAGCCCTGAAATTGGTTTAATTGAAAATTATTCCCTAAGACATATGGTATCTCGTACTACTGGCACTGAAAAAAGTATACCACTCATCAATAAACAAGACAATTACCATGAAGGAAATTTGTTTAGATTTATTCCAAGAAGATTTCTTCCTGAGGTATTTCTCTGAAACAGTGGATCTGTATGGGAGTAAAAACTGCAATCAGCGAAATTTTGGACATTTCTTCCAAACGTGGTTTCATATGCTGCCTAAAACGTTCAGGTCTGTGTAGTGTCATTTCACACATCCATTTTTGTCTTTCCAAAAGCTTTCCCAAATAATTTAACCAAAATGCAGAAATAGTTAGTTGACACTGGTGGTCCCCTAATTTACTAATTTATGGCTGCTGAATGAAATTAAGTATGCAATAGACAAGGAATTAGGAGATAAATAAAAACATTACCTAAAACACACACAAAGCGTATACACAGCTAACTTTAGCTAACTTGGATATGTAAACATGGTCAGGTTAGTGTGGTCGTCTTATATGGTGCGCAATCCGCTCCTACCGTAGCAGCCTTAACCTAACTAACAGGTATACATTAACTACAGTTTAACGTCGAATCCGAACCACGCAAGCGTTCTGTCGTACTTCACAATACACATCAAGCTCTGCCAGAGGTGAAGGTCGGGTTAAGGGACTCTGAAAATCCAAGCCGAGACAGGGGACCTTTAGATCTCCATTCAGACGCCTTAAGGTAGCCACACACGTGGAGGCCGGGCCGCAGGGAAACAGTCCGCGGGCCGGACCGCAGGGATTTCATCGAAGTGGCGCTGCACACACACGGGGGGTTAAAATCCTCAAGGGTTTCAGAGTTGGCTTCACGATGGCAGCATCCGATGATGTTCACGCATTGGCTGCTGTTACTATTTTCTTTATTGAATCTGTCACAGTGCTACCTCTCTCTAAGTTGCCTAGTAAAACTTGAAGCAGCCTTTTTCTGTATTTCCATATCTTCATAAAAGCTTCCTATCATATTTCAAAAATAATCGGAACTCGGATAACCAGACTTTTACTGTAATTGATTTATTCCCATTCGTAAATACATCAACAACATAAAATTAAGTTTAAATGACATAAAAACTAAATTAAAATAATATTAGTTTAAAGTCATGTTGTCATTAATATAGTTGATCATGTGATGTAAACTCAAAAATCAAATTCAAATCACATGACATCATTTGCATTATAATTTGATAGAACAATTGCTGCTGTGTCGTTGTTTTGAGGTAATTTATCAAAATCTGCTGGTGGTTTATAATGATCCTGCGGGTGTTGCTTGAAAAGGTTGTGGGCTGAGACTATTCGATGAGGTTCCTGGATAAAAAAAAATCCAGAACTGCTGCCTGCAGAATAGTACAGGCCAGAAGTAGGCAACCGTTGCTCACTGTACATTCGTAAACAACCCATTTCGACTTGAAACAGGGTGTCATTAATTATTTTTTCTGCTATTAGCATTTGATTGGTCGGAAGGCCACGTAATTTTATGGCAACGGTTTTGCTTCTTGCAGCCGGTTTTTTTTAATGTTCTTCAGCACATCACTTCGCAAAGATTCATTTAATGATGGTTTAATGTTGCTGTTTTTTAGTATTGATTCTTTTTATTTTTTTGCATTTGGTTCATTCTCCTTCAATATTTATGCCAGCTTGGCGTAGGTAGCTTCTCGTTTGTTTGTGTCGTTGTATTCCTGGTACTTCAATTCCTATAGACAGGGCTCACTATCATATATATTTATAAACACGGAACATCACGAAACGGAACATTAGAAACAAAACAGAGAAACAAAATCGCAACACAAGCAGGCACTCACAAGAAATCCTGGAAGGCCGACTGACCGCAGGACACACGCTGAGCTTCTCACCCTCCCTCCCGGCCTTCCAGGAAATAAGAATTGTTTTTCGGTGAGGCCGTGGCCGCACCCCCACACACGTGGCGGGATCCCGCAAGGCCGTGACCATTGCGTCCAAATCCCTTGGGTTTCCCGCACGTGTGTGGCGGCCTTTAACCACTGAGCCACCAGATCACTCAACTTCGATCAAGGCTTTCTTATTGATACGAAACACAGAGAAAAAGATTTGTCTAAAATATCTATCTGTGCAGAACTAAGATTTGCTTGTCTGTCTCTACAGAAAGAAAATAATATAATGTTTGTGTGTGTGTGTAGATAGGTAACAAATGACCCCCGTAGTCGTTGTATCCAGCGCGTTGGACGTACTTTCTGGATGCATTTGTGATAAGGGTGGTGTGGGTTCGATAAAATTGCGTAGGCTGCTAGTGTCCAAAAAGAATATTTTTTATTTTATCGTAATTTTTTGCTTCAGATTCGATTACGGTAAAGTGCGTGGAAAGAAAGCAGTAAGAAGTTGACTCTATACCCTCTGCCTCCTTCACTTCGCTTAAGTTTTAGCAAGAAAAAAAGCTCCGTGGTAATTTTATCAGGAGGGCAAATTGGTCTCCTCGTTCTCCTGTTTCCTCTACGTACACATATGCGAGCGAGGTGTTGGCCCTCCGCCAGTAGAGCGTGTTGCTGCTGCAGCTCTTGCGATATCTCCGGATGAACGCACTGGCGCGCCAACAAGTCCCTCGAGACTGCGAGGTTATCGACACCACACCATATCGACCACACTCGGCTCCACAGTCTAAATAGACTGAGAACCCTCACCGACGCCGTGTTTCGAGATTCAACAATTCGTCGGTGCTCTAAAAACGTGAATCGTTCAAATTAATCACTACTAATAAAAGACCAGTTTCGTCATCCTTGTGTTGTCTGTAATCCTGTGACGTCACGCGCCCGGCCTTCGTTCGAGGGTTAGCAGCGGCCAGAGATATTTTCACTCCCTGTCCACAGATATTGTTATTATAGCAAGCTAAAGATTTAGGTTATCAATTTATCTTTCGGTAAGGCTCAATAAGATTAAAATTGCAAACCAGCCATAAGGAAAAGTATGTATCTTGTTTAAACGCACGTACTAAATAGTAGTTGCTTTTTGTTTATTTACCGGTATATTCGATCAATGTAGATTTTTTCGCTATATTCTTTGTGACTTTTAGCAAACTAAGAATTAAGATTGTTTATTATGTTTTTGCAGTGATGCAGCACATTTTGCCCTTTGAATTAACGTATGCTTTTCGTTTGAATCTACATGTTAATTATCAAGAGATTTGAGCAATAGAACAAGGTGGAGCCGAAATATATATAACATTACAGAATCAAGGTTATGAGCTTATATCAATTCTGTTTAGTCAAGCAACAGCTAAGAAAAGAATCGACAGTTTTGACTGGCTTGAAAGCTAGTAAAACAATAATTTACCAGTTATACGAAAAGCGACAAAAATAAGATTATACAGTCCAATCAGTGTAGTGTCATTGTTTCCAGTGGCCTATGTATTCCTTGAGAAGAAGATTCTTTTGGCTGTTATTGTGTGTGTTTTGGGATGCCGAGGGATCATTATCGAACCATTTTCGGCTTTTTTGAACGTTGTTACTTGATTAATGGACGCTTATGTCTGATACCAAACTGTGGGTTAATCCATTCACTAATTTCTGATGTTTTCTTTCATTTTCTTTTGTTTTGTAAGATTTAATAATAATAATGTGATTCTACATCTACATCTACATATATACTCTGCAATTCACAAAATTGTGGGTGGCAGAGGGTGCTCAGCACCAAAGCTAATCTCTTTACTGTGCATTCCAATCCCTAATGGTACGAGGGAAAAAAGAATTCATATAAGAATCAGTCCGGCACCTTATTTCTCTAATTTTATCTTTCCTGTCCTTCCGACTCAAATAGGTTGGTGGAAGAAGTATTTCACTACACTCATGAGTGAAAGTTGGAGTACGCATGTTTTCCAATAAGTTTAAACGAAACGTATGTCGTCTATCTACCAGAGACTCCCAACCTAATCTACTAATCAGTTCTGTGACACTTTCATAAGGACTGTAGCAAGCGGTCACGAATCGAGCGGCTCTTCTCTGTACTTTCTCTATACTTTCGATCAATCCCTTACGAAACGGGTCCCAAATGGCACAACAATAATCCAAATGTGGACGCACAAGAGATTTGTACGCTATCTCCTTTGTTTGTTCATTACAATTTTTCAAGATTCTACCTATGAATCGCAGCCTAGAATTTGCTCTACCTACTAAAGAATTAATGTGTATGTCCCATTTCATGTTCCTTTGTACTGTTACTCCCAAATATTTAATAGAATCGACCATATCAATAACTGTATTGTTTAACTCGTATTTCTGAACAATCGGATTCTTTTTGTTAGTTATGCTCATTGTCTTGCACTTTTTACAGTTTAGAGTAAGTTGCCACTCAGCGCACCAAGCCAAAATAACATCCAGATCGCGCTGAATTTCTAATTGTTCCAATTTGTGATGCGTTTCTTACACACACTGGTGTTGAACTCCTCAGAAGATTGGTACCTGTTTCCGCGCATCAGAAATGACAACATCGGTATTTATTTCTTTGATAATGTCTTAAATTCAATTCTGATATCACTGGATAGAAAACAATTCCTTTTTCAAAATACACTGACCGTTGTTTTTACAATGAACTTGTGCATATATGTAAATTATGGTTATTTTTCAGTGGAAGTGTTTAGCTCAAGTATAATTTATGTATGACATTGTCAGCTCTGGACTGTGCAAGCATACCTAGATTAAATGGACGATTAGCACCCCTTTCCAAGCAGAATGTTCGGAATGACTACTATGTGCACTCAGTCATCTAACACGTCATTACAGTAGTATATCCGATAGGTGGTTACGTTAACTACTCCACCTATTTAGTGATAAGGTCAAGAATTGATACGCGCACAAATTCATCATTTTAGTACGATATCAGATAGGTGCCTATGAGAAAAATATTATTTTTGTTCACATTTTTCTCGAATTAAATGAAGCTTGAAGTAAAGCAGTACACCGGAAAATTCTTGATTTTTTTTATCTGTAACTTTCTATCACTTCTGAATGGATGATCGTCTTTATAGATTTGAAGGAAATATCTCAGAATTCCCACTCAGTCTTGAGAAGTAGTGGTATACCAAAGAATTACTTGGCACATTACAATTATGTATCAATCTTTCTATATTTAGCGTATGTTAAGAAATTCAATTTCTTCAGTTTTTATCCTGAAGGTTAGTTTTGCAAAGTTTTTCTCTCCGCCTTTAGTTACCTGCAGGGGTTGTATTCCATACGTGACATCTGAATCACATATGCTGGCGCTAGGATTCTCGGGCCCTCGATAAGCGTTCTTAAAAGTGACGTAACCGGTTGGGGCCTGCTGCAAATTCATCGGATGGTACCCTCCCGCAGGCCAAACCAGATAAGCGACATAAAGAAAAAATTAGCTCTACCACTGCCCAGACGGATTCTTGAGCCGGGGGACTCGTTCGGCCGGACATCGGGCCGCCCTCGGCCGGGGGGCCCGGGGTACATTTATACCCACTTACTCTCTCCATCCCTCCCTCCCTCCCTCCCAACGCCGGCCCTGGACGCAGCCTCCGTCACCAGTTTTGGTCTGGGATAGCATCTTCCTCTTCCTACTTTCATAATTTGTTATGGCCCAGCAGATGGCTAATCGGGTCCTTTCTAGTAGTGTCTATACGCCGGTCGGCGCCATCAAAGGGAACGTTAATTAGCATGCGCATTAACGCTAATTGATTTTAATTGAATTGCGTGGGGTCCTTAATTGATTTTAATTGATTTTAATTGAATTGCGTGGGGTCCTTAATTGATTTTAATTGATTTTAATTGATTTGCGTGGGGGGAGCCCTAATTGATTTTAATTAAGGCTAATTGAATTGCGTGGGGTCCTAATTGAATTAAGGAGGGGAGCCGAGGAACTAGGGGAGTTTAATTGAATTAAGGAGGGGAGCCGCTGCAATCTCACATCTGTAACCTCAGATTGACCTTTATGTACAGCGGTCAGCGGACAGTTTTTCCCCATGGTTTTAATTAATGCTAATTGAATTGCGGGGAGGGGGTCTCACATCTGTAACCTCAGATTGATCTTATTATTTCCTTATGTACAGCGGTCAGCGGACAGTTTTTTCCCCATGTATTCCGGAGTGAGCCCACTTTTTCCCCCATGGCGGGGAGCCTTAATTAATGCTAATTGAATTGCTGGGAGGGGGTCTCACATCTGTAACCTCAGATTGATCTTATTATTTCCTTATGTACAGTGGTCAGCGGACAGTTTTTCCCCATGTATTCTTATGGACCTGTCTTTGCAGACAGTTTGGAGCGGAGGGGAGCCGAGGAACTAGGGGAGTTTAATTGAATGCGGGTCCGTAATTGAATGCGCCACACCCGAATTATCGCTCCCCTCCGGAAGCCATCAATTATCGCTCCCCTCCGGAAGCCATCAATTATCGCTCCCCACGCAGCTGCAGGATGCGGGTCCGTAATTGAATGCGCCACACCCGGAAGCCATCAATTATCGCACCCCACGCAGCTGCAGGATGCGGGTTCGTAATTGAATGAGCACAGCTGCACCACACTCGAATTATCGCTCCCCTCGCAGCTGCATGATGCGGGTTCGTAATTGAATGCGCACAGCTGCACCACACTCGAATTATTGCTCCCCTCGCTGACCGTCAAGCAGAAGTGTGGCTACTTGGTGGGACGATATTATACTGAATTTGTGGACATTCTAGCTAATAAAGTGCTACGAGACTTCAATATGGCTACAGTGCAAAAACTGATTGACATGCATATTAATAATGTTCGTGTAGCTCTAGTGACATACAGTTCATCATTGGATTATGCGCAATTAAGACTTGAACTCATTGCGTATAAAAATTTGTTAGTATCTGATGATGTAAATAATATTGTAATTAAGAATTATGAACCCGGATATGATGTTTGTGGACCTTATTAACTAAAGTGTTTAAATAAATAATACATTTTTTATTTTATTTCTTTTTTTATTTCACCCACCATTGGGCAATTAAAAATACATTTTCCTACCTCTGTTAACTTGATAAAGGAGTTTTCACCCGAAATATTGTATTTTCTTTGTTTGTGTGTTGTTTTGTGTTGCTGCTGCCCTCCTCCCTTCAACTTAGTGGTGAGGGACGGTCATGTTCATAGTAAGACTGCTTGAATCTTGCGTACTTGTCATAGAGCACGGTTGTTCTGTTTTCTTAAAGTCTAAATTCATGTTCTCGTACAGGAACGCTACTTCATTCAGGAACACTTTGGCATTACGGAGTTGGCAGTGATCAAACTCGGCTGCACTTTTTTCTGTGTTACGTTTCCTGTTTGTTTGAAAACACAGAACTACAGTCCTAGGTTTCTCCAGTTGCGTTGTCATCCCTAGCACGAATCAGTACTAGTTCTTGTTTTACATTTGAAAGTATTCTTTTATAGTCTTCACAAAAGCCTAAAAGCATACTCAGCGGTATACATACATCAAAATAACCATCCCCAAGATCGCGAGGACCTGCATTGTTCAACACTCCAATTTGTTGAGGATCGCCAGAAATTAGCGTCTCTATTGTGCTTGTGATGTCAACTTTTCTATTTCGATCAATTTCATGTCCGTATTTTACAGCACAGCATGTATGTTCCAGGAACGAAATACCGTCTGTTAATCTTACTAATTTCACCTAATCCCGGTCTCAGCTGCGATTTTCAAAAGCCCTTAACCTGACATTCACATCTGGCACAACTTGCGTTGTAATGTAGTTACACCAGAACACTTCCGTTGTTTGGTTTCCAGTTTGAACTGTAAGTTCACGTAGGCTAGGATAGGTGCGGAATGCGCATGCAATAAAAACCCTGGTCATAATGACCAGACTAGCCATTACTCCGTACTTCAGTTGAATATCGGGTTGGTTCCTTCAAAAGATCATGTCTGAATTCCACCCCGTTCCCTGCACCAGTCCTATCACGCATCGTGATCGGTAAAGATCTGACCTAGCATTTGGGAGGGTGTGCTTTCGAATCCCCGTCCAGGCATTCAGATTTGTGTTTTCCATGGTTTCCCCAAATAACGCGAGGCGACTGCCGGGGATAATTTCATCATTTTCCATGGCAGAATTCCCTCCCGTTCCTCGTCCACTGTCCTTTCCCCGCCTCTAAAGGCGTAGAACCATAAAAAAGAATCGCATGTGCTTTTATCCAATTCAATATAACTTTATAGGCAGGTAGGTGATTTCACTGCAGGTCTATATATTCGTCCTCCTTTCAGAGGTACTTTTTTTCTTCCTGGTGGGTGGGTTTGTTAACGTTCGGGACTACCATGTGGGAGATGGAGGGTTCGATTCCCGGTCCGCATGTTAATTAGTATCTGTTGTAGTTTAGACATACAAATAGCCGTTTATCGCCAAGAGTCACTGTGGACACTCCGACAATGACAAAAATAAAAATAAAACGCGTTTAGTGGTGTTTGTTCCTGTAGCCAGGGATGGTAACGCGATGTATGTGGTGGGAGTTCTACAGGTTTATCTGCTCGAATACCTGTGTCAGTGATGTATACTCATAGACCCTCCTAAGTTACCACTTCCCA
>JARYHS010011408.1:263650401-263692626 GCA_031002005.1 Vandiemenella viatica | reverse complement strand
TTCTGATGGCGTTTCCTTCAGCAAGATGTGCTCTATACATGCAATAACCAATGAGGATGATTCAATCATTTACGTTAAAGGACTGGAGAAGGCTAGATGGCTACAGAAAATTATCAGGATGAAAGTATGCTTCAATATAGAAGATTTAGGATGTCCACCACTACGAGAACTCAAGAAAAATAATTTGAGAAAACTTTGTAAATTACATATATTTTGTAATAATATGTGTGCAATTGAAAATGTATTTTTAATCGCCAATTGGTGGGCGAAATAAAAGATTTTTTAAAATGTATAAACTATCTTTTTATTTAATTAGGATAGGTGAAATGACAAAAAAATCTGGTAAATGATTTTATTTACTCACAATTCAAGTACAAATCAAATTTTTTTAGTTGCAAAAAAGTCAATTGTAGAACTATGGACTGATGGGTACTAATTATTACCACATACGTCATCACCGCCTCTACTAAATACATCAGTTCCTTTTAAATCTGTTCAACTTTGCGTTTAACATCGTCATACACTAACAGCTTTTTATATGCTTTAATTTCTAACTTTAAACGTTCATAGACTAGTGTTGACAGGGGCTGTATGACACTTCATTGACATGTACATTATCAAAATGCAAATCTAGCAGGCCATTCACAGAACAACGGGGGTAGTCACGAATCACTTTCACTGATAACGTATTCACAAACTCTTTGTAGTACTTGGTAACTTGATAACTCCAGGACTTCATGGTGTTGATGGTTCTGCTCACTGCAGGGATGGTGTCGACCAAGATGCTCCAGGTTGAGTCGCCAAGAAACACACCATAGGTAGGAACAGCCATTGTTGAAAAACCATATAGTTTTCGCTCCAGACACTGTTCGGGATGAGATAGTGTGATTGCCTAGTGAGACACTCGTTTGCAATGCTCAGTGTTGTTGAAAAAGCCACCAATTGTATAGACCAACTGTCTCAGTACATCCCACTCTTCATGTGTGAGAGTGACTTTATTGTACCCAACTTTTTCGAGTACAACTACTGGATTAAATTCCATTTAGGTGACAAACCAACAGTGATCCGCTTGGTGTCACTGCAGTTTAACTTGTGCATGTTGAAAACAGGAGAACCTCACTAGACATAGTGAACTGCAATTGACGAGCGTCGACCGGGAACTGAGGGCGAGCTGGCTGGTGTAATGACATTTATGCGCTAGAGTTCCTTTAGAGAGGCTGTGACGTCACGCGAGCCATGGAATGTCTGCGCAGATTGAGGTTTGTGCTTCCATCTGGGCGGTCGATCAAGGAAACTATCGTTTGCGCAAACGCGGCCGGTGCTGCCCCCCTAGCGGCCACCAAATGAACTAACGACCGACGAGTGGAGTCTCTTCCGGACGTCACGCGGACGAGTGGAGTCTCTTTACGTTGTCCAAAGAGCTTCTTTTCCCAACTCTCTTATTATCTTACTACTAGTAGCCTACGCAATTTTATCGAACAAATTAGTGTACGACAGTGCATACTCCACCCCCCTCCCCCCCACACACACACTATGTAGATCGAAAGGTTGCCCGCTCGTTTGGGACTTTCATAGACCCTTAACCCGGCCTTCACCTCTGACACAGCTTGCTGTGTAATGTGTAGTACGGCAAAACGCTTCTGTGGTTCGGATTCTACCTAGTAGTAAGGGTAAGTGCGGCTGCGATAGGGGCGATTTACGCAGCAGATAAGAAACCCTGTCACCAGCTCATTCCGACCACACTAACCTGTCCATATTTACATATCCAGGTTAGCTAAAGTTAGCTGTGTATACATTTTGTGTGTGTTTTAAGTAATGTCTTGGGAATAAAACTTTTTTTATTTATCTCCTAATTGCTTGTCTATAGAATACTTAAAATATTCGGCACCCATAAATGGCAGTAAACTAGGGTACCACTAGTGTCAACTGTTTCTGCATATTGGTTAATTTATTTGTGAAAGTTTTTGGAGAAACAAAATTGGATGTGTGAAATGGCATTCGATACAGACCTGAACGTGTTTAGCAGCATATGAAGCCAGGTAATACATTGTTGAACAATGTCCAAAATTTCACCGCTTGATGTTTTAGATGTGATACAGAAATACCTCAGGAAGAAAACTTCTAGGTAAGCAGAGAACACGGAATAAACCTAAAACAAATTTCCTTCATGGTGATGCCCGTGTTTATATCCAGTATTACGGTGTGCCGTATATGTCAAAGAATTATCTTCAATGAAACTAATTTCAGGGTTGTATCATCATGAGGTAAGTTGACTTTGCCACTTGCCACAATGCCAACTGAAGACGATTGTGTAGAGTTAAGTGCGTTTTTAAAAATTAAGTAACAGACAGAGGAAACTGTTTGCTAATGTCAGAAAATTCTCGTAATGAATAACGCTACACTTATAACTTAAAAAAATTCAGCTCTTCCCTTATCGAATCTAAGAGTTCTTCATATTTCGAAACTGTAGTGGATTACCTGTATACACTACTTCATTTATCTTGGAGCTATTGTTTATTCTAATGCAGGAGAAGCTTGAATAGATCAAACTCTACTCTTTATCCCACTGCAAAGCATTTGCGTAATTACAAATATTGTAGCTTTGCCGGTTTCAACTATTCAAGAGGTACAGCGTAGGATAAAGTGAATTTTCGTTGATTTTTTTTTATTTTTTTTTTTATTATTTTTTTTTTTTTTTGTAAAAAAAGGAAAAAGTTTCGTTAGTTCTGTGACTAATATTCCTGTGGCACAAATCAGTATTTTGTAACAGCTTATTTGTGTGTAAACACAATAACGACAAGTTCGTAGGACGTTAATGACCACGTTTTGACACTCACTACGGCTTCGGCAGCAACGATATATCCAGTGGGTCACAAGGTATTCGAAGCAAGCTTCTTCGCTGAGTCATTTCGACAAACGGTCTGGTATTGTTGGGCCGCGTGAGAACGTAACTGGACGGTATGCCTACTGGGAACGCAATCGTCCGCCGTCCCAGAAAGCAGCTGGGATGTGGCACTGATACGGGATTCCAGGAGACTTGTTTGTGGTCGTCTGAGGGGTCACAGGTCAGCAAGGCCAGAGAGGACTGAGGCGTGAACAGCTGATAACCCAGGACGCGCTCCTCGGAAGTGTGACCTCCGCAGAACAACACATCCAATACTAAGAAACGACAACAACAAATAATGTCACAAGTTTCAGTCAGATTCAGCTTATGGCGTACACGAAAAGGTTTACAAAAATGCTTGAAAACATTCGTTAATCAACTGACAGAAACAATTATATATTTACGTCAAGTGCAGTTAACCATTGAAGTCGGGGCTGTATGTGATGAATCTTTGAGATCGCCAGGGTAAGCTCCGATATTGTATTCTGGTTTTGAGATCTTGTTGCTAATCAATCATGTAAACTTTCCGTACATATTCCACTACGAGTGCTAATTCTGTTGGGTCTTCCCAGACTTCACGACTAAGTTCGGAACTTTGAAACTATATTGAAGTTGCGATTAAATATCAAAACTTCTCGCGGGGCTTTTCTAATCGGTATTCACATCGTCTGATGTAAATGTCAAAATAATTAGTGATAAGAATTCGAGTCGAGAGTAAAGACGGTTTTCTCAATTTTAAATGATTTCTTGGCAGATGAAGAGTATCATTTATAAAATAATGACATTGTGTCTATACGTGTTTGATACTTCTTTAAACTAAACAAATTATTCAAATATTTTAGAGCGAACCCACTAGTTTAAATACAGACAAAGTTCGGAGTTAGGTCCGATAAAGTCACGAGGTAATGACATTTGATCCTAAAAACTTTGTTTTTTGTCACTTTTAGACTCTGTGTCTAGAAAGTTTTCCGCATACCACGGCTGATACATCAAGATAAAACTAATAAATCTAGCTGTGTACAACTTTCTATTGCTAATAATACATCCAGAAGCATAGTAACTATCAATAACAGCTGCATTAGTGTTCATAAAAAGGAAGTTACTATTTTTGTAAATTCAGCCAAATAACCCACAAGAACTAAATGTAAACGTTAGCTATTTTCGTACAAATTTTAGTGATCAGTGAATAAATGCAAATGGAACTAGACAGGACATCTAACTGGTTGTATAAGCATGGAAAGAAGACAAATGCCAAGAGGAGTCAACTTATTAGCTACACAAATAGCAAAAGGAAGGTTTTATACGTTCATTCACTGGAAGAGGAATTGCTTGTTGATGGAATAAAATGTGAATACCAGGAATATCTGTTGACAGTAAGCTATGCTTGGAAGAGAACATCGGGGAGGTTGAAGCGAAAGGTTTCAGAATACTGCATCTGTTGAAGAGGATAATGAGAGGATATAGAAGGGAAGTAAGAAAGATTGGTAACAAAACTTTGGCAAGGTCCATGTAAGCCGATATGGGACCCCCAATAAGTGACGTGGTAGAGGGTACAACGGAGGGCTGCTGGATTTGTCTGTAAAAGTTTCCAAATGATGCACTCAGGAACTGTAATAAGAGATTTGGGGTGGTGATCATACTGGAGGATAGAAGGTGAATGAAAAGAATTTGTCATTTGTCATTAAAAGGGATATACTGGCGATGAGCCGAGGTAAATATTGATGGGAGATTTAGAAGCAGCACACAGAAAGTAAGATAGGACAATGTTAATGAATTAACAATTGATTTTAGGTATAAGGAAATTGTAAAGCTTCCATTTGTAGGTAAGAGTGGAACAAAGTATCTAAGGAGTTAATGAGCAATATACCTCCGACTGTGAAGGATTTTAAGGCAAAAATTTAAATGAATTGCAAGGGAAACTGCCACCGAGTCATGATGTTCATCGCATCGCAATCAATAATAAAAATAATCATAATCCTTTATCTGGAGGTGGCGTATGCTGTGAACCCAGATACAAAATTAACCGTGAGGGTGTCCAACATAAACAGCGTCAATAAACCGCTACGTGCTGAAACTGTGGGATTACTTCCCACTTCCGTTAACAGGTAGCGAATGGATCGAGTTTACCGGAGATTGCGCCGAGCGTTCACACAGTGGAATAGGCGTGAATGAGCTGCGCGGATACAAGCGTACCATTAGCGTAACGCATTAAGAGCCCAAATGCGATTCCGATTGTTGAGGCTAACAACCGTCCGACACCTGCGGCGGTCCACAGTGCAGAGCTGACAATCGGAGTTCAAGGGCCTCTCACGCTGACCCATTACCCGGTAACATCGACCATCGAACAGCAACCGTCTCTGATCTCGAGTCCACATTGAGAGACCGAGTTAGGTCCATTCAATCACAACATACATGTCTGTAGCAGCACCACAGCCTCAGACGCACTTTACCGTCAACATTATGATTTTATATTCATCCGTAAATAATATCACAGGCGTTCTAGAAGATTAAACAGATATATTTTCTTACCAGCTGTCATTTGAGAACTCGTTATTTCCAAATTATAAACTGCTCACAGATGGAATCATATATTATTATTATTATTTTTGCTGTAGTCAGTCTCTCGACTGCTTTGAAGCAGTCCTCAAATCTTTAGCTAACCTCTTCGTCTTGTAGCGAAGATGTAAGGTTCTTTGCTAACGGTAACTTTCTACCTATCATCGACTTGTACGCTCACTAACGTTCTACATCGCTCGCTCGGTTTTTGTTATTCTATTGCCCCCTGACAACGATCTCTTCTTGGAATAACCTATAATCTTTTATATTTTTTCTATGAAACTTGTTATGCTACAACCATCCCTAAGTTTACCATATATTTAGGAAAAATACTCTGATAAACTTTTTTATTCGGTGCTTTTGTAGGAACCTTATATTCTTCTTCACCTTAATACAATATATGATTACAATATTCAATTGTTTACAATTAATCACAATTAAGACAAGACAGAAGAAAAACAAATTTCTTGTCCTGTCACGGTCGACATGTTGTTTTTTTTTATGGTCGGACTTCGTATTTCTTTATAGCATTTTGTTTTTCCGTCGCCAGGGATACAAGCCCCGTTTTAATTTGTTTAGAACTTGAACCTCCAAATTTGTCAACTTAATCTTTCATATTTGAATGATGATAAGCTTTCACATGATTCTTTGTCATTCAATCTTCCGTCAAAAATAAGGTATCCGAAGATATAAGTTCCTTTGTTAACGGTAACTTTCTGCCTAGCATCGACCCGAATGCGCACTAACGTCGTACATCGCGAGCTCAGTTTTGTTATTCTTTTGTGCCCATGACAACGAACTTTTCTCAGAGTAACCTTCAGTCTTTCATATTTTTTCTGGAACTGGTTATGCTACAGTCTGAACCATTACAGCTTACATCCTCAGTCATATATTTCATAATTCTCATCTCTGTCTTCCTCTACAGTTCATCTCTTCAATTTAACTTCATTTGTATATCAAAGATAGTCACAAAACGTTTCGGCACCCATTGCAAACTGGAGCTTGAGGTTCTGAGCTGCAAGCTAGTTCAAATATTAAAAACTTGAAAGCCGGACCACACTATTTCTTGCTCCTTCTGCTAGATGAGGGAAACACGAAACTTTTACTCTAATTTGTCTATTTCACATGGTACTGTCCGGTGGCCATATGTAGTAATAGGAAAGCAGGAACAATCATAGTATTTTTGGACTAGCGGAATAATTTTTTTCCCCTTTTTTACTTTTTTTTACTTATTGTTTTCGCCTCGTCAACGGCTAAGGTCATTAGAGGTGGAATGCGACTCTGGACAAGGAATGGGAAGGAATTTGGCCATGGCCTTTTTGAAGGAATCATTCAGGCATGCGCCAGGAGTGATTTGGGGAAACAATGGAAAACTTAAATCTGGATATCCGGACGGGGATTCGAACCCGCGTCCTCCGGAATGCAAGGCCGGAGCATTAACCGTTCACCCACCACGCTCGGTAATTTCCCCCCCCCCTCCCCCGTTACTGATGGAAGGAGTATTAGTATCATTGAGAAGCCACAAACTTAAAAGTTGTATAGAAACATTACAAAGGAACGAAATTCCTTGTTTACCACTCAGTTTTTGCTAACGATTGTCTTCTTAGGAAACACTATTAGCTGTTATATTAATGTTCTGAGCAGACTTTCATCTCATAACGTATTGTACCAAAAGAAACAGTAATGCGAAAGTTACATGTAATTTTAATGAAATCGTTCTTGCAAGATGTGATGCCTTTTACTTTTTATTCAAGTTCTGAGAATATTCTACAATCTAAAAGTTGTATTAATTGTATATGTTATATCAATAGATGTCAGACATACGCAACGAAAGTCTGTAAACCAATCTACTGGAGTAGGTAACTCCAGAAAAGGTATGTAAGAATTGGTGTATATAGTAGCAACATATATGCTAACTAAGTAAGTATGAAACTTGGACACTTTATACGATCTTTTCGAAGAGATTCACTTGAACGTTCTCTCGATGCTTCAAACAAAAATAGACAACACCGAAAAGTTTTAACGTCAAATAAATTTGTTTCATAGGAAGTGACGGAAAAATATCCGTGGCTATATAACAATCGCAACAGCAAACGCGAACTAGTCGGTATAACGGAACCTAAGCATTTGGTAGGTCTGTGGCGAGTAGTGACCGGCGGGTCCCCACTCCACCTGTTTGGAGACGCGTGCCTGTGGGTGCCTTCAGGAATGTGGATGCGGCTGTGGCAAGGTCGCCACGTCCAGCGGACTCTGACAGTACTACACTGCCAACAAGACGGAGCCTGGAATGGGTTTTGTTTGCTTCGTTAGTCTTACTCAATTTTTTTAAATCGAATTTTCCATCTCCAACCCTGGAACGTCCGTATATTTCCGGACTAGGGATATTCACTAAACATCGATGCATCGTATCCATTAGATGTTTACCATATGATACATCGGATGGATTCGGTGTTTTGACAAAGAATTTTTCTATTCGATGCATCGATTCTTTTTTTTAATAAAAACATCGAATCAATAAAAAAAACTAACTCTGACTAATAATGGCAAAAATAATAGAAATAAATGTTAAGGTTGCTAAATTTATTAAAGATTAAATTAAATCATTTCAGTTTGAAGTAACTGTCATTAACAGTTGGCGACACCTGTGAGCAACTAGCGGGACATAACGACGGTAAAGACGATATTTTTTTTTTTTTTTTTTGCTGTTGAGTATCTTGTCCGTATGAGTGATTGAATAAACTAATTTTTAGGTTCACTCCTACTGTTTGTTGTGAATCTAAATAAGATATTATTACTCTAAAACACCAGTTCATTTGAATTTGCCCGCCTACAGCAGCGGTCTGGAATGTGCTAGCTCAAAAGCCTCTGCAAAAGTCTCTTTGATGTCTTTTACTCTTTGATTATAATTTTTTTTAAAAAATCTCTCATTGATGGTTTTTACTTTTTGATTGTAATTAAACTGTGTTACTTATATCTTTTTGTATATATAAATATCCTCTGTACCTATAAGGAAGTATTATGTGACCCACAGACTAACTTGGAATCGAAATTGTAGGCCATTTCCGAAATTGGTTGGGCAGCCTTGCTCTAAAACAACTGTTACGCGATACTACACAATATTTAGATATAAACCGGGTTAATCTGTAGTTTCACTCACAAAGCTATTCCTCACTCATACAATACTACTTAACCAACACACGTTATCATAAAATTAATTTTTTTAATGTTGGGTGAACGGGAACGCTCTGGCCTCGCATTCGGTAGGACGCGGGTTCGAAACTCCATCCGAGCATCCAGATTTCGGTTTTCCATGGTTTCTCCAAAACCACTCCAGGCGATAGCTGGGATGTTTCCTTTAAAAGGCCTTGAACGAATTCCTTCCCGTTCCTTTCCCCCAGTCCTTTCCGGCCTCTAATGACGTTGAAGTCGACGAGGCGTAAAGCCATAAACAAAAAAGCATAAAATTAAACACATCATTACAACTACAGCACTACACTGCTGGTATAGTGTTACTGTGGACCGAACGAAGGACCACGAACTACCTGCTTCAACTGGAAATGGTGAATATCAAAACTAGCTTTGAATATAAAATTAATGGCACTGTCCTTAGAACGGAAGATTCCGCTAAATACCTAGGGGTAACAATTCGTAATAATTTGTCGTGGAATGAGCATATCGAGAATGTAATTGGGAAAGCAAATCGTATGCTTCGATTTCTAGGTCGTAATTTAAAACAATGCACTCCGGAAGTTAAATCTATTGCGTACAAGTCACTTGTGAGGCCTCACTTGGAGTATTGTTGCTCTGTATGGGGTCCCCATCAAAAGGGATTAATGGAGGCATTAGAGATGGTCCAAAGAAGAGCCGCCCGATTCGTGACAGGTATATATACTTTGAGGGAAAGCGTAAGTGCCATGTTGAAGGAGTTAGGTTGGAAAGACCTGGAGCACCGAAGGCGTTGCTCTCGACGGAAGCTAATTGAAAAATTCTCGACTGACGTATTTCGGAATGACAGCAAACAAATATTGCTACCACCAACATTCATATCTCGGAATGACCGCGAAAATAAGATAAGAGAAATCAGGGTCAGAACCGATTCATTTCTCTACTCATGTTTTCCACGAGCGATTAGGGAATGGAATAGAATGGATTTACCGGGCGAGTAAACACAAAATCGGACAGGAGTAGCTTCCTATAAAGCACTCCGGCCATCCTGATCTGGGTTTTCCATGGTTTCCCTAGATCGCTCCAGGCGAATGCTGGGATGGTTCCTCACAATATCCCATGGGCGCCATCTGCCATATCCCCTATATCCCTTCCAAACCATTACCTTTCCTGATAGGTGCAATGCACCCTCCGCCAAACACTTTTAGTGAATCGCGGAATAATTGTAATAGTAATAGTAATAATAACTACTGTCACATTTTCTCTTGAGATTTTTAAAGGAACTGGTAAGAAATAAGTGAAACGACATTTGTCGACGGATATTGTTGGTTTTTATTTGTTGAACTAAGAAAAACATAAAAGTATTCGATGTTGAAAAAACATCGATGTTTTTAAGCGACACATCGAAAAACATCGATGCATGATTCCGATGAAGACATCGATGTACTTTCTAAATGGACGCCCCTATTCCGGACCTTCTCCAAATTGCTGTGCGTGAAGATGGCAGACTGAAGCGAGCGTTTGTTTTCTTTCAGATGATAAAGACTGGTAGGCCTGTCTTGACTAAACGCAATACCTGAAGCTATAGTGTATTACCTCACCGAAGAACATGTGAGAACATGTAAAGCTACGTTTACATCTGGCACAAATTTGGAACATGTGTCGGGATTTCTATCAGAACTTGTATCGGCAATTGTATCAGAACTTTTAAGAGGTTTTCATTGACTTGTATGAGTATAAACCTTACATCAGCAAGTACAAAACCCTGCTGTAATATAAGGTGTCGTTATCTTTATTTTAAATGTCCAAGCATTAAAATTGTCATCTGAAGAGGAAGATTTTTTCATTTTAACGTTCGTCGCCGCGTCACCCATATCTGGGTGACGGGTATGCTTCCGTGGGAGCCCCGTCACCCAAATATGGGTGACGCTCTTCATGTTCAAATAAATAGGATTTTTAAAAGGAATTTAATGGAATAAGCATTGAAATATAAATATAGCGTATACAACATAAAATAGAAACATTTTACTATACTTTTATTAATTTATATTTATGATAACATTATACTATCTCGAATGGTGTTTTTTAAAACATTCTAAACACGTTTGAGGTGATGTTGGGCAATTGTAACAATAGGTCGTAGTTTTTTTTCACTTTTCTTCGCTTCTTGGCGTTCAGCAGTTCACCTCCTCATCTGGTAACATACAGTGCACGTCCATCTTATAGGCTTGCCCTGCCGGTTCTTACGAATCTGTAAATTGTGGGATACGTTCCTTGTTTTATTTCTATTATTTTCGGTCATAGCATTTTCTGAGGATTTGGGCCTGGCGAGAAACTCAGCCTAATCACGCTGGACTACGAATGTGTTAAATGTCTGTACTTACATGTTACTGAAAAAGGAAATAAAAAGTAGTTGGTGGCAATAACGAGTCCCATCTAGACAAGAAACGCGGTGCTTACGGCCACGTTAATGAAAGAAATAACTTTGGAAAACAACGTAAATTGAGTGAACAAACAGTGACATCTTTCCACTTACAGTATACGACTAATTCCCGCATTTGCGTTTTTGCTTATATTAGGTTTGGCTAGTGAGCATGCGCGTGTTTTAAGATGCAAACTCAAAGGTAAAATAAAAAATGTCTGAGGTATTTGTGCGAGATGCTCCGATATTTACCAAATGTACGGGCAGTTTGTGTGAGGTAAAGTGCTGCGACCATTCAAATATACAAATCCCAATAGATAGAAAAGTTCCGTCACAAGTACCCAAGTGGGAACGTAGCTTCAGAGAAAGAGGAGAAATAAACACGTATGGATTACTTTATTGCTGTTGTTACATCTCGAGTCGAGTCAATGTTTAGGAACTTGAGTAATACTCATAAAACTGACATGATGCACTAAGTAGGTCAACGATACTCATAAAATAGATCGTTAATCTACTGAGCAACGGGTGGATAAACAGTTCAATACTGTTACGAGTGTTAACTATGGATAACGGACTGGGAGAAAGACAGACATAAGTAAAAACACAAAGAAAACAGTGTAGCGTCCTTATTTATTAATATTTAAAGACTCGGGATAGATTTTATTTAGTAACTAGGGAGTGTGCACAAACTACGTGGATCGGTTCAAGGGGGGAGGGGTTGACTGGAAGGCTACGCTGAGCTACGTAGGGGGAGAGGGAGGGGGGATTTCCGAGCCAGGCCACGTAGCTTTCCTTTCATAACATTTTTTCACAGTTAAAATGAGGAAGAGAACACAGCAGCATGTGAACATTTATTTCCTTCATTTAATTACCTCCACATGTAATTTACAATAGTCTGACAGGGGAAAACAGTACAAAATGTCTTCTGGAATCAAAAGGGAAAAATGCTACGTGCTACGTGGGAGGGAGAGGGGGGGGGGCGGAATAGAGGCAATAGCCAGTGTTGCCACCTTAGCGATTTTATGGCTAGATTTAGTGAATTTTGAGGCTCTAAAGCGATATTCTAAAATATGTTATCGCTAAAAAAATATTTGGTGATTTTTTTAGTGACATTCCACCTTGCAGAATTTCGAAAAACTTGATTGCAGTTGGGGTAGGTAATGCCTCTGCTATGACTCGGATAAATAATGGCTTAAATAATATATTGAAAACGGAATATGGCTTACCCAATACAAGAATGCTGCAGGAATAAATACATTTCTGGAGTTATCTGATTTAGCCATAGCTTATCACTTTCTTTCTCGCATGCCGCAGTAGAAAGGATTTTCAGTACAATGAACATTCTTAAAAACAAGTTGAGAAATATGATACCTGTAAATACTCGTGAAAGCATTCTTTTATAAGGAATCGGTTAAAAATTGCGAAAAAAAACGAGCTTCCAGCTGATGTGATTACTGCAATTGGTAAAGATTTAAGACTGACGATTCATATCATCCTTCCACATCTGCAAGTTTTGCAACTCCAACGATAGACCAAGACGATGAAGAAGAAATAGATTGAAGAAATCTGATGTTCATTTTTAATACAATGTTATGTTTAATTTAATGAAAATACTGATTATTAAAATATTTTTTATATTACTTATCTTGCCATTTTCACTTATTTTATTTAGCCATTTCTAGCGAATCTGTTAGTTCTAAATATCCCGCAATCTAGTGAGTTTTGACAACAGGTCTAGCGACTTTTGTTTTCATAGGGTGCCAACACTGGCAAAAGCCACGTAGGGCTACGTGGGGGGGGGGGGGGGTGGGGGGGGAGAGTTTCACAGAAGACGAAAATGGAGCTACGTGGTTAATGGACACTCCCCTAGCTGTACCCGACAACGCGTTGTTCTAATTTTACAGTGCTTGTGGGTGTACAATATTTTTTGTGTTCTATTGTCTGTGCAGATGAAGCGATTGTCTGGTTTGCCGACTTTACAACTCGCAACGTATAATTGTGAATGCGAGAAGCAATCCGTGGCTAGGTCCAAATCGAACAACTTTAAAGATTGGCACTGAGTTTTGTTGATTGTAAACGCCAATCAAACTGGGAATTGCAATCTCTTAAATTAAAATGCCATATACAATGGCATCCTAGCGAGGAATGAGGACATCTTCAGCCTTGAAAAGTACTGTCAAGAATGTTGCTTCTACAATGTGGCTCATTAATTTTTTTTCTGCAAGCCGCGGACCGTTGCAAGGCTTTGACTCGTTGATATTTCGCAACATGTTAATTGGTACGCCGAATTTAAATAGCAGTAAGTGCGGTGATATCCCTGGCAGGTCCAGTGAATTCAAAAATTCTATTGGATAATTAACCACTTCATCTGCTTCCACAAAAGTGTCGACAGACTTGTGGGCTATGTGACTACCTCGCTTTGAATGTTACACTGAATAACATTGTTAAAGTTCGTAGACGTCTTTGTTTTTGGTGGCAGTCCGCCAATCCTAATTCTTATAATCGATTTGAATGCTGGGAAATATTTTTTCAACATTACTAAATTGCAGAAGTAATGAGGCAATGGTATAATTGAAATGAAAATAAAACGACACTGCCCAGTTCATTCAAAATAAACTACACTCACGAAATGAACCCCATGATAAAAGATAAAGCTCAATCCCAACGCAATGTTACACGAAATAATTAAGTCAAAATGAAAATAGGAAAACAAATCTCTCCAAATCACTAAAAAACAAAATCAAAGAAACGAAAAAATATATATTAAAAAAAATACTAAAGAAGTAACTGACGTAAGTATATAAAAACACGTGCGAATTCGAATGCAACGTTGTGTCAAAATTTTAAAGCAAACGGTGAAGAACTTTCCGAGATTTAAGATTTTGAACAGACCAACGTTTACATTTTTATTTATATAGATACTGCTGATTTAAGTTTTCTGTTACTTTATCCAAAGGCTATATTTTTGTCAGCTGCCTACAAGTTTTGAATTACAGACTTAGATTAAGCCGTTGCTGATCTATAATATGTATCAGACAGAAACTCCACCAGCGGGAAGTGAAGCTCGTACAAGATTTATTCATTTCTTTCCGAAAACTACCGGGGATATCAGCACGGTACCTATACACTTATATTGAGACTGTAACCGGAAGACATTTTTGAGAATGAACCAATGAACGAGATTCATGCAAAAACTAGGGCTCATAATTTGATGAGGTTTGAATGATGTACAGTCCCGGGAGTCCAATTACGATGTGAAATCGGAAAGCTGAGTAATGTAAGATAAATCTCCACAAATTAGTATCCAATTTTCGTTGATCGCGATTCACGCAAAAATAACTTATCAGATTTAGAAACTTCTCGCAGTCGAAATATTAATCGTGATTTGAGAGTACGAGTAGCATTGTATTATTCGGAGAAATTAAGTTGCAACCTTTTTTTTGCTCGCTGATGATGTGTTTGCTGTGGCAGATAATAGATTTAATAGAGGTCAATACATTAGGAGATCACGTTAACGAAGTTTCCGACAACAGTTAGTATAGTTCAAGTAACCTATTAAGCATTTTATGGTAAACACTGCATGGAAGTGGCCTCCACGCGAACCGCAACAGGGGTCCGAGCTCAAAGCTTTGTTTGGTGTTAAGCAACCAGTCTTCCATCGCTCAGCCATAATATTTGCGTTCCGCTTTTGGCCGTACCACATGTTTGACACGCTCATAGTCTTATGTCAGTCGTCGACGACCTCGCAAGGCGGAAGACAGGATGCAAACTTGCTCTAAAACATTTTTCGTACCGTAATTGATAATCGTGCGTAAATAGTCCGTAATAATAAAAAAAAATACGGGTATAATGCAAAAAAATTATATACGACCAAAACAAAACCTTGCAAAAAAGTACTATCTAACCAAGGCTTACAAATGTTCACTGGCCTAGCAGATATCAAAAATGAAGTCAATTTTTCAACAAGATGTGTGTCTGCATGTCAGTAATAATAATACTAATTAGACTGCAATGGAGCACACGCTCCGGTGGCAACTCCCCTTCATCTAATTACCCTTTTTTTTATTGTCTTAAGCAATTTGAGCGTTAATTTCTTTCCCATATACGTTTTCGATTTACAAATTTTAATTTTACATTCCTTCTGCATTTTTGGTAAATTATTCATCAATTCACTTGGTAATTTGTTCAAATCACTGACATCTCCACCAAAAAAAAAAAAATCCTACTCCCTTATGCATGAAATAGAGCCCAAGCTTGTGGTCATGGTCGCCTTTCCCCTTCCATGCACTATTCCTAATTCTTCGCCCAGTATCCCTCCAAGCTCCATCACCAACCTATGTCCTACATATTCCCAGCAATTTCTTCACCCTCCTCCTTTCCTCCAATGACTACCAACCCAGCTCCTTTAGCATATCTGATACTGCCTGGGTCCTGCTATAATTTCCACAAACAAATCTAGTTGCTCTTCTCTGATAACAAGTGCACTGCCTTGGATATGCATTGTTTAAGAACATATACATCTTATTAATCTTTCCCACAGAACCCAGCTGTCTTCTACGTCTCTCAGCTTCTTGGTCACAACTGGCGGCGTTAAACTAACCTTCTATATAAAATGTATATTTAGTTATGTTTCACGTTATTTTACGCAGCAGAGAAGTCGTTGAATGTTCTTACCAATCTTGCTACAGTTTCCCTTTGGAAAAATTCTTTTTTAACCATGGATTATGCACCAATATATTAGGAATGTAAAAGCAGGAAAATATGTTCCATACACAATATTCCGTTCAAGCACAAATACAAAACTTTTACCCAAATGACGTCAAAATAAACTGTAAAATGCCAGAAAATTCAGAAATTAACTTTCTAATTTTTGTGTTTCCACTTGGACATGCAGGTAAGAAAATTGAGCTGATATTTCAGTCAGCTTCGAAATATGGTATTACGATTTCGTTTAGAATACACTAGCCTTTGTCGTGTTAAACAAAATTATATACTTCAAATTCAAATGAGATTAGAAAGTTTTGTTACACCTGAATATCAATAAAAACGGTTATTTTTACTTCCAGAAACCATACAATGAATGTGTGGAGCCAATAGAAATATTGTAGCAGTATATAAACTTCGAATTAGTAGTTTTTATATAATAAAATCACTTTACAGCACTGCAGCCACAAATTTTTTCTTTTGGGCTTTGCATCTCGTAACTTCGTGATCATTAGAGGCGGGAGAAGGGTAGGGAACTGGAAAGAATTAGGCCATGACCGTTTGAAGGAACAATCCCGGCATTCGCCTGGAGTTATTTCGGAAAACCATTTAGAACCTAAATCTCAATGACTGTAAAGCGATTTGAACTCAAGTCCACCCGAATGCATGGTCAGTGCGGTAACGTTCACCCACTAGACTCCTACACAATTTATGTACTGGATTTAGTTTAGCAAATCGACTGGATTAATGAAATGTTAGTCCCGTTTAGTTAGTTATCTGGAGATACAACCTTAATAACGCCTTGAAGATGTGAGTATAAATTTTTCCAAATTTTTCATTAAAAAATGTGATCAAGGGGGAAAATATTTCGAGTTCATTAGAACAAGCAGTTTTGAGAATTCAGCCACATTTGGTGACCGTTAGTCTGTACAGAAACAATCTGCATCCCAGACATGGTCCAGCCTGAAAAATTGGTAAGTGTATCTTCTATTTGTGATATTCTTTCCTTAGGTCGTAGACGGGGAAAATACAGGATACGCGCCAGCTTTAATATCGGCCGCTCTGCGCCGTCTTTGGACGACAGATGTTTCAGAATTAGGGAAGCATTGAGCGGAGCTGGTCTTTACATTACACGGGATGCTGGGCCCGTCCTATTTTCCCTGCGGCCCTAAGTGGTGCGTGATAAACTCCACGGCTACCAATCTGCATAAAGCGGCCAGAGTTGGGTAAATTTTCCCGGCGATTCATTCCCGGAGCTTGTGCGGGAGCACTTTAGAAGAAACAACTGCAGCTTCGGGCTCAGAGCACTTCTTTCTCGTTTTGCTTTGTGCATCGTAATCAGGACGCCCACAAAAGTTTCTTTGAAATAAATAGGTCAGTATTTTAGGGCTTAGATCTAAAATATATGGCTCTAGTTTAAAATTATTCTCAACACTCGACATAAAAAAGTGCACAAACATCTGGTACTTAACACCTGCAGCAATGTCGTATATTGGAGAGTAATATTCACATAAATGTTGGATGACTTAATGATGATAAAAGGATGAAAGGAATGTGCTGCATAGCACACTTTTGCCAGTTATTTTCATTTTTATAAACGTATAATGTACACTCTTTGGCAAAAAAAAATGATTGTGGGCGCCTGAGACTAAGTCCATTATTTTTCATTATGTGGCATCACTGGAGAGTTTGTTCCAGGCATTGACTTAAGGAAATGAATAACAGATGGCGCTGAGTTGAATACCCGCAATGATGCCACATTGTGCGAAATAAGAGACTTAGTCTCAGGCACCCACAGTCAATTTTTTTGCCAAAGAGTGTACGTAGCTGCTATGTAAAACTTCGAATAATGCTCTATACAGAGTATACTAGTTCGAGAAATTTCAGCACCGGGTGCTTTACTAGCAATAAAGAATAACAATTCCGGATTATTTGACGAAATGCAGAAATAAAATCACAAATCTTGTGAGTTGAAAATTAATTTTTTCCCTACAGACAGCTGCTAAAATTTCTTCACGGATATTTAGGTGGATAAGTTATGCTATGCACAACATTTATCTATCTTCATCAGGTGAAATTGTAGGTTGAAGTGGTTACTGTGACACCATGTCGGCAAACGCTATTGCTTCGCGATTCTGGCTCATATAAAATATAGTGAGATTAAAGTCCAGTTGTTTTTTTAAATAATTTTCATAAATTTTTGTTATTTTTATTTTACGACATCGACTGTCTAAGTATAGTCTACTGTGTTACTTCAGAACAATCATGAAATAATTGGTAACAGTGATATACAGGGTGTTACAAAAAGGTACGGCCAAACTTTCAGGAAACATTCCTCACACACAAACAAAGCAAATATGTTATGTGGACATGTGTCCGGAAACGCTTACTTTCCATGTTATAGCTCATTTTAGTTGGTAGAAGCGCACCAATTCCATGGTCCCCACGCTCTCCTGACCTCAACCCTCTTGACTTCCATTTATGGGGGCATTTGAAAGCCCTTGTCTACGCAATCCCGGTACCAAATGTAGAGACTCTTCGTGCTCGTATTGTGGACGGCTGTGATACAATACGCCATTCTCCAGGGCTGCATCAGCGCATCAGGGATTCCATGCGACGGAGGGTGGATGCATGTATACTCGCTAACGGAGGACATTTTGAACATTTCCTGTAACAAAGTGTTTGAAGTCACGCTGGTACGTTCTGTTGCTGTGTGTTTCCATTCCATGTTTAATGTGATTTGAAGAGAAGTAATAAAATGAGCTCTAACATGGAAAGTAAGCGTTTCCGGACACATGTCCACATAACATATTTTCTTTGTTTGTGTGTGAGGAATGTTTCCTGAAAGTTTGGCCGTACCTTTTTGTAACACCCTGTATAACACGAGACACACTTATTGACTAGCGGGCAGTGATTGACAAATAGGGAATCGCCAGAGGAAAATCACGCGACAGAATTCATAGCAGAATTAGGGAAGATTATTTATTTTATTGTTATGATTGACTCTTAAAACTAATTATGTACCCGAATAAATAGTCTGTTTTTCAGTTTTTTGAAAGTAATTTTAGTAAATCGATGTATTTCCTTAATACCGGCTGATACGTGACATGGATATGCCCTTAAGGTACAGCTGGTACTTACTGCACAGCACGTTACTGCACGACTGATCGTCTCTTTGTCGTAGAGAGCTTGTTCCAGCAGTCTCCATTTCGCCGTGACGTCCGGTCCAGAGATAGCCCTGGAAGCAGAGAGCGAAACAGCGCACGGAAATAGCAACTCACAATATCAACCGCGCGGATGTTGCAGTGGCGCCAAAACAGCGATTAGCAACGACCAAGCGTTTCCGGTCTACGACGTTCAGAGCGCCGCAACTCTTTAAGTGCTCAGTTTAAGTCGTTAAGACTGCCGCACAGTGGTATCCTGATATCATGATAGGGGCGGCAGAGGACGAAGCGACTCGATAGAGGATCACAGCAACATCAAGCGTTTGGCTTGGTTGACGGATTTCGAAGAGGGTTTACAATAGGCGTACGGAACTTTTTTTTGAGTAACCATCCATTCAATGTAGCGGGAGCACTAATTCTTTTTGGGACTATTCATCGCCGTGGTTTTATAAACAGATCAGCTACCAAGAGGAAGACCACTTGACCGATGGGACAAAGTTTTTATTTATGGATGGCTTGACGCACTATCGACGTCGAGGTCATTTGGTAATTTTGAGGCGGGAAAGGACTGGGGACAAGGAACGGGGAGGAATTCGGCAATGGCCTTTTGAAGGAAGCATCCTGACATTCACCTGGAGTGATTTGGGGAAACTATGGAAAACCCAAATCTGGATTCCCGGACGGGGATTTGAACCCGCGTCCTCCCGAATGCGAGGCCAGAGAGTTAACCAATCACCCACCACGCTCGGTGTGGGACAAAGAAAGTCATACGCTAGATTTAACTGGCAGCCTTAAGACCATTCTTCCTGCAGAACACTGTCGAAGTGCTATGTTGACTTACATAACGCTAGGTGAGCCCACATAATTTCATGATTGAACTGACTGATGTAGTTTGCAATGCACGTCAATGGCAGTTTGTAAAGCGCTTGACGCTTGTCTGTAACGTATCATTGCCAATGGCTGCGGGTTTTGACGTAGAGTTGAATCAATCAATAATAGTTACTGTTTCATTGATCCAGCATCTGAACCTAACAACATCGATTTACTGTGTAGGAGTGTGACGTTAAAGAAGCGGAATTGCAGCATGTCGAAATTTACCGCAGCGAAAACGATGGACGCGAACTGACATTCCGGGCTAGGAGTCATTACAACCTAACCACAAGCTAGCGTAACATGTAACATGCAGTTCCAGTGTTTGCAATGCGGCAGCCTTACAAATACTCAAAAGTGAATCAATTTACTTTCGGATAACGATGGAGAATAAAAACGATAACCGAATGTCAACTTGAAGTTATGGGCAAGTGGGACAATGCAACGGGACAGAAAGCGAAGGAGGGACGCCAACGTCACGTGGACCGACACAAATTTCAGACTTTTTACGAATTACGATTTCGCGTAAATTTGAGGAATCCCGCTTTGGATTGCAGTTCCTAATCGTATACCGCCTTTCACCTTGCGTAGAAATTGGGAAGTCAAAATTCACCGCTCACCAAGAAAGGAACGGTAAATAGTATCTTGTTCAGGGTAGATCTCAACGTAACCAAATCCTTAATGTCAAATTTCGTTTTCTGTTGCTCCTGACTTTACATAGAGCACCATGACAACTAACCAGGCAATAATGAAGACACAGCTGAGCGTCAAGAACATTACGAGAGACCACTAGCCTCCATTATAACTTCATTTACTTCCCCCCCCCCCCCTTCTTCGGGCGTTACAATTTCCTTTTTTTCCCCATCTTCTTCGGGCGTTACATTTTCTTTTTCCCCTTCTTCTTCGGGAGTTACATTTTTTTTTCCTCATCTTCTTCGGGCGTTACATTTTATATCCCTCTTCTTCTTCGGGCGTTACATTTTCTTTTTCCCCCCTTCTTCTTTGGGCGTTACATTATCTTTTTTCCCCCCTTCTTCTTTGGGCGTTACATTTTATTTTTCCCATCTTCTTCGGGCGTCACATTTTTCCCCCCCTTCTTCTTTGGGCGTTACATTTTCTTTTCTTTTTCCCAATCTTCTTCGGGCGTCACATTTTTTCCCCTTCTTCTTCGGGCGCTACAGCTACTCAACGTCGCCGTTATCAGAGCCGGGAGAGAATGGGGGGGAGAAAAAGGAATGGGAATTAATTCAATCATCGCTTTTTAAAGGAACCAACCTGACATTCGCTTGGTGTGATTTCGAGAAACCGAAATCTGGGTAGGCGTACAGGGATTCGAACCCATGTCAGCTGAACAATTTAGCGGAGTATCTCAGTTGGTACGAATATGACGGTTACGAAAAGCACCAAATTTTTCCACTTTGCTTCATTGTGAATGAGGGCTTTTTTGCGAAATATCCAAAGAGTTTCCAAAACACCAAGTTTTTACTTCACCCAGTTTTGATAACTCTTTATGACTTTTTTTCAGTTGATCATCCCTAAATGCGAGACTCAACTAGACTTCATTTTTGGGAATTTAACCGTTCTATTAATAATCGTGAAAGCACAACAGAATTCCCTGTAACTTTGTTTCTGTCCAGCACTCATTTATCAAATCAATAAAAATGAAGTTTTTCAGTTGATCATTCCTAAATGCGAGACTCAACTAGACTTGGTTTTTTGGGAATTTAACCGTTCTATTAATAATCGTGAAAGATTAACAGTATACCCTATAAGGGGGCATCCATAAATTACGTGAGGTGTTTTTCGGATTTCCGCCCCCCCTTTTTCCAGTGAGACGACGTGAGATCTGGTCCAACACCCCCCCCCCCCCTTTTCTGGTGATATCTGGTCCTAGAGACCCCCGCCCCCTAAAAATCGCCCTCGCAACTTTTTGAGACCTTTTTTTTAGGTCTTAACCTTCAAAAGCCGGTAACACCCCCACTTTTAGTTAGTTGAAATACCCCCCGAAAATCGACTTTCGCGTAATTTGTAGACTTTTTTTTAGTTCTACAGTTCAAAATTTTTTCGAAAACCTCACGTGATATTTCCGTACCCCCCCCCCCCTCCCCTGGTGTGATTTCGCCGGACCCCCCCCCCTCCCTATTTCACCTCACGTAATTTATGGACGCCCCTTAACTTTGTTTCTGTGTAGCACTCATTTATATAATCAATAAGAATGAAGTATAGACCTCTTGGGGTATTAACAGTTGACTTTGAAGCGGCAGAGTTGCTGCGTCCCCTTGCGAAGCGCCAGTCTGTTATCTGGCGTGAGAGATCTCGGGGCTGAGTCAGCCGCCTGCCCTCCATTCGTTTTGTCTGACAGTGCAGCAACACGCAGAGCGCCAGGTATTGTGCTCCGCTGGACACCACTCCAATCCTTTAACGATAGCGTGACCACGTGCGCAGCTCACTCATACTGGTGACTTGCCACAAGTACTGATCACTAGGGGGCATGTGTGAAAATGTAGCGAATATTATGCGATGAATAGCGGGGTTGGCGCTTTGTAGTTAGATGAAAGGATAACCGGCACATTTGTAGCATAAAGCCGCGTTCCCACGACGTCTTGTAATGAAGGCGGGACGGGACCTCATTAGCCGAAGTGTAGGAACGAGCGCGCGCCGCAGGTTAGCCCTCGCTTACCTCGCCGCCACCTCCCCACCACGTTGCCTAGTGTCGTTTGGCACAGAGCATTTTACAGCAACAGAAGGGGTGCGCGCCGCTGCTGCAAACCGATGGCAACAGCGCTCCACTATGCACGCCTGTGATGTTTACCGACACAGAGTGGGTAGCTGCGTCTCATCCCCGCTAGCAGAGGCGGCCCCGTTCCCATGGCGTGTTGTCGAGTATTCGCCCAGTCCCGTCCCGTCCCGCCTTCGTTACAAGGCGTCGTGGGAACGCAGCTTAAGAGCGTTGTTTGGATGGAGGTAACTCTATGAGCTCGTGACTTCCAGTCACCGACATGCTATCGGTTGTGATATGCGCATTGGACGCTTTCTGGATGGGTAAAATCTTATGAGCTCACGTCACCGACATGCTAATGTTAACAGTTTATCTGTAGCGGTCTGGTGACTCAGTGGTTAAGGTGTCCGACTGGAAAATGAAAGGTCCCCAGTTCGAATCCCTGTCTCGGCAGCGATTTTCGTAAACACTGAACCCAACCTCCACCTCTGGTACAGCATGCTCTGTAATTCGAAGTACGCCAGGACGCTTCCGTGTTTCGGATTCCACGTTAAATTGTAGGTCCCTTGTCTCTGGTAGCACTACCGGTTTAGGTTAAGGCGGTTGAGACAGGGGCAGAACGCGCGGCTGATAGAAACCCTGTCACCAGGTCATTACTACCACACCGAGTTATTATTTAGTATCTGTATAGCTAAAAGTATGACGAGTTACGCGAATGATATTAATAGTTTTTAAGTTTTCACTTCTGCTGGCTGTCCACGATGGCTGCCAATTGTTCTAATTTGTCAATGGAAATAGGTATGTAGCGAGACATTTACAACGTCTTATGAAACAACTATGAATAATGAAATGTTTCACGAACAGAAACGAAAATATCCGAAAACTTCTTGTTCTAGAAAACACGCACAGTTTATCAATATCTCTGTGATATCTGGTACTGCTACCTAGTGGTAATGTGATCACTCCTTATCGACGCCAACGCAACCTAGCTGTTTGACTCTGAACTATCGCATATTCGTGACCTTGATTGTTCATAATTTTGCCATTTACCGGTTGGATAAAAAAAAAAAGATCTTACAGAAAACTTAAAATGACATCTCGTTAATCGATTTTGGTTAAGTATGAAGGGAGAAAGATGGCTCTCATAAAAAAAAATACCTATTAGAAATTATATACAGTGTTTGATTTGGCTGATACACTGTACTGTGGAAACGACGTTTCGGTAGTATACTCTCGCCAGTTGTCAGAACATGCGATCGAAACGTCGCATTTTTATAGCAAAATCCAGCTGTAAAGCCTAGATGACTATACCTCACATACATGCCACGAAAGATTCTGTTCAGACACAATTATTTATTTATTTCTTTTTTCGGACCCGGTGACAGTTTCTTAACACCTACACAATCCGTTTCTGTCGTAACAAACCAAGCCAGTAATGATATCCTGTTCACGGTACCTACAGTTTAACGTTGAACTCGTTCCATCCTGGCATCTTCATCTTCTTCCTAGCATTCATTCCGCGCTTCATTTGATTTTTCTTGCATAAAAGCCGATCTTGTACAGCTTTGCCTGAGGCACTGACTAGCTGCACATCCTCTCGTAAGGTAGTAAGCCAAGGGCGTATCCAGGATTAGAACTAGAGGGGGGCAGGATTTGAACTAGGGGGGGGGGGGCAACTCATTTTGGTTTCGAGGAAGTGGGGTGGGGGACTGAAACATGACATTGCAAAATCAAACTTAAACCTATTCAGGAAACTATTTTTATCATTGATTAATATAGTTACCCAACTACTTAATGTAAGGACCTACTATGTAGTTAATTAAGATCGTAAGTCAGTTAGTTTTTTAAGTAAACATTAATTGCCTCGGATTTTCAATTTCAATAGTTTTGTTTGTCAATATCTCATGGTGTTCTTTCACGAAATTTCGACACACACTCATCAGAGATAATCCAGTCAATCTTTCTCTCCCAAAGTGCTCCTGAACTAGTTCTTCACTCGTTGAAGCGTACTGAAGGCAACTTAATTTTTCTTCTAGGGGGGGGGGGGCAGCAGCCCCCCTCTGCCCCTCGCTGGATACGCCCATGTAGTAAGCCAGCGCTTTCTGTGTCGTTCTCCTCGTCTTCGATCCTCGGAACTTACATCAAGTGCAGTTCTCGTAATTTACGAGTCGTTGCTGCGCAGTAACATGGTGGCACCATCGCAGACGATTCTGTCACATTTCTCAGAAATTGGAGCCACACCAAATGTCGTCCGAACGTTGCCATTCATAATCTAGTAAGTCTCTGCGGCCAGCGAATCATCTTCATTTCCGTGACACGCAGTTCACGTCTTTTCTTGACTGGCCAATATTCAGTGCCACTGATCGTTTTACGGTACAGTGGCATCTTCCAGTTGAAAAAGATTCCTGTGACCCGTCGCCACTTCAGTCAGGCGGCGCTGACGCCGTTCTGGACGTCTGGGAGCGTCTCACCATTCACAGATCGGTGTTCGCAGGTATTTGAACTCGGATGACTTGCAGAGCTCAGCGCCATCGATGGTAAGCTGCTTTCCCACGACGCGTTGTAAGGGAGGCCGCACCTCATAGCTGAATTGTACAGGATCAGCGCGCGCAGCGGGTTAGCCCTCGCCAGCTGCCCCAACATTTTGCCCAGTGTCGTTTCAGCTATACGCGTCTTTCATTTTTACCGCCTGGCGATGGGTAGAGGCGCGCTGTCCGTGACCACGGCCACTGACCCTACTCGTCCGCGCCGTGGGAACGCACCTTTAAGGTGTCTTCTCACGTCCCGTGCATTTGCCGGTTGCGCCGGTCTACGTATGAAAAGCGGGCGGTGGGAAGAGACACGCCTCCGCTGGCAGGGATGGCGCGCCTCTATCCGTCACCCAGTCGGTAAACATCAAACGCCCGGGTGCTGAAACGACACTGCTGATCCTTACAATTCAGCTGTATGGCGCGTCCTACAAAACCACGGGCCGTAGGAATCCACCATTACCCGGGGCGTACATTGAGCTGTGTGGCGCAGTAGGGGCAGCGCAGAGCAGGACAGGGCAGCACAGACAATGAAACTGTGTCGGGCAGTTACCCGCGCATATTAGAGCGCAGTTACGTGCGGCAGTTTACATAGCATTGTTGTGTTGTGCGAAAAAAGAGTTAACCAAAAACATGTCGATGCAAAAACTCGTTTTTTGATTTCTGAATCAGACTGGAATGCCAAGCTTGGAAAATTGTTATTACTTTAACAGAAGCTGAGTAAGACAAAACTATGCAAAAGTGAGTACCGTATATGAAAAGAAGAAACTCTCATCTGGCTTTTGTAGTGACAAGAGAATTCTCAAAAGATAATTTCCGGATGACTCGAGCGGAGATTCACGGCATAATGTAACCTGTTACTTTCTCGACAAAGCTCAAATACCTATTAGAACTGAAGAAAATCTCGCATTTTTTTCGTGGTTATTTATTTAATTATTTAGCGTTTGACGGTACATGACATTTATAAGAATGTTTTACTCTTTTATTTCATATTATATTTGTAAGAAAACTACATAACAGAACATAAACACTTGAAACTAAAAAAACAGTGTCAACGAATTAAGTGTTTCTCGGGGACACTATTGAATGATGTAGTAAAAATAATAAGAAAACAAATAATGTGATAATAGCCTATAATAATCAATGTTTTTCGAAGTTTTATTTAAAATGAATTCAAAAAAAGAAAAGAAAAGTGAAGATTGCAAGTGGACAGTTGTATGATAAATAAATGCTGAATTTACTCGCCACTTGTTGGGTTCATTGTCCCAATTTCTTGTTTAAATTTAATTTTTATGTATTTATTATGACTGGTATTGTGAATCGCAGGTTTGTTATGTACCAGATTAATCAATTTTTCTTATTCCATAGTTGAAAATGATTATAAGTAAAGCAAGATTATGAATAACGCAAGAAGTGTTACGTTGTAAACCGGCACGAGTGAGCTGCGTGGCACAGTTTCTGTGTCGTGATCACAACGTGGCGCAGGCCACGTGCGGCGCAGTACTGCGCTGCCCTGCTCTGCGTCTCAATACGCGCTGTTCCGCCCCAAAACATAGAGACACAGAAACTGTGCTGCGCTGCCTGCGTCGACTGCGCGTCAATGTGCGCCCGGCCTTAAGAGATCCATCACTTGGAACTCCACACTTCAAGTACTGTGTCTTCCTTACGTAAATTCGCAGGCAGTATTTGGGAATGGAAGTTTTCTTATGTTGGACTTGTTCGATTTCTTGACGAAACTTGGAGGCGGCCGTGATATCCCAGTTCGCATTAATAAAGCAGTGCTATGAAGAGGTGACGGTTAGTTTTAAGGCCAGTAAAAATTCCAGCGGAGATAGGGATTCGAACCGGGGACTTGTGGATTTCCAGTCCACTGAAGCACCGTATCGCTCTGTGGAGGGCCGGCACGTGAGGGCGGGTAGCGGTCTTGATTGGTGTGCGCCGCCAATAGACCGCAGCAGTACGCAGTGCGCGGTGATAATTAGTGTGCGCATCTAATGAGCCGTGACTAGTGCTGCGGGGCCGCTTGGCTGGTCGTGTCCAGTCCAGCTCCCTGCCGCGACCGCAATACAACTCAGGGTCTGACAAAACATCTGTCACCGTAATGTTCTAGGCTGACTAGCCGAGCCAGTAGAGTGCTCACACACGTTATTTCGGCGATCGAATTCAGTCACAATTTTTTTTTCTTTTCTTTTTAAGTGAAAATTTCTACAGGCGAGTTAGACCATGTTTTGACGGGGGTAAATCCATGAGTTCACGAATTCTCGTCACCGACATGCCGTGACGTCTTATGCGCTGGACGGTTTTTGGATGGGTAAAATCTACCGAATTCACGTCACCAACATGCTAATGTTAACAGTATATCTGTTCCTATAAGTATGACTTGTTACGCTTGGACAGCAGTGAAAGTATTGATTATACTTCTATCTAATATATAAAAATTATTTTTCCAGTGTTCTTCATACAAACACAGTTTTTATATGATTTTTTATGGAACTTTGCAAACGTGTACTTTAAAACATGTAGAAAACCACTGTTTAATTTGATGTGTGAGTGGTGCCTTTCCAGCGTATTGATGTAACAAAATCCTCTGGGGTGTCCAGCCGGATGATGTTGTAGAAACACGACGATTCGACAGCTGGTTCTGCTGTCTTCATCAGGTACCTTGTAGCTGCCGCAAGTTGACTGTCACCGCCTCGACATCCTGATGAAGACAGCATAACCAGCTG
Organism: Vandiemenella viatica; assembly: GCA_031002005.1. NCBI lineage: Eukaryota > Metazoa > Arthropoda > Insecta > Orthoptera > Morabidae > Vandiemenella > Vandiemenella viatica. Next base: position 263,664,888 of record JARYHS010011408.1, on the reverse strand, counting down.
TCGAAACGTCGTGTTTCTACAACACCATCCGGCTGGACACCCGAGGGGATTTTTTACTGTTTAATTTGATTTACAAAAACCTAAACCCTCTCCTTTTCCCCCTCACCTTAATTTCTGTCAACGTTGTTCATAAAAACCGATAGTTTTTATCCGATTTTGATAGTACTTAGCACACGCGTTCTCCAAAACAATACGGTCTGGTATCTTGGTGGGGAAGGCGCTTACTTCCAAAAGTTTATCTCTCCGGCCGCGGGCTCAAATCCCGTGGTGAGCAGGAATTTTTAGGAGTTGTGTTTGATTATATGAGCTACGCCGGGAGGTTCCGTGGCTCTGATTCCATGTTAAACTGTAGGTTCCTGAGGAAAGGAATTGGCCTTCCTGCCTCTGACACAATAACTTGGTACATCTCCGTCGGGAAGATTCGACCAACTTTCGGGTTGTGGACCAAGTTAGAATTTTAGTTTTTCAAGTGAAAACTACTTTTTGGATGGGTAAAATCTTACAACTTCGCGGCACCAACATGTAATTGTTAACAATATATCTGTTGTGGTCTGGTGGCTCAGTGGTTAAGGTGTCTGCGGGGGAACGAAAGGTCGACGGTTCGCATTCCTGTCTCAGCGGAGAATTTCATTGACCCTTAATCTGACCTTCACGCCAGAACGCATAAATTGTAAGTCCCCTGTGTCTGGTAGTACTACCGAGTTAGGTTAAGGCGGCTAAAGGTGAGTTCGCACGGTGCATGGTTTTGTAAGCTGTGCCAAGTCACCCACCGCCTTGCCTAGTGTCGTTTCAGCTACCCGCACGTTTGATCTTTACCGACTGGGCGCGGCTCGCTCCTGGTAGCTGCACCGGCCAGGCCTTCAAATACGCTTGTCGTGGGAAGCTAGCTTTAAGCCTCATTCCCACGGCACGTGCTAGAGAACGCCTGTCATCTTTGCCGCATATGTTAACGCGCCTCGACCCACCGCCAGGCGGTAGAAGATGAAAGGCGCGTCCTGCCTACCACGCGCCGTGGGAACGATTCTTAAGACAGGAGAGCAATGCGCAGCCAATAGGAACCATGTCACCAGGTTATTACGACCACACTGAATTATTATTATTTACTATATCTGCAGCTATGAGCATGACGTGTTGCGCGTATGATATTCATAGTTTTAAATTTTCACTTCTGTCAGCAGTCCCTAATGAATGCATTATTTTTTTATTTCTTTTGGCTATCGGAAACTGAGCTTATACAGCCGACTCAACAGTGATTAGTGTTATCGAGAGCTTTCATTTTATCCCGGTAAGCATTTTCCAGCCAGTTATACACACCACAGGATAGACAGACATTCACAGAAGATACAATACTTAAACACCTAAGCCCACGGCCTGATTGGGCCTGACTCGAACCGGTGACCTTTGGCACGTGGAGCCAGTACTCTAGCCCCTACGCTCCCGAGGCCAGCTGTCACAATCTTCTTCACCAGAAAATGGCGACAGTGAATTCGATCGCCAAAATATCTTGTGTGAACACCTTAAACACTCGACTAGTCACTCGAGAAAATTCAGAACTTCGAAAAAAAATTCTATCTTATATAAAACATCTCTCGGCTTAGAATCGAAAACTCTTCCAATAACATTTATCGGCGCTACTGATTTCACTGTTTAGTGATGCTTCCAACCAAGAAAAGTCTTATTGCAACAAGTATTGTTAAGTAGGTGTAAGTTTGTAACCCTATTTTGGATGATATTACGGGTATAGAATAGTTCTCCTTTTTAGGGCCAAAGACAATATCAGTCTGTAAGATTTTAAAGCGAACGAGATTATCCTTATGACACGTGGAGTTGGTGCGTATTGAGTATAGAATTCCGATTTAATCTCTCTGTCAGAGAATAAAGGAAGAGTGTCAAATAACAAAAGTTTTGCACTGTATTTGGACCTAATTTGAGGACTAAAGTATTATAATATAATTTCTGCCTCTCGTATGTCTCTAGATATCGTTGCGATCAATGATTACATTAATCTCTGTTACACGAACAACCTGCCAAACACTTTTTGTGGTGTGTAATGCACACTCGCAGAAAAAACTCATCTGGCTGGCTGCAGAAGTGATGTAGTTTGTCCACTGTTTAGTGATGCTTCCAACCAAGTCTTACTGCAACAACGAGTATTGTTTGTAACCCTATTTTGGATGATGTTAGGGGTGTAGGATAATTCTCTTTTTTATGGCCAAAGATAATAACAGTCTGTAAGATTTTAAAGTGAACGAGATTATACAAAACACGTGGAATTGGAGCGTATTTAGTTTAGAATTCAGATTCAATATCTCTGTCAGAGAATTACGGAAACGTGCCAAATAACAAAAGTTTTGCACTGTATTTCTACCTGATTTGAGGACAAAAGTATTATAATATCATTTCTGCCTCGCGTATGTCTCTAGATATCGTTGCGATCAATGATTACATTAATCTCTGTGACACGAACAACCTGCCAAACCCTTTTTGTGGTGTGTAAAGCACACTCGCAGAAAAACTCATCTGGTTGGCTGCAGAAGTGATGTAGTTTGTCCACTGTTCAGTGATGCTTCCAACCAAGTCTTACTGCAAAAAGTATAGTTTGTAACACTATTTTGAATGATGTTGCGGGTGTAGGATCGTGTAGGATAATTCTCTTTTTTAGGGCCAAAATAATAAGTCTGTAAGATTTTAAAGCGAACGAGATTATCCATAACATGTGTAGCTGGTGCGTATTTAGTGTAGAATTCAGATTCAATGTCGCTGTTAGGGAATTACGGAAAACTGTCAAATAACAAAAGTTTCGCACTGTTATTTACACTGTATTTGGACCTGATTTGAGGACAAAACAATTATCATATCATTTCTGCCTCTCGTATGTCTCTAGATATCGTTGCGTTCAATGATTACTTTAACCTGTGTGACACGAACAATTTGCCAAACACTTTTTGTGGTGTGTCAAGCACACTCGCAGAAAAAAATCATCTCGTTGGCTGCAGAAGTGATGTAGTTTGTCCACTGTTTAGTGATGCTTCCAACCAAGTCTTACTGCAACAACGAGTATTGTTTGTAACCCTATTTTGGATGATATTAGGGGTGTAGGATAATTCTCTTTTTTCATGGCCAAAGATAATAACAGTCTGTAAGATTTTAAAGTGAACGAGATTATACAAAACACGTGGAATTGGAGCGTATTTAGTTTAGAATTCAGATTCAATCTTTCTGTCAGAGAATTACGGAAACGTGTCAAATAACAAATGTTTTGCACTGTTATTTGTACTGTATTTGACCCTGATTTGAGGGCAAAAGTATTATCGTATCATTTCTGCCTATCGCATGTCTCTAGATACTGTTGGGCTCAATGATTACATTAAACTCTGTGACACGACCAATCTGCCAAACACCTTTTGTGGTGTGTAAAGCTGCAGAAGTGATGTTCTTTGTAGTGGGACTGGAGCGGGCAGTGTTGAGGTGGCGGCTGCATGTGGACGCGATTCCCAGTGTTGCTGGCGCCTCGCCAGAGGTCGGGTGTGCTTTTTTCTTGTCTCCCGAGAGCCGCCACAAACCACAGCAGCAGGCCGTCGCTTCATTACTCAGGGCACGGGTCTCGTTAGCGACCGCAAAGCTGATTCTGCTCGAGCACTTCTTGCTCCGCCGAGGTTATGTTCAAACAACCATCCTTGTTTAGATAGCACCGCTGTTCATACTCTCCTTTGGTCCGCGGTGGCAAATCAACAAAATTAGAGGTCTCGACGAATCTTTCGCTTCATGTGTCAACGTATTACATGTTTCCATTTGCTTTATTTTATTAAGCCTCATAATGTAAGGACCTAATTTGTTTGGTAATTAATTCTTGTTCGGTGTATCATCAGGATTATATTTCATTATTTTCTCAAAATGGAAGAAGACTGCTTTTTACCTGAGATAAAGTAGACCTATCCATTATGAAAACCACGTAAAACCTCATTAATGTAATAAAGGTAAAGATCACGGGGTTCCTAAAGCTCTTGCCGCTTCCTGTAGGATTCGCGAAGGTAGTGCTCCGCATTCCTATCACAACCATTGGTATAAGAACGGATGTGACGGGGTCTGCGCCACACTCCAGCCGTTCTTTTACCTACTCGCGAAGTTTCCTCCATGGTACCCATTGGACAGCTGGCGAGTGGGCCAGTGGAGCTCAGCTTCGAGGAAAAAATCCTCAGCTTCGACGGAGATCGAACCCCGGTCGTCTGGCTCACTTACAACTGTAATGAGAAAATTATCGACTCATTACATTTTTTTGTGAATAACAGATTTTAAGTGCAACGCTAAAGCAGAATTTTGGCTGCTGTAGATCGTCCCACCGTAAATAATGTGTACAGTGGTCAAGGGAAGGTTTGAGATGCCTGAACTCTTCACAATAGCGGCCGGACATGCCCATTAATTCAGTGTCGTCGATGCCAAAAGTACAACAGGTGGAGGTTGGATGGTCATCCGTTGTTCTGAGTAGAGTCAATGACTAAAAAGTGTGGAGGGAGCGACAGACGCCAAGTTTTGGCGCGTATTGCAAAGATTGGTGAAAATGAACCGGGTGGGAGTTTAATTTCAGCCAACGAGACATTTTTTCTCTATGTTTTCTGGCTTCGGCGGTACCTGGAGGGAAGTCGACGAGGCAGTTAGATCTCTGGCTGTGTACAGGCATACACATTGGCGACGTACACGACTGATTGATCAGATTGATCATCTGTAGCTGTAGTAAGTGTGTTGGCCACACCTCCAGACTTCCTGGCGCTTTTTGTTTTTGTTGCCGACACATACAGTGCGTCGCCGTATCTACCGGGTGGTTATGATTAAACTTTCCCTATTTAACACTTTATATCACGGAAACTAACTACCGTACGAGTACCAAACTTGGTAGCATTAATGTCAAGGACATGGGGAAGAGAAATAATGGAGAATCAACTCAATTGAGACACTTTTAATGTGCTGCTTCGGTACATCATACCATTGCATACCGGTACCATAACTGCTACAAAAGGGGCTCAATATGGCGCCCATCAGTGTCCAGAAGAGTCTGAAATCGCAGGATCGCATTCTGCACAGCAAAATGAAGCATATGCGTACGTATGCTGGCTACCTCTCTTGATATGCTGCGCTTCAGATCAGCACATGTGTGAATGTTCGCCTAGTAAACCCTGTCTTTCAGGTAGCTCCACAACCAGAAATCACAGGGAGTGAGGTCAGGTGATCGTACCGGCCAAGCATTTGGAAACGATCGGCTGATAATTCGATCGTTTCCAAATCACGGTGACTGATCACGGCACCTGGTGGCCATAGTTGGAACTGGACGGTGGCGCTGTGACGCATGGACATCATGCACCCCATACTCTGGGCATTAATGCTACCAAGTTTGGTAGTCTTATGGTAATTAGTTTCCGTGTTATAACGTGTTAAATAGGGAAAGTTTAATCACAACCACCCGGTATATAAAGCGTCGAAAGTTGGAGTGTTTCGTTCGTGTTACCGAGCATACAGTGCGTCTATATGTCCACGCAGCACATGGACAGTGGAACGACCTGACCTGTATGTAATGTGAGGAGGCACTGTGGTGAAGTGATCGCCTAATCCGACACTAATATACGAAATATGTTTCCGTTACATTGCTTCATTTTGATCGAACTGAACACGCTCTGGCAGGTCATCCTGCGCAGCTAGGAACTGTTCTCAGTGGCTCTACCATTTGTTTTATGATAATAAATCTGAGCTTGGCTGAGTGGAGAGCGACTTTTTTTCATTTGCAAGTTTATGTAATTTTATTGTTTTTAGAGATGGAAGAATTTGTGTTTTGATTTTTCATATGACAAGGATCAATAAATGTTAAATTGTGAAAATGGAAGTTATATCATCACAGAATAACAATCCAGTTGTAAAATTTTTTACCTGTTGTTTTATTTGATATTTCACTCCAGGAGTTTCGCTGAGTGATGTCGACATCCTGGATTTTCCTTCAGAACAAATTTTTATGCCGCAAGGGTACAAGATATCCTATTAACAATTATTTCAGTCAAACTTAGGATATTTACAATACGTGTGTCCCACGGTAAAAAGAGAGAGAGAGAAACATTTTTTTCTTCTATACTTCTTCCCTTCAATACTTTTATGTACTAAAAGATCATCTACTCCCACGTCGCAAAACGTGGCCCACCTTCACGTTTATTCTTTGTGTTAGCTGCTTCCACAAAAGTATTATACTACCCACCATTTTCAGAACATGTCTCTTTTGTGCTTTAGCTTTAAACTTTATTCGCAACACCCTTCTGTAGCACCACATTTTGTATGCATGGATTTTCCTTCTTTCTGGTAGGCGCAAAGTCAGAGTTTTACTTTTATAAAAGTGCCACATGAGTTCAGGAGTCAACGGCTGATACTAAACGATTTCCGATTTTGGTGAACGGTCTTTTCATTAGTGCTACGTCCTCTAAAACCTCTACGACTTTCCAAAATAATGTGAAAAGTTTTACGTGCTACTAAAAGGAAAAGTTTTTATTTTGTATTTAAAAAAAGATTATTATGATATCAGTGAAGCGATTTTGGTAATGATTCATATTTCATAACATTGTCTCATTTATTTTTCGTTCCTTCTTAGTTCACGTCGATATGTTTTGAGAGTGTCGTAATATTTAAGTCCACCGATTTTGCTTTTAATTTTTTTTTTAACCCAGTATCAAAAAATTATAATAGGCGTCCGGAATATCTGTCAACTGTTTAGTACTGGAAAACTTTATAACTGCTTCAACCTTCCTGATCTGGTGTGAGGATTTCTGTTGCACATTTTTGTTAAAATGAGGAAGTATTTTGCGATGTAATACGATGTTTAATTATGCATATCGACCCTGTTAGTTTCTTGGTGACCCAAGACGTCTACGGTTTTATCTGTACATTTGAGTAAATAAAATCAGTGACAAGGATAAATTTTCCGACAGATACTTCACATAGATACAACAAATATAAGCGTGAGTCAAGACGCATAGTTCATGGAATAATTGGTCCAAAGGAAGTCTCGTGCTTCGATATATACAAGTGATGAAGTAAGGTAGTTCTTGATAAGTCAGGGCTTAATGATACATGTCTCCCTCATTATATTCCCACCTTCCTGCAGTCTCTTTATTGTACTGGAACTGTTCAGCGTATTCTGGTTCCTTCTAAATTGTTTTTCCTATTTCTAATTTACTACTCATCTATGACATCCAACATAATGCTGCATGACTAACAGATGTTCTAAATACCTAATTCTTTTCTAAGCCTTTGCTGTCGGTCACGACTATATCTAGAACTGCCAATTTTCCTTCTTCCCGTAACGTAGGAGCCCATATTATTGTAACAAGCTCCAAACGAAATGATTAATCAGTTTTCCTTTATAATTTATCTAGGAAAGCTGATGAACATAACTGGATCTTTTCCTGCTAAAATTTTGTCCAGTGTAATTCCTAATTTTCTTTCCTAACATAAGATATCTTCAACTATAGAATCAAGGTATTTAAATAATTCTCTTGTTTTCTTTCTTGCTGACATACCTTGACATGCATTTTTTATTTCATATTTATTAACATGGCGTTTGTCTTTTAGTTATTAATTTTCGGACCGGGGTCTCTCATATGTACTGCGAAAATCATCAATTAAATTTTTATTAACATTCCTTTCAGTCTCCTTCAGTTCTATCAGACAGCCTGCATTCCAGGGTTGATTAAACTGGGCTGTTTTGAACCCAGTATTAGGTATCTCGAAGTTGATTATTATAAAATAATTAGTCCACGATACAGTTCAAATTTAACTTGTTTTTATTTTCATAAAGCATTGAATTTCAAAGACATTGGTCACATGTATACACAAACTCCAGCGATTACATTTGACACTTCTTCCAAAGACAATACTGCCACCCAGTCACAGTACACATAAAACTGTTCGCTCAAAACTATCTTTGCCGATGTAAGCTGTGCCCGAGTTTCTGCCGCTAACTTGATATAAGTTTCATCGAAAGTACTAGAACATTACAAAGGTTTCAGACAGATATTTCTCGAACTTTATCAATACTTAAACAATTAAAACATATTAAAAACAATCAAAATTAATACCTAGTCATTTACAATCATTAGAAAATGGTCAGAAATGAAGATTAAAGATATTTAAATACAAAATTATCCACGTGAATCATTTTAAACTGTAGTAAATCATCCTTTAAAAATCGTAGCTCATCTTAATACTTGGAATTACAAACATTTAAGCAATTCGCTTGTATAGTTCTGTCGTTAAACATATTAAACAGTATTTACATAATTTATTTTCATAAAACAAAGCCCGTTTACACTGATTTACAATAAATTGCAAGACAAACATACAAAAATCATATTCATACTCTAGCTGGCTACAAATGCTTCATAAAATACAATTCCATTTAAAGTTTAGGTTTGAGGGCTGTTACACCAGTTTAATAGGTTTCGCATATAATATAACGCAACGCTACAGCATCTTGAAACGCTACAGCTCTTGAAAATACGGTTTGTGATTGTGGAAATACTTAAACCACTAATTATATTTTCAAGGACTGTCCAAGCAGAAGTCTACTCGGAATCCTGATTATCCAGCACCAGCTATGCTGGCTATCGGAAGAATCCCTCGGTGTTATCTTCTAACTAGATTCGTTACAACTTATGAAGGTTTTTGTAAAATATATACTGTATCTTAGATTTTGTCTTTCTGATTTCTAATTTATTCCTCATTATAATACAACCACGACAGTATTGCGTTTGTTTTCTTACTTCACATGTAACATGAAATTATTCTTCCTATTCCACGACATTCGAAATGATTCTTCTCTAAGAAATTCTGTCACAAGTGACATCTCATGTATTACTCTCTACACAACTGATATTTCCAATCCTTCGGAACAGTTAAATTTCAACAGCTGCCAGACTTTATTCTTTCTTCTTACGTGTATTTACACTAATGAATGAAATGGATCTCAAATATTTCTTTTTATTTCCTACTTTAATTACGAAATTTGGGTATCTGAATAATAATGTTCTATTTCTTGGGAGGAATTCTGTAGCAATTAATAAAGTGCAATTTTTCTTCAAATTATGACTTTTCAATCAGTCTGACTCATGTGCATAGTTAACATTAATTATTTCTGCAGCATATTTTTAAGTCTCGCACAACAGTAGTAATCAGCAACTCCTCATTCTGTCTCTGTACGTGGTAGTGGGAATGCAGCAGAGTAATTACTGCATGATGCAGTTCTAAAGACATTTCCACTCTGAGCAACACGAGAGAAGATCGACTTCATAGCTGTCGTACATGTCGTAGCAGTCGATAAAGCTTTCATTCGGAGGTCGCAGAGCGGAATCGATGGATCGCTGGGAGGCGGAATTAACACGGCTCAACTGCACTCCACATAAATTGCGGCTCTCAGCTCGTTTGAAGCTCGACTCATTATCGACTAACAGTCTGTGTCTGGCATAAACACGGCGCTGCGACCGACCTACAAATCACATCGTCATTACGCCGTGATTAAAAAAACAAAAAGGACGGTGCGGGGCCAGAGTACAACCAGTTTATTGATACCTGACCGGGCCAAAACAGCTGTAATCACACGAAGAAGACACTAATTATCCGTGTTTTACCGCTACATGATCAGTATCCGAGGCGTTGCTGACATGACCGATGTCAAAGACAGTAGTTCGGTTCTATCTAGTTGGATATCGACTTCACTGATTCGTATATGTGATATGCTCCTCAGTTCATTTAAGCGCAGTTCCCGGGCAGAAATACACATTTTGCTCTTGACTTAAATTGTCATTAAAGGGTTTACCGTATTTTAGTCTTCAACATCTTGCTCAAGCAATTAATTTAAATGAAATGCGTACACAGGTTATCGTCCGGCAATCTTCCTCCCTTCATTTTTTGCGGAATGGTTTTAAATATTGCAGTTCTGATTGTAATAAGACGTATTTTAACCAAGTGGTTACATTTAGAGGTGGGCAAAGTGATTCACTAAAAAGAGCGGTGTTCATTTGATCACTCTACGAAAAGAACTAGTTCTTTTGAACGGTTCACTACCTCACTTGCTCAGTTATATTTGAGACCTTTCTTTTTTAGGTCTCACCACCTCAGAATCCGGTTACACCCCCACTTTTCGATTAAAATACCCCCTTAAATCGACTTTTTTTTAGCTCAACAGTCCACAAAGCCCACGTGAACAAGCTCTTCTTGATCTTCAGAATTAGCCGACTCACATAGAAGAACTACCGTTTACTTTTTTGTGAGCGACTGCTCACTCGCTCTTTTAAAAGAATTGCTCAAAAGAACTGATTCACTCGCGAACGACCTATCTCTAGTTACATTGGAAAAATCTAGCTGGACATATTTTTCTTTGTTGAAAGCTATTCCTGGACCGGAAATGATTAAATAGTTTGTGTGTTTCCATCCTTCCGCATATTGCATCTTAATACGTCATTTCGCAACAACTCAGCCTCCAGCAAGAGTCTTACTAATGCAGGGGTGGCCAACCCTAATGACTATGCGGGCCACTTTGGGAAAAAGAATGATAACTCCGTGGGCCGCATATAAAATTATACATCCCCATATTGGATTTAGACCCACTATAGACCTTTTTTTTTGGAGTGAAAAATTGAAACATAATGAGTTGTTATTATTGTGTTTACTATTAATCTTACATATAAACATAGATAATACAATGATAATGATATATATCCGTCATATATATGTAAAAATATTATTTTAAAAACAAAGTTATTTTTTTCACATAATTTCGAGAGTTAATTTTTGAATATATGGATGCACAAATAATGTATTTTTTTAATACATTGGTTTTCACTACTTTGGGCATTATAAAATAAATATATTTTATAAAAGTGTGATGAATCTCGCGGGCCCGAAAAATGACCACCCATGTACTAATGAAATAAGAAAGATGACTGATTTGCTAGCTCAAGAATAACTTCTTTGGTACAGAGACACTAATAACGAGGTGTTATTGGTTCGAGATTCGAGGTGAATGTCATAGATGTCTCAAGAATTACTAATAGTCCTGTGTAAATGGTTGTAATGGCTGTAATAATAGTTATAAAAGATATCGTTGCTCATGACATGCTTTAAAAAGCATACTATAAGACTGATATACAAGGACTGATCATAACCTAGTAATTAAAGTATAATAGACCAATCTATTTCTAAAGTATCATACTAATTCTTATTTCGGTATACAAAATTGTCTCATGAAGTTGGTATCAATAGTTTTGAGCAATAGAAAGGTGCGTATTCTGTTTACGATAAAAATCTTTCTCCTACAACCTGTCTTCACATTTGTGGATTTTCAGAGTATTAGACAGACAGAGACATTTGGACGGCAAGTAACACTAGCGACGTAGTATGTTTGGTTTGATAGGCCGCAGTTATATGTCTACTATAAGTAGTTATTATTGCACTCATATGAGGCCTTGCTTTCTTCTGTCATCAGTCTCTGGACTGATTTGGTGCAATCACATCTCCTCTTCCTATCTTAAGCTTATCTCGGCGTTTCAGCACACCTATTACGTCATCAATTATCTGCTTCAAATGTTATAATCTTTATATTCACTACATTTACTTCCACTAACAAATTGAAAATTCCGCATAACTTAAAATGTGACCCAACATCCCGTCTCTTCTTACTATGAAATTCTATAAAATTCTTTCTTCGCCCATCACTTCCAAAACACTTTCAATCCGTACTTTATTGGTCCACTTAATTTGCAGCATCCTACTGTTATATCACATATCAAATCATTAGTTTCCCAACTTTCTGGTTTTGCAAAAGTCCAAGCTTCACTCCAAACTTCCGAGTCCTAAGTCAATATTTGAGAGTAAAATATTTCTCCGTTTCAAGAAAGTTCATTTTGCTAGTGGTATTTTCCACTTGACATCATTCTTACTACTGCCACTCAATTGTGATATTATTTCTAAATGCCAGAGTTACTACAGCTGATCATATTTAATCTACTATTATTCCTATAACATATACATAGTGTGAAATTATTCAATACTATTGTCTTTCATTTGTTATCCATCGACAGACCACATCACAAACGCTGATGTACTCCGTAAAATGAAAAAGAATGGGGAATTATTAACTACCATAAAAACATAGACGCTGCAGTACTTTGGCCACATCAGTAAAAATAGCTGTTACGAACTCCTGGAGTATATTCTCCACGGGTAATTATCAGGAAAGAAAAGAGCTAGTAGGAGAAGATAACTGCGAAGCTAATACGAGCGTTGGTGATGCTCGATATACATCGATGTATCGAAAACATCTAGGCCTATATTTATAGTATTCGATGCGTAGAATCAATTCGATGCATCGCTTACTCTCGATGTTTAGTGATGCTTCGATGTATTTCATTCGATACTTCGAAAGAACGCACGCGTTTTTGCGACGTGATAGGATTATTTTTAAAGCAAAACAATAACAGGTAATTATATCGCTATATGTTATTTTTGTCATCTACAAAATAACACCACATTCACAAGAGGTCAAAATGAAGCTATGTGGTTTATGGACGCTCCCATATTAACAGTCGTATATTCCTTCCTCAAGTTCTTTGACATTGGAAATCGACCATTCACCACTTGGATGCATCTAACTTATTACTTTTTTTTAAATAATAATAATAATTCATTGTCTCTTCTACGAACCTCTAAATCCATGTATGCTCGTGACAGAAAGATTGCCACATCCAAATCCTAAAAACAAAGATTGTTTACCCATATCGAATACTAACGTCACATTTAAAACCGAGCATAATATTTATCAACTGTATTCTGTATCCCGAGCAATTTAGCAACTAGCAACAGCACAAAGTTCTCTTCGGTCTGCTGCACATGTGTCGGAGCGTTGTTTCACTGCAGTGTTTGTAAACCCGGTCCCCTTCATTTGGTACGCAATCCAAACAAGCGCTGGCCTTGCGGCGACGAAAAGATTGATCCAACTGTTCACACAACGCCTCGTATCAACCCACAAGTCAAAGTTAATATTTGATACCGCTGTCACGCAGATGAATGTTGAGGAAAATACATAAGCGATGAATTCTCAACAGGATTTTATTTTATCGAAGAACTTCAGTACTAGAACTATCGATGAAGAGGATCTAAAAATTTCACTTTCGAACAAAATTGATAAATAAATTTAAAGACTACTGTAAGAATTTCGTCGTTATGTGTGATTATTACCAAATTTTATTGTGATATTATACTTCCTAATTAATATCGTAAACAAGGGTTCCGGTGGAGAAATTTTCGGGCCACGCTCGTACTTAATTATGACTTCACGCTTCGTCGACGTCATTAGAGGCGGGAAGGAATTCGGCCATTGCGTTTTGAAGGAACCATCGTGGCATTCATCTATAGTCACACAGCAAAACTACGGATTTTTTTTCCCATAGTTGTATTAGACTCTTCTAGAGTTATTGATGATCACAAGTGAAAGGGCAACATAGGATGGACTCAGCATTTAATTAAATCTTCCCATACCCCGGGCCGGACTCGAACCGGCGACACTGCAACGCGAAGCTTGATACGGGGCGTCCATTAATAACGTGATGTGTTTTTTCGGAATTCCGGACTCCCTCCCCCCCCCTCCTCTGGTGAGACTTCGTGAGTGGAATTAGCTTAGCCTACGACGGATGTCCAAGTCCCATTTCATGTTACTTTGTACAATCACCCCCAAATACCTCAGGGAATCAACCGAGTCAATAGCTGAATTGTTTATTTTGTACTCGTGAGCAAACTGATACTTTTTGTTACTTATCCGCATTGCCTTGCACTTTTTGCAATTAAGTGTAAGCTGCCATTTACGGCACCAATCGGAAATAGCATCCAAATCGCGCTTAATTTCTTAGCAATCGTCGGAGCATCTTATTTCCTTATAGATAACTGCATCGTCTGCAAACAATCGCAACCGGCATTTGACGTTGTCCCCTAGATCGTTTATAAATATTACGAAAAGAAGTGGACCTATTACACTTCCTTGAGGAACCCCCGAAGCAACTTCCATCTTAGAAGAGGCTTCCCCGTCAACAACGACGTATTGTGACCGACCAGTTAGAAAATCACGTATCCATTCGCAAATCTGATCCGATATACCGTATGCTTGAATCTTTGCGAAAAGTCAGTTGTGTGGTACAGAATAAAAAAAAGCCTTCTGAAAATCCACGAAAATTGCATCAACTTGTGAACCTGCATCGATAATTTTCATTACGTCATGGGAAAAGAGGGCCAATTGTGTTCACACGATCTCTTCTTCCGAAATCCGTGTTGACACGGCCAGCCGACGGAATTTTGGATGACCAACTGGGGATTTGAACCGGCATCTTCCCAAATGATAGGCTGAGCTTTACCGCTCCGTACCATGCTCGTAGTTTCTGAACTAGCAACTGTGGTAACTTGGTTGAAAAA
>JARYHS010011408.1:263618522-263649401 GCA_031002005.1 Vandiemenella viatica | reverse complement strand
GTGCATGTTCTCGAAATACAGTCGAATCGCCTCTTGACCATAAGACCCCAATCAATAGAAATAAATCGAAGGTTGGCATCAGCAACTGCCATTAGAACTACTGAAAAAAACTTTTTATAATTGAAAAATTTAGACCCGGAGCTGCGAGGCTTAATACAGCGAATATGCTTTCCGTCGACGGCTCCCAGACAGTTGGGAAAATTAGTTTTCTCTTCAAAAGTCTCAGCGATGCGATACCATTCTTCAGTAGTCACCTCAGGCATTTCACTATCTTTCAAAGCAGACCATATTGCTGCACAGGTTTCTAAAACTATATTAGCAATCGTACTCCTTCCAATGTTGAATTCATACTGCAGAGCCGTGAAGGTATTTCCCGTAGCCAGGAATCTGCAAAACAACAAAATAAGTGCATCAGAAATCTATTATTATACCTACGAGTATAATAATGTAAAATGATGAATGGCTTAGTTAGCGTGTGATTGTTTTTGTACTGCTTGAATTTCTCCTCAGCATTATTAATTTATTTTTAACTAGCACTTACCCGCGACTTCGTCCGCTTGAAAGTGTGTTCAGGATCAAGAATTTTGTTGCTGTTGAAAGTACGACCAGGAGAAAAAAATTTCCTTTACGAAAATATGTTTAACTGCTTCGATCGCATTTACTCTTCGAAGAAAAGTGTAGATAACTGAATACATACGGAACTATATTCACCCACATGAACTATGGCGTCAGCATCATGACAATGATTAAAGAAGCATAATTTTAAAATGTTCGTAAATTCCCCTGACAACAGTGAGGCCAGAATTCATTAAAACCTCAAGACAACTT
Organism: Vandiemenella viatica; assembly: GCA_031002005.1. Classification (NCBI taxonomy): domain Eukaryota; kingdom Metazoa; phylum Arthropoda; class Insecta; order Orthoptera; family Morabidae; genus Vandiemenella; species Vandiemenella viatica. Next base: position 263,648,573 of record JARYHS010011408.1, on the reverse strand, counting down.
ATGTATTGCGGGTCAAGTTCACATCACGATACAGTGACTGTTATTGCGCTTTCTTTAATTCAGTTGCAGTTCATACTGACGGTGTATAATGATATCGTGATAGCTTATGCTAAGCTAATTGAGAATCCTTTATAGAAAATGTTGCTACTACTTAAGATGCATCCGTGTCGTTTGATTTTGTAGATTGAAGTCTGCCTGCGCCAGAATGGTCTTATTACAGCATAATGCAGGAGGATTTAGTTATTGTTAGTAATAAAATAAGTTTGCTTTCAAAAGCGCGGAGTTATTGACGACGTGTATCGCGATGTAATCTACTCCCAATACGGTTTCTTGAAACAAAAACTTTCTTCCTTAGAACAATAAATACATTCATTTGAAGTGAAGCCTGTAATAGATATTTGCGGAGTATTTAATAGCAAGTAAAAAACACTCTTAATCACTGGCTGGTGCTTGAACTGATTTCTATGAAACTGCTTATCAAAACTAAAAAAAAAAAAAGGATTAGTAATCTTCGGTTAAGCTTTAGATTTCGGTAGAAATTATTTTTAAATGGCACAAAGAATGTATAGCAGCAAAAAAGGAGACACACAGGAAATAAATTGAACCAAGGTGGAATCGAAACCGTTACATATTTGTCATAAACATACAAATAGATCATTTTGCGCACAACCATTTTCACACTTACGGTGAAGGGAATTTTATTTTCGCACTTATGGTAAAGCGAATTTTGTGCTGGTTTACTATTATCTCGCTACACTTTTTTTTTAAGCTTTGATTTTTCACATATCTTAGACGCAATGATGCATATATTACGAACGGAATTATGGTGATACCTGAGGTGTCATGCTACTTCATTGTGAATTTTCTGACAGTAACACATTATGGTTAAGTACAGATTTGTATTTCCTGCTCCCAAGCTATTTTTCACCAAGTGCATCACTTTCAGCACTTTTAAATTCAACCCACAACATACATGAGAATGTTCTTACTTTTATTTATCAAAAATTGTGTTTTCGATGAACGTAAAAAGCAGAGAGTGAACGTCACGAAGCAGGAAATCCTTTGGTGTTCGCGAATTGATAATAGCAATTTCTAATACCAATTTCTAAAGGAACTATTCGATTTTGCGGGATAAAAACTATCCTATGTCACTTCCTACACAAATTCCCAACAATGTGCCAAATTTCATTTAAATCTGTTAATTAAGGCGTGGTTAACCTTTCCAGTGTGTCTCATTTATAGATATAATAGATTTAGTTAAATTTTCTTACATTTTTAATTTCATTCCACTATTTCTTTAAATAATTATTGCAGTGAACGGTTTCAAAAACAAATGGAGGAACATCAAAGACTCGATGTTTAAGTCTCTTCAATCAAAGAGCGGTGAGGCAGCTAAGAGGAAAAAATATCTACATTCTGATGCTCTGAGTTTCCTTCTAACCGCTACAGAGAAAAGAAGGTACACGTGCTATGATCGACGCTATAACTTATTATTGTTTTCTTTTACACGTACTATACGTATTTATTTATCTTTTGTAGAACAAGTGGGAACTACGATGCGGACGACAGCTCGCAGGAAGAGGACTGTGATGAGCCATCCTTCGGTCATGATGATGGTTCAAGCTCACCCTCACCTTCCCAACCATCTGTCGGTGCTTCAACCCAAGGAGCATTATTTAAAAAAACAGTCTTCCAAAATTACCCCTTTCCAGGCATCACTAATGAACAGTCTTGAAGCAGCTGCTATGTCCCTCACCAAGTCCCCGGATCCCGAAGACGCAGACCGTTTGTACCTGCTGTCTCTTCTCCCCGATTACAAAAATTTGAACCCATCGAAGAAGTGGGAATTTCGGCAGTACGTAGCAGATTTTTTTCAAAATACGTACCAAGCCGCACCAACTATTCGACCATCCTATTCGATTCATGAATCGCAACCGTGGAGTGCAGTACAACATTTACAGTACCCCTTCCAAAGTAGTTCCTTTTCACAACGCACCTTCCCCCAAACCACCACCAGGCAAGCTCATTGCTCTCAAACCCTCCCTGCCCCATCACCTACCACAGTTTCCCATTCTTCGTCGACCTCCTCATATGCGGACAACCCAACCACCTCACTTTGATCAACATAAACTTGTAAAAAAAAGAAAATGAATAAACACTTTTTTAATCACTTCAGTTTCAATTTTTTGGTATCCTCGAGAAAAATAAAAAAACTAATTAAGAGGTTTACGTTACATTAATTTAACGAAATGGTGGATAGGTCCTTACCTGAGGGTGATGGTCAACCTTTTCTCTGCACATATTGCCATTCTGAAGGAAGTATCTTCTTTCGTGATGAAGGGACGTAGGACTTCAAGAAGATAATCGAATGATGACACTGACATTCTGTAGTAGGTATAAAACTTATCACTGTACTTTCTAATGTCTGCATAAAAAGCAGGAAACTTATCTGGGCCACGGTTGTAAGGGTGCACAGAGTATCTACGTTTACGACGCATCTGCAAGAAGCCTTCACTTTCAGCAGCACAAACAACCGCGACATTTATGAAGTGAGCAAGATCCATTCTCTGGGCAAGCTGAAATGACACTGAACGAAGAACGCGCTGGAAACCTCCTCTAGCTTGCGGTTCCCGCACCTATATGTCATCTACCTGCAAACGCGGTTTTTCCGCATGCGTTTGCGGTTGCGGATTCCCGCAGCCGCAACCGCATAGTATGTCATTAGGCTAATATAGGGCGTTGCTGACCGCAGCGCCGTATTTCTGAGTGTTTACATATCTCTGTGTTTGGATACGCATGCCTGAAAAAGTTTCTTTTGCTCTTCAGTGTATAAGGCATTTGATTAAGTCTTCTACCAAGTAACTTTATACTCTTATTTAATAGGATTAAAGTATTAACTAAAAGGTTAGAAGTTGTAAACAACATATGTTTACTTCAAGAAAACTTAGTTTCAGTTATAGCTATACTTTTACTAGTTGCAACCAATTTTAATCAAAAGTTGAGATTTCATTTAGAAACATATGGACTGTCGCACGCTGCAATATGCAGGTTATAATATTGTATAATGTGTCTCGGATGTATGCTGTCTACAACAGACTATAGCAAATTAAGCAAGAAAGAAGGAATGGAGCAATAGCTAACCGAACAGAGATTAAGTCTAATTGATCCCTTGTAATTAGCAGCGATGTGAATAGTGCTATGTTTGCGACATCTTTGAATCTAACAGGTTGGTCGCAAGAGGTATTACAATAACATTTCTACACCTCAGACCAAGACAAGTGGCGCCTAGGAAACTAGTTCTAGCGGTACTAGTCTTCGGTATTAAACGGGGTTGCAGTACACCCGTTACTCCACTTCACCTGGAATGTCGTTCATAATTGTACACAGAGAATTCCAGTTTGATGTGGTTAACCGTAGTACTGAAATAATAGTTTTGCCCTTTTCTGCCGGTAGGAGGAAAATAATAATAATTGAATGTCCTTTTACTAAACAAATTTCACGGTTACTTTCTTTTTGTGTGAACACCAACAATAAAATTCCGATATTTCTCACCTGTTTGGATCACTGGCTTCAGAAAATAGTTCATAAGTGAATTACATACTTAAAATGTTTTTATTGAGTTATCTGACTTTAAAACAAGTTGCTACACGTTTTGACTCACGTATAACTTCTTAAATAATATAAATCTAATCGGCGTCTAGTTAATAAAGGCGTTCCTATTTTGATCATGTCGGTTGAGATTTGCCAACTGGATAACTTTTTTTTTTCTCACGGCTTTACGCCTCGTCGTCGTCGATCTTTAAAGTCGGGAAAAGATCCTGGATAATAATGGGTAGGAGTTAGGCCATGGCCTTTTGAAGGAACCATCCTGGCATTTACCTGCAGTGATTTTTGAGAAAACGCGGAAAATCAAAATCTCGGTGATCAACGATGTAATCGAAGCCGCGACTTTCTGAATGACAATGTCAGAGCGCAGGATGGTAGTAATTAATTGTGAAATTAAATGTGAAATGAATATGCTTCTGAAATGATATGTGAAGAAAAAAGTTTGTGAAAAGATTTTGCAAACAGACGAGTTAGAGTGGTAGATGTATGCGGTATGTTTACATGTAAATCTGTTAGAGCAGGCACAAGTGAAGATAATAACTTCAGAAGAGAACAAAGGTTCGAGTATACGAGTAGGTAACTAAATTCACAGGCTGTAATACGATAGTGAATAGATTATCAGAGGACTGGAGAAAACAAGAAATCGATGAATGAAAAAAAATCAGTTATTTAAAATTTTAGTGTTGCTACAAGAATATGCGAAAGTGGAGACGATCTAAAGATAATGATGATGAATTCAATGTATTCAGTTCTTCAGCGCGAGTCTGTAAAATGTTTCGAACTGTGTTACAGTCTTTGAATGGATCGATTTATATCCGAAGAATTCGTGTCGCTTGTTATTTGGTGAGACAGCCGACGATTTTAATAGTGTATAAAAATAAGTTTTAGATTGTTGGAGTGAGAGTGAACAGTGGGTGGCATATTTGTACTATGGAGCATACTAAAATTTATTTTAACGTTTTGAAAAGTGGATGTTTCTTTAGGTTAATGTATCCACTAAATATTAGTTATCCATCTTTGTGTTACTGTTAGGAAGAGTAGTGATTTATTCACTGCTATATCGACCAGGTTAGTTTCAGGTGTCAATAATGTTTATAATCGTTAGTAAAGAAATCATTAACAATAGATGTGTGTGAAGCAACGTTCTTTAAACTCCAAAATGCTAATATCTATGCGCATATGGACAAAGCGCTGAAGCTCATCTCAGTATGCATTCAGATGTATAGAAATAATTTATTTACTTAGCAAAAGAGTCTACACAGACGTAAATCGTAATGGAAATAGTTAAAACAACTTGAGAAAAGTGAAGCTGTTGCCTAAATTCTTATTAAAAGACAGAAAAACGTATTTTTACCTCAATGTTTTACGGATTTGTTTAAAATTAAAAAAAAAACCACACACACACACATGTAATGTACACCTCGTTTACGTCGAGGTCATTAGCGGTGAGAAAGGATTGGGGACAAGGAACTTAAAGGAATTAGGCCGATGGCATTCGCCTGGAGTGATTTCAGGAAACTATGGAAAACCGAAATCTGGATGTTTGGACGGGGATTCAGATCCTCGCTCTCCCGAAATGCCAGTGCTCGCCCAGTTTCTAAATTCGTAGACGTTGAGAGAATTTTGTGTAAGGAACAAGAAGGTCATTTCCATTTGAATCTAAACATCCCTATATTTGCCTAGAGTGATTTCGGAAACGATAGAAAATCGATATTTTGGTGGCCGAATCGAGATTTGAACCCGCGTCTTTCCAAATGCCAAGTCCTAAGCTTCAATCTCTCATATCACCAGGAATCTCCCATTATCTCAAAATAGTAAGAAACGACATAAAATTTTTTTCAGAAACTCTGAATTGCGCTGCTAGGAAAATCTCGTTAAAGCATTACCAAAATGACCCGTATTTTCGAAATTGTCATTTAAAAGTTTCTTCTGTTACTAAAGAATTCGTGATCATTCATATTATGTTATTAGTATTATATGTTTCTATAAAAAATATTTCTGACTTAACAGCATTACAGAAGAACTTTAGGTCTACAAGAGTAACATAAGTAAACTATTTTACTTCCAAAGATATTATCAGCAAAAATGGGCTTCAAAATTACGTAAAAACCACCTCTGTTTTCCGGTTAATGTAAGCAAATACCTAAAAAAACTAAAACGCTACAGGGTGTGAATATCTTGACGGGAAGTTAGCCTACATTAAACTTAATTTGGCCACTCGAATGACTGATAACCCAGCTGAAACTCCGTGGGAGAACTTCCACGATGGTCCGCAGAGTAAATTGGCAACTTCCCCCGGCGCGCGAGATAAGAGGTACAAAGCGTCCTATTAACATGTCACCTGCGACGGAAGCCGACTAATTGCCGGACAAAGGAACAGATTTATGAAGCACGCCTCGCTAATGAACCTTGCAAAAAATGCCCGCCTCCCCGCCCACTACCTGTGCTGAATCGCGCATTTTGTTGAGCTATTATTCTTTTGTTCCACCCTCTCTACCTTCTCTCCATTTAATTGCTCCATATTCGTTAGTACACAGAAAATATTGCTTTGTAGGGAAAATTCCGATTTCGAGATAAAGCGCATTCACTTACTATTGCCTCCATGATATTTGTTACACTGAACATTGATTTTTATGGTTGCAGAAACTGTATTAATAACGAAAAAAATCAGATATCTAGGGCTTTTCATTCAAAGATCACGTTTGAGATGTTTCTATCTATCTTTTAAAATCCCTTTTTTATAATCTTTCTCCCCATTTTTTCTCATTTTTCTCGTATTTACGATTCATCAAAGTCGAGTTCCAATAGAAGCAGGAAAGGATTAGGCACAGGGAACAGGATTGAGTACACCGAAGTCTGAATGACAGGATGGGAATTTGAACTCACAGTTAAGACAGCTCTTCTATCTGCATGTGTAGTTTAATAATCAACAAAATAAAGCTAGAAATAAACTTTGTTTTTAAATATAAATAATACATGCTACCTAAATAACAGGAGAGAGCCATTAACCCACGAGTCTGGCATCCCTGAGAATGCAGGTCCAACCAATTGTCGAGCCATCCAGATTTCAGCTTTCCATGGTTCACCGACTCCACGCGAGTGTCGAGATGGTTCCTTCATAAGGCCATGGCCAAATTATTTCCCGTTCCTTGCCTCCAATGCTCTGTCAGTACTAATGGCCTCGATGTTGACGTTAAAAATAATCACAGTTATAGTTAGTGTTGTTCGTGACTGTTATTGAGTCTGAATGAATGTTGAAACATGTGAAACTGATCAGTAACTGTATTGACGTCCACTATGACCAGCTTTTTCAGGTTACGAGATCCAATATTATATACTTCAACTGTCCATAGAAGTGCGGTGAGGATTTTCTAAAAAAAAAAGACTTCATTAAACTCAAAGTGGTTGTGAATTCAACATTGTATATTATTTCATAAAACAACTTTCATGTCATTTCATGATACCTATTCAGTTTAAATAAATATTCTCCTGAAAATTAAGAGTGGCGAATGTTTAAAAAAGAACGTGCATTTTCAAAGCTAACAATTTAAATTACCACGAAATATTAACATGTCTACGAACCTTCAATATAATTTTTCATGCTTTAAATAATGTGGTTAGCGGAAACTTGCGATAGGATGTAGGTAATTAGAATGAAGTGTGTCAACGCTCCATAGTAAACACCTGCGAAGACGTTAGTATAGTTTTCCTTTGGCCAGTGTGAATAGTGTTCTTATGTTTTACTATTTTTTATTTTATTTTTGCTGTCATCAGTCTTTTGACTGGCTTGATGCAATCCTCCATCCTTTCCTATTTTGTGCTAACATCTTCATGTCTACATATCCCTTACATCCCACGTCCCCAATTATCTGCTTCATATATTCTAATCTCTGTCTTCCTCTAAGGTTCCTTCAAACTTTCCCTCCACTAACAAATTAACCAATCCAGCATGTCTCAAAATATGACCTACCAGCCTGTCTCTTCTTTCTGTAAGCTTCTTCCACAAACTTCTTTTCTCGCCCATCACTTCCAAAATTCGATCATTTCGTACTTCGTCTGTCCACTTAATTTTCAGTCTTCTTCTGTAGCACCACATTTCAAATGCTTCAGTTTTCTTTCTTTCTGATAATCGTAAGGTCCATGTTTCGCTACCATAAACTGCTGTGCTCCATACATAGTTTTACAAACTAATTCCTAGATCAATGTTTGAAACTAAAAGACTTCTCTTTTTCATGAAGGATCTGCTCTTTCTATTAGTACTATTGTGCCTTTATCATAATTTTTGCTTCGGCCATCGGTTATAATTTTGTTTCCCAAGTAGCAGAATTTCACGTACTTCTCCTATTCCATCTGATCCTATTTTTATATTTATTTTATATTTATATTTGATCAAGACATTTGATCACTTTTGTCTTGCTTTGATTTATATGCAGTCCAAAATCTTCCTTCAGTAAATTCTTCAGCCATTCAGTAACTTCTCAATATCCTCAGCCTGTTCCGCTCTCAAGACAATGTTATCAGCAAATCGTAGCATACTGATTTTTTTTCTCCCTGAACACTTATGCCACATGAAAACTTTTCTTTTACTTTCCTCTACTGCTTCTTCTACATATAAGTTGAATATTAACGGGGATATACTACAACCTTGCCTCACACCCTTTTTAACTGATGCATGTCTCTCGTGACTATCTACTTTTATTATAGCCACCTGATTTTATATAGTTTATAAAGTATTCTTCTATCTCGATATTTCATACCTAACTTCTTTAAAATTTTGAACCTCTTGTTCCACCTAACATTATCAAAAGCTTTTTCTAAATCAACAAACGCCATAAAAGTATCTTTTTTTTCTTGATCCGCCCTTCAAGTATTAATCTTAAAGACAGAATTGCTTCCCTTGTACCGCGATTTTTTCTTAAACCCAAACTGATCTTCACCTACTATCTCTTCTACTACCCTTTCCATCCTTCTGTATATTATTCTGGTCAGTAATTTTGAAGCATGTGATGTTAGACTAATGGTAGGATAATTCTCACATTTGTCGGCTTGTGCTTTCTTTGGAAGTGTGAAGATGATATTTTTATTAAAATCAGTTAGAATTTCTCCTGTTTCATAACTTTTGAATACCAGCTTGAATAATCTTCCGATTCCTTCTTCTCCTAGGGATTAAAGATGTTCTACAAGGTTATCGTTAATTTCAACTGGTTTACTTGCTTTCAAGTCACTCAGAGCTCTATTAAATTCTGTCCTCAAAACAGGATCTCCTAAGTCATCAATGTCGACATCACCTTCCTTTTTCTATGTACGTGGTTTATTGCTATGAAGTGATGTGTTACATTTTTTGTACTGTGGATGGGAAATGAAAGAAGAGACACTGTGAAAACCTGATGCCATACTAATTCTTCTGGAGGATTGCAATGGTGCCTCTAATTTTAAATTCCTATTACTACGCACGGATGACCATCAACAGTGCCCCCTGTCGAGTAACAGACACCGTCAGGGTATCGCGGCGAAAATGTTAGACTCGCACGAAAGTTATTTATTATTGATCTTATGTTAACTGAAGTATTCAACAGGATTTAATTATAACACGAAAAGGCTGAATAAAAATGAAGAGACAAATAAGACATTATTATCTTTATTGCTCAATCAAATACCTACCTTTGTTTGATCATTACAGCTATCCGCCAATGCATCTAATATTCTGAAGGTTTCATTGTTCGTAATTTCGAACATCTAAAATAAAACACTTAATACATGTTATAACATCAGTTCATTAGTTTGTTGACAATCAGATAACGTAAGGGTCAGTTCTGTGGGCATGATATTTGTTTAGCTACCAGCGAACCTTGCGTTTTCTTTTGTTTTTCTTCTAGTAGCAAAACAAAAACCTTTATACTGTAGTATTTTTTAACGTGTACCATAAATTAAATTTAACAATTTCGTTACGATTATTGCCGTGTTAATCATTGATGTAATACTTTGATTAATCTACTTTATTTTAGAAAACTGAATAATAAATAACCAAAACTTAGTGTAGTCAAAAAACAGTATTAACGGATTCCAATGGGTGGAGTGTTTATCTGTATGGTGACTTGATTTTTGGTACTTCATAAGAAAGTGTTCATCTGATACTCTGTGATCTGTGGTGCCTATCTGTTTACGGTACGAACTAATTATCATTTTTTGCTTCGTTCCCCGGTCACATGTACTCATAAGATCTATCGCAGGTTTTAAGCTAACAAGCTGTGAAAATCCACTCCAGATTTTCCCGGTAGTATTTCTGTGAAGCTTGGATAAATGGACCGACAGACGCAGCCATCTTAATAGATTTGTGATAATACGAGGCGTATTCCAAAAGTAAGGTCCGGGGTACAAGATGTCACAGATGATAGGCCTGAATGACGTTTCCCACCTGCAGCGCCATCTACCAACCCTGGTAAATATGCAGTACTGTTGGCGTGCCGCAGTAGCGGTATATCTATTGTTGAGAGCAGTTCGAAATGGCCGCGACAATCGTAGCTCCCGCCAGTTGTGAAGTGCGCGGTGTGATTAGATTTTTGTTGGCAAAAGGATCGTCAGCTGCGGACATCCATCGCGAATTGTGTGTAGTGTATGGACCAAACATAATGAGTGAGAAACAAGTTCGACACTGGTGTCGAGAATTTCAAAGTGGTCGCACAGATGTGCACGATCAACAGCGGAGTGGCAGGCCCAGTATTCGGACCGACGACATCGTCGAGCAAGTTAACCAAAAACTGCGAAGTGATCGGCGTTTGACAATTAGTGGTCTGGCTATGGAATTCCCAAATGTTGCTAGAACCTCAATTTACAGGATTGTCACTGAAGAGCTTGGATATCGGAAGCTTTGTGCGCGGTGGGTGCCAAAACTGCTCACCGCTCAGCACAAAGAGCAACGAATGCATAGCGCACGACAATTTTTGGAGCGCTATAGACAAGATGGAGACAGTTTGTTTTCCCAAATTGTTACGGGAGACGAGACGTGGATAGCGTACACCAACGCAGAATCAAAACAACAATCAATGCAGTGGCGCCATTCCGGTTCACCCAAACCAAAAAAGTGTAAGCAATCGCCGTACACGAATCGCAAAATGATGGCTTCCGTGTTTTGGGACGAAAAGGGCGTCCTTTTGATCGAATTCATGGACCGTGGGACAACCATTACAGCTGACGTGTACTGTGCAACGCTCACCAAACTGAGACGTGCCATCCAAAATCGACGCCGCGGGAAACTGTCGTCTGGCATCATCCTCCTGCACGACAACGCACGCCCGCATACCGCTTCCAAAACCAAAGAGAAGATTCAAGAGTTTCGTTGGGAAATCCTAGACCACCCTGCTTACAGTCCAGATCTTGCACCAAGCGACTATTTTCTCTTCCTGCATTTGAAACGGTGGCTTGGTGGACAACGATTTCAAACCGATGAAGAACTCAAGACGAGCGTTACCAATTGGTTCACGTCCCAGGCGGCAGACTTTTATGCCGAGGGGTTAAAGAAACTGGTACAGCGTTACAGAAAGTGTATAGATATGAACGGCGATTATGTGGAAAAGTGAACTAGATATGTAGTTACATACTGACGTTAATAAAAACCTTGTATCCTGAACGATGTTTTTATTATGATCAAACGGACCTTACTTTTGGAATACGCCTCGTAGTAAAGGTAGTATAGTTATCAGTCTACACTGTCGCGGGACGTATCGCCGAAGGTATTGCAGCGGTCGAGATACTCAAGGCAGACGACAAGTGTCTCTGATGCGAGCCGTTCGCTTTTGAGGAGGTGAAAGTGATGTCTGTCCCATGACATTTTCTATCTTGCTGCCCACCAGAAGCCGCACTGCAGCTCAACTCCGACTGAAGACTCCACCTTGTCGTCATATCGAAGACATTTGAAGTCTCAGGTCACCTGATCTGTTCTTATTAGCAAAATACACGACGAGCGTCTCATGTCATAATTCGCAGGGAACTTTACACACGCTAGACGACATTAATTTGGGGCACTTCATCTGGAGGGCCGTTGACTTTGCAAAATTTCGACCATATGTGAATGGTCCTTGTGACCCTGGGAAACGCTTTCGGTATAGGTCCTCAATTCTCAACATCTCAGTAAATCGTGCTTTGTTACTTGCGACAGTGAGTCTTCCCACGGCCAGCGACTTTAGGGGCCGCGACTGGCCAGGCCAGGCCTAGTTGTACGGATAAGTACGCTCCACAGGCCAGAGCGTGCCACCTCGGGTAGTCGCGCGCGGTTCGTGTGACACGTTGCCTAACGTCGCTTCAAACAAGTCACTTGAAGAAGAAAGCGCTGCTGCTTCTGCAAAAATGTGAACGCGACATTATAAAACGGCAAATCAGACTTACAAATATCAACTACACTACTGCCCGTCTTCAAAAATTCTTTAATTTTACTTCGTGACTTCCTTTATGTGGCTTTTGTTCTTTAATCGGAATGTTACCATAGAATCACGAGAGACATGCATCAGTTAAAAAGGGTGTGAGATAAGGTTGTAGTCTATCCCCGTTAATATTCAACTTGTATGTAGAAGAAGCAATGAAGAAAGTCAAAGAAAAATTTCCATGTGGCATAAGTTTTCGGGAGAAAAAATGCTACGATTTGCTGACGACATTGTCTTGTTAACAGAGAGGGCTGAGGATATTGAGAAGATACTGAATGGCATGAACAAAATACTGAAGGAAGATTTTGGATTGAATATAAGTCAAAGCAAGACAAAAGTGATGAAATGTAGCAGAAATGATACCAATACTAGTAGATTAAATATAAAAATAGGAACGTATGCAATAGGAGAAGTAAGTGAATTCTGTTACTTGGGAAGTAAAAGTACAACCGATGGCCGAAGCAGGAATGATGTTAACAGCAGAATAGCACTAGCAAAAAGAGTCTTCATGAAAAAGAGAAACCTTTTAGTTTCAAATATTGATCTAGGAAATAGAAAGAAATTTTTAAAACTGTATGTGTGGAGCGCAGCACTTTATGGTAGCGAAACATGGACTTTAGGAATACCAGAAATAAAGAAAATTGAAGCATTTGAAATGTGGTGCTACAGAAGAATGCTGAAAATTAAGTGGACAGACAAAGTAAGAAATGAGCGAGTTTTGGAAATTATGGGGGAGAAAAGAAGTTTGTGGAAGAAACTTACGGAAAGAAGAGACAGACTGGTAGGTCATATTTTGAGACATGATGGATTGGTTAATTTGCTGGTGGAGGGAACAGTCGAAGGTAAGAACTGTAGAGGAAGACAGAGACAAGAATATATGAAACAGATAATTGAGGACGTGGGCTGTAAGGGGTATACAGAAATGAAGAGGTTAGCACAGGATAGGAAAGGATGGAGATTGAATCATACCAGTCGAAAGACATAAAAAAAAAAATCTTTTAATTTACCGGATTCTTTTAATTCTACTTCACAAATGGTGCAAATCGTTTCTGTTTTTATGCTCCGTGGTACTGGTGTACTATATAGTTGCTTCGTTTTCATATGCACTAAAAAAATTGGATATGACTTCATTTGACCTCTCCATATTAATTATGCGCAAGTTGACAACACAAAACTAAGGTCGGAAATGAAACGAATCGAGGCTCGCCACCACGGACTAACAAGGGCCGCTACCGACGCTGTATTCCCACGGCCCGAAGACGCGAGCTGGCCCGGCGTAGCCCGCAAAATCACCGACACCCTGGTGTTGTAACATAATCACTTAACCCCCAATCATTTTTATTGTTATATATAATATCTATGTGACGTTTATTAATATATAAATATCATGAAAAACTGTATCAATGTTTGTAACTTTATTTGTAATATTATCGGGTTTCCACAGACTGTCGTTTGTTTAGTAAATGGAGTAGATCAGTACTGTTATATTTACGTAATATTATTTGACGCCTGCCATCACAGTTATGCTGGCAACAATTGTTGGTTGGACGCCGGCACTGTAGCATAGCACGACACGGAGCAGTGTGTGTGATGCGCCGCTCGGAGATGGTTGTATCCCGCGAGCACAGGCTAAAATAGCTTGTGAAATGTATCGAAAAATTGTTTCAATGTAACATAAGTGTTATAAAAGTTGTGCCAAGAAACGATATTAATTAAATTAACTATAATTTCGACCAGAACTGTGAGTTTTTCATTTTCAGATTATGTCAAAATACCTCTCAATTTGTTTATCTGTGCTAACAGCTTGAATGTGTTGAAAGAGGAGAATTTGGGCAGTTCTCGTCTAAATAAAACGCCGTGATCCACTCACAATTGACTGGCCGTTTCCCAAAATAATTGGTAGCTTACATTTGGTGACCAATGCTAGGATGCTCACAATGTGTGTTGAAAAATGTCTGTCGCGGCTTTGAGGTTCTTGGATTTCTGGGTTGATTATCGATCTGACACAACCTAAAAGATTTTTGAGTGGCACATTTCTCACAAAATGTGCCTGGGAAATGTTTCATTCTGGTATTTTACAAACTGTACTATTACACCCTCGAGGTGGGTTATGTTCAAATTAAAGCTGCACCGGAACGTTACATTTGTAGATCAGCCGTAAAAGAACTCCATAAGCAGTCTCGCGGCGGAGATGGTGAAGTACGTCAACAAATCTGATCACAACATTAGCAAATGTCGGAGGACATCACAAAGGATTACGTTCCACTGTGCCAAAAATGTGATTATGAAGTTGAAGAAGACGGTTGAGATGTTAGCTCAAGACGCTGCTTGGTTACTGCTCATTCAAATAATGAGCTACATGCAGCGGAAGGTGTTTTACACCCCAACCGAGCGGCCGCACGAACGACATAAGTCACGCTAGCTCAGAGGCCACTTGCTGTGGGGTAACAATACGCGCGCTTGGATGGAAAACTTGGTCCAATCGCACCAGCATCAATGACTATAGCTTATAGAAGACGCTCAAATTGCGGGAGAAACTGATAAAGACGGCGAAAACGACAATGATGATTAGTACCAGTGTATCTATTAAAAGACAGAGGAAATGCAAATTGGAGGAAACGGTCAACTACAAATGCAAAGTGGCTACACTCCTTCTGCCGTTTAGAATCGATGAGGTGAGCGTGACTGGACTAACAAATTTATGGACTTTGTAGCCTCCTCACCTTCTTTAAATTGCTTTGTAACTTATTTATTGCTTGTGAGTCGGTTGGATCCTTTTTTCGTACGCTAGTTATACATACTGGCAGGATGAACGCCAACGGTGAAATATCTGACCCCGCTTAGTATGATTTCTTCATAATTCCACACACTACAACGAGGAAAGACTTGTTCTTTGAGACCTAGCCCTGAAAAAACAGCCTTGCAACACATAGATGCCTGCAGATATTTCATACAATCAAAAGCACAGCCATTGCGTGCTGGCGAGAATATATAATAACTCACTGAGTCAATAACGTGCTAATTTCTTATTTTTCTTTTTTTTCTTTAGAAATCAGTACACGACACGAATTTGCGTTATAACGACTTTTAATCGCATATGAAGTTCATTGCAACAGTAATTATTACAACATGCAAATTTACATTTCATAACAATACTCTCTCTACTAAAAATTCACAGAAGAAAAAAAAAAAAAAAAACAAAGATCCTAAACTAATACTTAAACTAAGATATTAATATTACCACAATGACATACAATATACCGTCTGTGGAAACTCGATACATTCAATTTCGCAACAAAATATACAAAATTCATTAGTTGTCTCTGTACAATAATTAATCCATGTAGGGAAAACAATCATTTCTTAACGTTTACTTATAAAAGTGGTGCATCAGGGAGGGACCATATGTCACAACTTGTACGCGGATAACGACCCAATGGTGGTGGAACGACTAAAGCAGCAGGATTCAAATATCAACATCGATCGCTTGATGGATGACGCGCGTTATCTGTGTGTGGAAATGGACGACGAAAACGCCAATACAGCATCGAATTCCGCAGCCAGGGATCGTGGACCACTGAGATATTTGGAGGATATGTGCAATATTTAAACAGGCAGAAACTAGAACTTTTTTTTTTCCTTATGACATCACGCCTTCTCAACGTCAATGTCACTAGAAGTGGGAAAGAACTGTAGCAATGTACGGATAGGAATGGTATTTTTAAGTAACCATCCCGACATTCACCTGAAGGGAATTCAGGAAGTTATGGAAAATTGAATGGCCGAACGAGGATTCGAACTTGCGTCCTCAGGAACGCGTGGCCAGAGCGTTACAGCTCACCCAGTCCTATGCAGATTTTTTCATCTGGCTTTATTGTAGTAAGTGCTGCGCGCAGTGATGGAGAGATAGAATCTTTACAAGCAAGGGCGCAACTCAATGCATGAAGCAAATATGATGCGCGCGTGTGCCGTTAATCTATGCGGCACATTAGGTCATTCCGCGTTTAGCCTGCAGTAAATGCAAGTGAATGTGTGATGCCGTGTCGGACAGCAATGAGCAACTGGTTGAGAACTGGATTGGATAACTTCCACTTTGAATCTATCTTCGCATGAATAGTAGGCACGTACAATGAAGCTTCTGCATAGGTTTCTCTGGAGATTTCCAACAATTTCGACGTAGGGGAGCGTCCATAAACTACGCGGGCCGGTCTAGGAGCGGGGGAGGGGTTGACTGGAAAGCTACGTTGGGCTACGTGGAGAAAAAGGGGGGGCGGTTTCTGAGTCAGGCTACGTAGCTTTTCATTCATGTTATTTGTCACAGTTAAAATGAGGTACAGGACACACAACAGCATGTGATTATTCATTTCCGTCATTTAATTACCTCCTTATGTAATTTACGATAGACTACCAAGAGAAAACAGTATAAAATGTCTTCTGGAATCAATAGTGAAAAAGCTACGTGCTTCGTGGGGGGGGGGGGGAGAGGGTGCATAAAAGCCACGTGAGGCTACGTGGGGGAAGGGGGTTTCACAGGAGACCAAAATTGAGCTACGTGGTTTATGCAGTCTAGCAGTGAAAATGTTTGACGGAGTACGTACCAGCGACATCGGATTATTTGGAATTGAAATTAATATTAACAATCAGTTACACAACTCATTCGGTAGAAGACCTGGCTTCAGCTCATAACTCTTAATAAAATGAAAACAATGTGAACGATGTTAGGAGCAACAGCAAGATGGAAAATGATGAAGTTTTGGGCAGGTAAACTCATGGAGGAAATTTCCTTCCTCCATGGGTAAACTTGCAGCAATATCATACCGCATCAATCATTTTTATATTATGATCAAATTTTTTCTTTAATTAATTATGTGTATTTACGAATAATTGTATTAATGTATGAAAATTAATCTGTATATCGTAAGATTTCCACAAGCTGTGGTATGTACAGTCTTTGGGATAATGTAAGAATCTTTGGCGGCGAGGCTGGTAACAGTTCAGTGCACAGTGTGTAAGTTGGTGCCCCATTGTCGTAAGGCGACGCCACATGTCAGAACTCTGTTGTATGGAGACTGCAATATAAACGTGATTTGTCTTGGAGCATATTAAGAAGTGCTGACGAGTACGTAAATAAATAGAGTGATTCTTTCTAATTTCGATGGTAACAATAATTCCCATCAGTTTTGCGGATTTAGCTTTGTTAACAGCATAGTGTGGAAAGATTATTAAATCATCTACTCCTATGAGAGATGACCTGCGGATTGTCATCAACTAGTTAACCATACTAATTAAAGGATAGATCACATTTGGATATCGCAGTTAGATATGACAGCCCACAACCAATGGTGGATCTAGGAATTTTTCGAGCCGGGGAAAAACTGTGAGATTGCCTCTCCTTCGAACATTATTTTGCCGCCCCCTTTGTCGCCACCCCGAATATCATCAAACCATTGTCGCCTATAAAAAAGGTAACCGCGACATAAATTGACGCCCCCCTGAAACTGCCGCCCGGGGTAAACTCCCCGGTTTCAGTTCCCTTAGAGCCGGCTCTACTCCCAACTCTCGTACTTTACGCCTCGTCGACGTCAAGGAGATTAAGGCGGAAAGGGACCGTGCACAAACTACGTGGCTCGGTCCAGGGGGGGGGGGGGGTGATGGGAGGCTACGCTGGGCTACTTGGGGGGAGGGGGGGTTCCGAGCCAGACCAAATAACATTTTTCACAGTTAAAATGAGGAACAGAACTCACAACAGCATGTGAATATTTATTTCCCTCAGTTAATTATCTCCGTATGTAATTTACAATAGTCTGACTTGAGAAAACGGTACAAAATGTCTTCTGGAATCAAAAGGGAAATAAGCTACGTGCTACGTGGGGGGGGGGAGGAGGGGGGGGTTAGAGGCAAAAGCCACGAAGGGCTACGTTGACAGGAGGCCAAAATGGAGCTACGTGGTTTGTGCACGCTCCCAAAGGACTGGGGACAAGGAACGGGAAGGAAGCATCCCGGCATTCGCCTGGAGTGATTAGGCGAAACGATGAAGAACCCAAATCTGGATGCCCAGATGGGAATTCTAACCGGTGTCCCTTTATTATGCTGTATCATGTCTTTTTCTCTCTCTGGCGTTTCTTGTAGGTTCCGCAGACGGACAACAATAGCTGTTCAAAAATATTACTTTCTGCTTTCATCCACCATTTGATCCCTCCATTGTCCTCGCCAATTAAAAACCAATGATAATGTTTCCATTATTCTCGTTTGTTTCACATCTTGCTTCACGCCCCCTCTCAGTCATCATCGAATACAAAGGTATACAAAGATACAGAACAACTGGTGGACAAAATTGTGAAAATATTTAAGTAACAAATGGGTGAGATATATCCGTTACCTCGCACTCTGCATAACGGTACTGGCTGCTGTATACGGTTTCAAGTACAGTCGAACCTCTATAAGACGAATTTCAAGGGGTAAGGGAAAAATTCGTACTACCGAGGTATTCTTAATAAAGAGGTTCGTTTTATCGAGGTTTAATACTGCCGTTATTCGTCTTATAGAGGTTTCTCCTCGCTCTGAGATAACCTCTATAAAACGAAGATTTTTATGGCCAACCTCTATAATACGAATCATTGTTACCGTTACACTAAAGTTATTTTTTCAATGTAGGAAAAAGGTTAAAAAAAAAAAAAAAAAAAAAAAAAAAAAAAAAAAAAAAAAAAAAAACATGTATGTAGCAATTTTAAAAATACATACTCGTTTATATTTAAATCACTCAAGTATCAAAACAAACAATAAACTGTTTGAAAACCATGTACTGTATAGTAAAATGAAAACAAATCTGAAGCCAAAATACGGTAAATATAAATGGAAACCAAACTTATACATATGTAGTATGTACATATAATAAATAAGGACTAACTAATCTTAAAAAAGTCATCAATTTTAGATTGCTTACTTGCATGAAGGGTTACCATATCCAATGTGGAATCCAAATCGATGATGGCTTTCACTACACTATCACTTAAAGCATTTTTCTTTAAGAAAAAACACTTGAGCACATCAATAGCTTCTCTTGCGTCTTTCGTTGACAGTTCCGGTCGATCACTCTCCGCGGCTGCATCCTCCTCATCATCTTCAGCTGCGTCATCTTCTTTATGATTTGAGGGTTGAACAGAATCCAGGATATCCTCATCCGTCAGCTCTCCACATACTGCTACATTATCATCGAAATCAACAAATTCTTCAAACTCCATTTCTTGGACGCCTAGTCTTTCGGTAACTTTGTTCCAGTTTTGATCTGGGCCTACTTCTGCATTTTGGGGTGCTGGAGTTCGAGGTTGGTCATCGTCCTCATCTTCGAGGTCCGTCACACGAAATCCACATTTTGCAAAACAGTTAAAAACAGTTTTGTCGGTTACGTTTGACCAGGCCTTGTTAATCATCCACATTGCATTTAAAACGTTGATTTTAGTCGGTACGTCTTGATCCATATCTGTCAAAAACTGCCGAACAACCTCCTTTCTGTAGTTCACTTTGAAATTTTTAATAATTCCCTGGTCAAGTGGTTGGAGCTTTGATGTGGTGTTTGGGGGAAGAAATTGGACTGAGATGTTTGACAAGTTTGGAACAGTTCCGTGTGCACTACAATTGTCAATAAACAGCAGGATCTTTTTCTTTTTCTTCTTCATTTCTGTGTTTACAGTTTTCAGCCATGCACTGAACTCATCACCATTCATCCACGCTTTTGAGTTGGCCTTATACAGTGTTGGTAAACTGTTCACATTTTTAAAACATGTAGGTTTTTGTGACTTGCCAATAACCAAAGGCTTGAGCTTATTTTTTCCCGAAGCGTTGACTCCAAGCAACACAGTTAATCGGTCTTTGCTGTGTTTGCCTCCATTGCAAGGGTCTCCTTTAAACGTCATTGTTTTATCTGGTAGGCACTTGAAAAAAAGTCCGGTCTCGTCTGCATTATATATATCATCTGGGTGGTAACCCTGAGTAATGTCAGCAAGTTTTTCTTTCCAATCATCGCATACTGTACTGTCCACAGACGCACATTCACCACACACATTTTTAAAAACAATATCATTCCTTTTTTTAAATTTTTCCAGCCAGCCATTACTGGCACGAAAATCAGGGTGTCCCAATTGTACAGCAAACTGCTGTGCCTTTTCTTGGAGAATAGGGCCTCCGATTGACAAATTTTTATCGCGGCACTGCTTTAACCACTTTAAAGTGGCTTTGTCTACTTCCTGAAATTCACCGGTCTTTGCGCGTTTGCAAAACTTAGAAAGTCCACTTGCTTCATCGTACTTGTCTCTATTCTTTATAATCGTTGCTAACGTTGTTGAAGGGATGTTAAACTCCTTAGCAATGGTGATTTTCTTCTTCAACGGGTTTTCTTCCACATGCTTCAAAACTTTACGCTTGAACTCTACTGTTAGCGCCGTTTTTGACTTTTTCCCTGCCATTACTGTTCATACAATAAAGATACGCACAACGGTCAGTCTTAAAACACAGCCGGAAGGGTTACTCAACACTGCAAAGGCACGTGCCAAACAATGACTGATGAAGGAAGAGGGTAGGGTGGGGAGTTTCATGTTAAGACACGCTTCTGTTTGTTTTGAAAACTACGCACTATGGAGGTTAAGATCATAAGAAATTCGTCTTAAAGAGGTAACATTCGTCTTGTAGAGGTCTTGTGCTAAGAATATTCGTTGTATAGAGGTTAATCAGTCCTAGCCCATGTCACAAACAAATTCGTCTTATCGAGGTTTTTAACCTAATTACTGCTTTGTATATAGGTGTTTTTAGCATTGACCTTTATGGAAGTTTCAAGGGGATTTTAAAAAATTCGTCTTATCGAGGAATTCGTTTTACCGAGGTTCGTACTAACGAGGTTTGACTGTAGTACAGAGTTTACGAGTTGGCTGCAAGAAAGACATTAGTTCTATAAGCAGACCGTTGTCACCAACCTATTGGTTGGAGAGGAATTGTTCAGCATCCAAGTATAAATTTCAGAAATAAAAGTCAATGCTATTAGACAATTAATTCAATTTTAATAAATTTTCGTTTGAACTGCCGCGTAACACCCAATACACTTTAATATGAATTAAGGCTCAGTTCCGAGTTAGGAAGTTTAATTAGAATCTAGTCTATACAACTAGATTTACAAGTCACGCTTTCATTGGAACATTTAACCCCTGACGAAATTAGTCCTTAATTTCACAATCGTGGGATCAAACGTCGATCCTGAAGGTTGTATGGACAATAAGAACAAAAAAGTCTCTTTACGCACAAATAAGTAGCTTCTTAGAAAAAAAAAGTCGAGCTTACCCTCTTGCACACCATCTCAGAGAGGATAGGTCTATTATCTGACTGTGTGAACACTTAAGAGGCGTGTCCCAAAAGTATCCGATGTTCTTTCATATCTTCGCCTCTGACAATTTTAGCGCCATATGCCTTGTATGCATGTCAAGAGTAAAGCTTGATGAACTCCCTAGACGCCTTAGTTCCCGTGCATCGTGCGTTTGTTTACAAAGTGTTTTGTAAGTTTGTCGCATTTTGCTATCGTAAAAAATGACGCAAAGATCGTAGCAACTAATTTGAATTAAATTTTGCTTCAAATTCGAAAAGATTTGTGTGGAGACCAGCCAAATGATAATGAAGACAGCATTTGGGGGCGGATGTGTACCCGCAAAACACAAATAGTAACCCACGAGCTGGGCGATCTTCAACGACAAAAACACCCGATAATATCCAGTGCGTGCGATTTGCTATCAGTGACGGTCACCGATTGACTGTGCAAGAACTAGAATATGATCTTTGAATACCGAAAATTAGTGTTTGGAAGATTTTAATTGAAAATTTGCAAATAGTTCGCGTGTGTGCGAAATTAATTGTGAAATTGCCAACGATGGAGCAGAAAAACCTTCGCCTTGTAATCGGCCAGGACAATTTGAAAATGGTCAATAATGATGAAAATCTGCTTAAAAAGATTTTAATTGGTGATGAATCGTGGGTTTAAGGTTATGATCCCGAAACAAAAAGACTGTCGTTGGAGCCACAACCGAAAAAAGTGCGTCAAAGTCGGAGTAATTCAAGTCGTTGTTAATTGATTTTTTTATTATTATGAGGGTGTTGTGCACCATTAATATGCTTCTTAAGGTCAAACGATCAACAAAGAATACTATCTTGAGTTTATGAAAAGATTGCGTGACGCAATTAGAAGAAAACAGCATCAGCTTTGGTCAAGCGGTGACTGGCTTCCTCATCACGATAACGCGCCACCGTATGAATCGAACCTCGTGCAGCAAAATTTGACAAAGCACAAAGTCGAACAGCTCCATCAGCCTCCGCACGGGTATGACGTAGTTTCCTGCGACTTTTGGTTGTTCCCAAGATTAAAAACGCCGCTCAAAGGTCACCGATTCGACGACAAAGAAACACTCGAAACTAATACGACGAACGCTCTAAAGGTGATACCAATAAACGATTTCCAGGACTGTCTCCAAAAGTGGGAAGGCCGTTGGGAGCGTATTCCTCAATCAAATGGGGTCTACTTTGAAGGATGCCACCAGCCCGATGACGTAGAATAGCACCAGTGGGGAAATATGGAGGAAGGTCGGATTATGTCGGGACAGACCTCGTATACGAGCTAAATTAAATCCGTCGGTAGTTCTTAGGAGGTGTTTAACAATACATGCGAAGCAAATATATTCTGGTCATCTGGAACCAAAAAAAAAAAAAAGAAAAAAAAAGGAATGAGGTATGTAGATCAAAATTATTATCCACAAGGGACAAAAAAGAATTAAATTGTTATTTCAGAATCAAATAAAAATCTCAATATGTGGTCGTAATATGAATGAAATTGAGTTGTCTCATTACATATGATAACTGAGAATACATCATTTAGTTGGCTAAAATACAAAGATCGTCTTGGAAGTAGAAACCCCTATAATGATTTTTAAAAGAATCCTTCTATTTTACAAAAACATCAGTTACACTATTTTTTTCTGTCATAAGTCTATCGACTGGTTTGATGCAATCCTCCATCCCTTCTTATCTTCTGATAATCTCTTCATCTCTACCTATCCCTTACAACCCACGTCTGCTTCATATATTCTAATCTCTGTCTTTCTCTACAGTTTAGTATGTTCCTTCCACTAACAAATTAACCAATCCTGCATGACCTGTCAGCCTGTCTCTTCTTTCTGTAAGCTTCTCCCACAAACTTCTTTCCTCACCCATCACTCCAAAAGTCGTTCATTTCCGACTTTGCCTGTCCACTTATGTTTAAGCATTCTTCTGTAGCAACACATTTTAAATGATTCAATTTTCTTTCTTTCTGGTATTCATAAACTCCATGCTTCGCTACCATAAAGTGCTGTGATCCACACATAGAGTTTTAAAAAGTTCTTTCTAAGTCCTAGATCAATATTTGAAACTAAAATGAGTTCTCTTTTTCATGACGGTTTTTTTTTTTTTTTTGCAGTTGTTATTCTGCTTTTAACATCATTTCTGCTTCGACCATCAGTTGTCATTTTGCTTCTCAATTATCAGAACTCACTTACTTCTCCTGTTGCATCCGATCCTATTTTTATATTTAATGTACTAGTACTGGTATCATTTCTGCTACATTTTATCACTTTTACCTTGCTTTGATATTCAATCCAAAATCTTCCTCCAGTATTTTTTTAATGCCGTTCAGTAACTTCTCAATATCCTCTGCCTGTTTTGCTAACAAGACAATGTCATCTGCAAACCGTAGTATACTGATTTTTTCTCCTTGAACACTTATGCCACATTCAAATTTTTCGTTTACTTCCTTTATTGCTTCTTCTACATCTGCCGCGACCTCTGCGCGATGTGTTGCGGGGACTCATATTACATAAATTTTCCTGTTACTTGAGTTACGAAACTCGTGGAAATACTTCCTTATATCATCGAATATGATACGCCCATCGCTCTACATCAATCCGTCTACTAAATTCAGCAAGACATCTGCAATGTCAGACTGACTTTCTTTTCACTAATCATTATGTCCTCTCCACCATCTTCACGATACCATCGCCGAAAAAATTTCAATCCTCGTAATTATCTTTAATTTGACAGTGAATATCACATAGTTGCGAATTTCTTGCGTTAATAAATAACAGATCTTATTTTATTAGCATCACTCTCGATTTTTTTTTAAAAACATTTAAAACACTCTTTGAAACAAGAAAAGTTTTCATGGCTGAACATAATCTTGCACACAGTGAACAGATAGTCGACACTTGAGACGCTAGCGCTGCACACAACGCAAACTGGAACTACTTTCCGATCGCCCCTAGTATATTTCCGGATAACCGAGCGTGGTGGTGTAACGGATAGCGTTCTGGCCTCGCATTCGGGAGGACGGCGGTTCGAATCCCCGTCCGGGCATCCAGATTTGGGTTTTCCATGGTTTCCCCAAATCACTCCAGGTGAATGCCGGGATGCTTCCTTCAAAAGGCCATGGCCGAATTCCTTCCCATTCCTTGCCCCCATCCTTTCCCGTCTCTAAAGACCACGTTGTTAAAAAAAGGGACGTTAAACTGTTACTATATTTCCGGATTTCCTGGCCATTACTGACATTTAAGCATTTTATACTTGTGTTAACGTACAATCATTAATATCTCCTTTCTTTTTATATCCTTTTATTGCCATTTATCTGCGTTATACGAAAGCTTTATGGTGTTGTAGTTTATGTTGATCTGTTCACGATACATGTGAGGTTCGATACGGAGATGAGAAACAATTACATTTCTCAATGTGTTCATAGAAGACCACCTAGATACATTAATTAGAATAGACGATACCTAGGGAACTATATTTGATGCCACGTCCGTTTTACCAGCTTACAGCCGAATACTGATGATAGTTGCTATCACTGAAAGGGGAGGGGGAGGGGGGAAATAAACGAAATCGGAAGTTCAGACATGTGGCAACATTCCCGCACAAATGAAACTGTAAACGTCTTACCGAGCGTGGTAGTCAACGCTCTGGTCTCGCATTCTGGAGGACGCGGATTCGAATCCCCGTCCGGGCATCCTGTTTTGGGTATTCATGGTTCCCTAAATCACTCCAGGCGAATGGCGGGATGCTTCCTTCAAAAAGGCCGTGGCCGATTTCCTTCCTGTTCATTGTCCCCAGTACTTTACCGCCTTTAATGTCCTCGACGTCGACGAGGTGTAAAGCCATAAACAAAAAAAATAAACTTCTTCGGGTTCTTGTTTAAGGCTGTTATTTTTACGTATAAAATAATTGACTAAACCAGCACTTTCAACTCAGAAATTTTCCGTAGAACACACGTTGAAGATATTATTGGTATTTAGTCGAAAAAAATTTGATAGCAATAAAAATAAGGGAACTTAAATCTAAGTCCTGCTAGTGGGCCAGTGTAGAGATTCTGCACTTCTGAGTAAAAGTGTGCGTAGAAGCAAATTATTTTTTATCATTAATTATGCTTGCGAATAAAATGAGATGAAGCGTTAAAATTTAATAGCGTGATTAGTAGGTTTAAGTTTCCACCATGCAGATCACTGTGTGTATAAACTGCATACGAGATGACACTAACATTGATGGCCTGTGCTGCAGGTGAATAGAAATATAGCCACGAAGATGGAGCCACAGGCACCTCAACGGGGTCCTCTCAAACAACAGCAGCTTGATAGAAAACTGGGCGAAAATTACGAATTATAAACGAAAGATACAATCCGCAATTCCAAATTAAAAATTCATCAGAAGCGGAGTACTTAATCTTTAAAATAGTACCTCTTTTATGGATTTTGATTAATTATGTAGGGAGAAAAAGGGGATGTCACGAAAAATCACCTTCTAGAAATAATATATAGCGATATACTGCAAATCTTTATATATATATTTCTTCTGTCCGTGTGTATGTGACTGAACTCCTAAACGGCTGTACCGATTTTTATGAAATTTTGTGTGTGTGATTAAATTGATTCGAAAATGGTTTAGATTCACAAAAATCTAAAAAAAAAAAAAAAATCATCCCCTCTCCCCCTTTACAACTCTTAATTTTATACGAACCCATATTTTTTATCCGATTTCGATGGAACTTTGCACAGGTATACTTCAAAATAAACAGAAAAATACTATCAACATTTTGTTTTCAGAAACACAAACCCTCTCCCGCTTTCCACCCTCATAATTTTTTCCAATATTTTTTATACATAGCCACAATTTTTATCCGGTATCGACGGAACTATTCACACTTATACTTTAAAACAAACGGAAAAATACTGTATACATTTGTTTTCCGAAATCCTAGCCCCTCTCCCCCTTTTCACCCCCTTCATTTCTGTTAATGTTCTTTACACATACCAACAGTTTTTATCCATTATTGACGGAACTTTGCTTATGCATACTTTAAAACCAACAGAAAAATACTGTCTACATTTAGTTTTCAGTAACTCTACCCTTCTCCCCTTACCACGCTGTTATTTTTGTAAACCTTCTTTATACATACCCACATATTTCAATGGTCCTTTGCACACATATACTTTAAAACAAACAGAAAAATACTGTCTAAATTTTATTTTCACAAACCCAACATCTTTCACTCTTTCCACCTCATTAATTTTTGTCATTGTTCTTGAAACAAAGCTATAGTTTCTATCTGATTTTGAAGGAACTTTGCGCAAGTATACTATAAAGCAAACAGAAAAGTACTGTCTGCACTTGGTTTACTCCCACCCTTCTTAATTTCAAAAGTTATTTATAGAAATTCAGAGTTTTTATCAGATTTTTGATGGAACACTACACACTATTTAGGTCGCAATGACAGGAGGGATAAGATTCGAGAAATAAGATGCCGTACTGATACATTTATGTATTCTTTCTTTCCTCGTTCTGTTCTGGGTTGGAATGCACTGAATTAGGATTGGTGCTTAGCACCCTCTACCACCCACAATAATTGTGAATTGCAGAGTATAGATGTAGATGTAGATGTAGACTTATACTTTAAAAGAGAAATGAATAGCTTACATTAGGTTTACAAAAACCCAACCACTCACACCCGTCACCGTTCTAAAACAAAATTTACAAATGAAAACATTCAGTTTTTCACGATGTTTTTCATTTATTTAGTAGGCCTACATGTAAATCTGTCTGTTTTGTATATGCATACCCAATTAAGAAAGAAAAAGAGGCATGCCGGGCATAAGTTACAAGTCGTTGTACCACCTCTTGTTTGTGGTTACAATGTTTCAGATTGTTTTCTCTTTCCAGCAGTATTATAGCGATATATATCTTCTGAGCTAATTACTTTGTATGGCCTAGATTTGAGGTTTCAGGAGTCATCAAGCGAGCGGTCTGAACTAATGGCCCTTCCAGATACCGGGTGTTTAAAAAATAACGGTATATTTGAAAAATCAATAAAAACTAAACGGGCAGCGATAGAAATACTCCGTTTGTTGCAATATGCTTGGGATAACAGTAAATTTTCAGACAGACAAACTTTCGAAATTAGTTAAAATTTTCAACAACAGATGGCGCTGCAGGCGATTTGAAAGATATAGAAGTAAACGCAGTCTGTGAGTTCGCCATTCTGTAAGTCGTCTTTCTGCTGTAAGCGTATGCTGTTCACAGATTGCAAGTTTGCTGTGAAAAAATGGTGGAAAATTTCCTACTTTAGAATTTTCCAGACTGCAGCGCCATCTGTTGTTGAAAATTGTAACTAATTTCGAAAGTTTGTCTGCCTGAAAATTTACTGTTGTCCCAAGCATATTGCAGCAAACGGTGTACGCTTAGTGCCCGTTTAGTTTTTATTGATTTTTCAAATATACCGGTCATTTTTGAAACACCCGGTACTACGTGGTGCTAACCGTGACGAAGATTCGAGTCAGGCCTGACCACAGCTCAGCTAACGAGCGAGAGGCGCAGATGGTGGCAGGTTCCCCGCACAGCCTCGTAAATAATATTCCCTCTGCGGTCGTGTTTACCGCCTGTCGTAAAATACCTGCTTAACTGCGGATAATGGGGTGCTCCGTCCCGCGGTGTCCGCCCAGGAGCCGTAGCGCACAAACAGACACAGAATAAAGCTAATAACTACTGGATGCGAAATGTGTCATAAAACTCATAGGGTGGAGTTTATTGTCCAGCGAATAATCAATAAGGGTCACGACACTGTAAACAAAAATTCTCTGTTTACGGTGTCGGACACTGCTGTAGTTACATTAATGAAAAGCTCAATCGTGTACACCAAACTAAATCTAAATCTATAAAAGGATAAATTTGTCTTAAAAACCTCGGAATCTACTGAGTAGATTTCGATTGGGTTTTAACCGTTTTAAAGCTTAGAATCTCAATTCAGTTGTTTGGCATGTCTTATGTTTCAACGTTAAATAACGCAGGAGCATTAAATGAAATTCTGAACTTATGATGACAAATCCCAAAGATGGAAGGATTAGATGTTGCATGCTTCGCACTAAACATACAACTACAATGTCTCTGACCATAGCCTTTAATGAAAGCAATAAGATTACAATAATAACTATTTTGCACACTAAACAAAACTTGAATTATCCTTTCCTTTAATTCGAGATATTCAATTTTTAAACGCCATAGATAGCCTTAGAAACAACAGAGATTTTCTGTAACCACGGTCTCTGGCAGTATCTACAACTACAATGTCTCTGGCCACCAGCATTAGTTTTCTGTTCATAATAAAATCATTTAATTACGATAGTATTATTCTGGATTCACTTTTAATATTTGTAGAAAAGGCTGAATCTGCGGAGTTAAAGTATCTGGCGTTTCGAGCAAAGAGTATATCCATTCACTTCGCAACTGAATCAAATGTGAGTTTCTAACATAATCTACCTTTTTTTTTAGTAATGTAATTTCTTAACCAAATTAGGGGTGTAAGGGTTTGGGAGAGACTATACTAGTCTTTTCAAACCAAATGTCAACCTCTCCTTCACGTGGTGCACCCTGTTTGCACGGACGAGGCTCTGGCGACTGAAAGATCCCCGGTATAAGGAGTCACCC
Organism: Vandiemenella viatica; assembly: GCA_031002005.1. Lineage (NCBI taxonomy): Eukaryota > Metazoa > Arthropoda > Insecta > Orthoptera > Morabidae > Vandiemenella > Vandiemenella viatica. Next base: position 263,619,522 of record JARYHS010011408.1, on the reverse strand, counting down.
ACTGCTTGCCAACGGCCTCCGAAATGAGGGCGGAAGAGCCGGGAGCGGTTCAGGGCACCCTCTTGCCCTTGGGGTTGGAAACGGCCCCTAAAGGCGGATGAATCAGAAATGATCAACGGCATGGGGATGCAGAAGGCAACGGGAAACCACTGCATTAAAGACCCAAAGGGTATCCCGAGGACATGTAATCCTCTCAAATTACATACATCATGATGGCTTCTTCCTGGGTAAAATATTCCGGAGGTAAAATAGTCCCCCAATCGGATCTCCGGGTGGGGACTGCTCAGGGAGGAGTCATCAGAATGGATAGAAACATTCTACGAGTCGGAGCGTGGAATGTTAGAAGTCTGAATAGGGCAGGTAGGTTAGAAAACTTAAAAAGGGAGATGGAACAACTTAAGTTAGATGTTGTTGGTATTAGTGAGGTTAAATGGAAGGACGCACAGGATTTCTGGTCTGGGGAACACAGGATAATTAGCACACAAGCTGTCAATGGAGTCACTGGTGTAGGATTTGTAATGAACAAGAAAGTAGGGAAACGGGTGAGTTATTATGAACAGTTTAGTGACAGGATTATTTCGATGAGGTTAGAAACTAAGCCCGTCCCAACCACATTAGTACAAGTATATATGCCATCGTCACAGGAAGATGACGAAGAAATAGAAAAAACATACGCTGAAATTGAAGAATTAATCCACTATGTGAAAGGGGAGGAAAATTTAATAATCATGGGTGATTGGAATGGAATAGTGGGAGAAGGAAAAGAGGGGAATACTGTAGGAAGTTTTGGTCTAGGAGAAAGAAATGAGCGAGGAAGCAGGTTGCTAGAATTTTGTGAAAGATATAAGCTAGTAGTGGCGAACTCACTGTTTAAGAACCATTCAAGAAGAATATACACCTGGAAACGTCCTGGGGATACAGGCAGATATCAGCTAGATTATATCATGGTCAAACAGAGATTCAGGAATCAAGTTCTGGACTGTAAAGCGTACCCAGGAGA